>JARQOC010000001.1:4910986-5051532 GCA_033576535.1 Allobates femoralis
GTGGGCAGAGTGGGGGTCAGTGGGCAGAGTGGGGGTGAGGGGGCAGAGAGGGGGTCAGGGGGAAGAGTTGGGGGGTCAGGGGGAAGAGTAGGGGGTGAGTGGTCAGAGTGGGGGTCAGGGGCAGGGTGGGGGTCAGTGGGCAGAGTGGGGGTCAGGGGGAAGAGTTGGGGGTCAGTGGGCAGAGTAGGGGGGTGAGTGGTCAGAGCAGGGTCAGTGGGCAGAGTGGGGGTCAGTGGGCAGAGTGGGGGTGAGGGGGCAGAGAGGGGGGGTGAGTGGGCAGAGTTGGGGGGTCAGTGTGGGGGTGAGTGGGGAGTGCAGGGTCAGGGGCAGAGTGGGGGTCAGTGGGCAGAGGGGGCAGAGAGGGGGTCAGGGGGAAGAGTTGGGGGGTCAGTGGGCAGAGTTTGGTCAGTGTGGGGGTGAGTGGGCAGAGCAGGGTCAGGGGCAGAGTGGGGGTCAGTGGGCAGCGTGGGGGTGAGGGGGCAGAGAGGGGGTCAGGGGGAAGAGTTGGGGGGTCAGTGGGCAGAGTTGGGGGGTCAGTGTGGGGGTGAGTGGGCAGAGCAGGGTCAGGGGCAGAGCGGGGGTCAGTGGGCAGAGCGGGGGTTGAGGGAGCAGATCGTGGGTCAGTGTGCAGCGCAGGGGGATGAGTAGGCAGAGGAGGTTAGATCGGGACAGGACCTTTGATGACGTCACGGTCATGTGAACTGTGACTCCGCCCATCATCGTGACGTCATCAGAGGTCCTGAAGCCCCATGAAAAGAGATCGCGGCTGGCTGGATGGAGCTGCGGTAAGAGTCGGGGGGGGGGGGGGTGTGACCCGAGAGTGGGGGGGGGTGACCGGAGAGTGGGGGGGGTCTGTGCTGACAGGCGGGGGGTGACCGTAGAGTGGAGGGGGGTGACCCGAGAGTGGGGGGGTCTGTGCTGACAGGCGGGGGGTGATGGGGCAGCGGGGGGAAGTGTTGTGATAGGCAGGGGGTGAGCGGGCAGTGGAGTGCGGCCAGGAGGAGCTTCACTATATCTTATCCTCTTATATATAATTGCCGTAGCGCACTTCCGTTTGGCAGCCACGTCCACGACGACGGAAGTAGCGCCGAATATGACGGAAGTGAGCTATGGCAATTATATATAAGATGTGCTCACGGCCTGGGGGAGCTGCGTGTTGGACACAACTCCTCTGGACCTGAGTGAAGCCGCGGGTGGCCGCAGGGAGACAGCAGCCGCCCTGTACTCACCACGTGTGGTGGGTTGGCTTCTCCCTGCAGTCACCCGATGGGAGCCGCTTCCGGCTCAGCAGCATGAAATGAACATGCTGCGGAGGAGTGGAATGCCGGCAACCCGCACCGCAGCTGTCAAAACACTGCGGTCGGGTTAAGCATAATGGGCATGGGATTTCAGTACTACTGTTTTGGAAGCGGCGGCAAGACGCTGCGTCTACTGACCATGAGTATGCATCCTTATAAATCGGGTACAGTTCCACTTCAAAGTGTATTGCATGTTTACACTATCAAAGGGAACCTGTCACCCCTTTGGGCATTTTAAACTGTGCCCACCAGCTCACACATAATGTAAATGGGGTTCTTGTAACCCCTCTATGTGTCCAGACGTGCCCCACATACCTCAGAAAAGAAGTTATTATGTCCAACACTGGCCTCCTATTGAGTCTGGGTGGCAGGTATATGGTCCAGGTGGATAAAGTCCTCACTGTCCCCCGGCTGCAAAACCCGCCCTGCATTTTTAAAATTCCTGGCCCCCCTGTGATCAGCGCTTGAGTGGCAGCTGCACTCGAGCCTGTGCAGTGGAACGGGTGTCCGCGCTCCATTGAACATAGTGGCGATGTCTCACGAGACTTCACAAATCTCGCAAGACGTCAGCACGGACAGGCGCACCGGCGCAGTATAGCAGGTGTCCGTGCATAGTACCGACGTCTTGCGAGATATCCGCTCCACTGTGCAGGCACGAGTGCGACTGTCACTCAAGCGCTGATCACATGAGAAGTGTGAATTTTAAAAAGTGCAGGGTGGGTTTTGCAGTCAGGGTAGCGACGAGGACACCTGGACTAAATAGCAGCCTCCCGGACTCGATAGGAGGCCAGCACTGGACACAATAAAAGTTATTTTCTGAGCTATGTGGGGCACGTCTGGGCACATAGAGGGGTTACAAGAACCCCATTTACATAATGTGTAAGCTGGGGGGCACAGTTTAAAATGCCCAAAGGGGGTGACAGGTTCTCTTTAAAGTTTTTTGTGGTTTAAAGTTGTATTCCAATATATATATATATATGATATGTATGTAATAATACGCTCTTAATAAGAAAACTAAGCTTGCCACCACTACAGACATAAAGGACCCTCTTATATGCACCGGTAGGTTTGCCAATGTGTGAGTGCACTGGGTGTGCACACTTCAGGAAGTCCGTAGTAACAAATCCATCAAAAAAAGAAAAACAAGGACACTCATGAATTGTGCAGTCACCTTTATTCTGGATCCATTATACAGGTGGCAGGGAGGGGAGTGGAGAATGGTGGACAACAGCCTGTTTCGTGTCTGGCACTTCAACTAGGAACAGTTGAAGTTACCAAACAAAACCACCGCTATTGGTCTGATACTAACCCATTTTTGTGTCCGGGAGAGAGATCCAAATATACCCGGATCCTCCCGGACAGATGGAAACCGGATGGCAGATAGCTGTCATCCGGCTCCATGGCATACTATGGGGCCAAAATCTGATCCGGGGCTGTCTGGTTCACAAAGGATAGATCCCCAAAAATTGATGGTATGGTGTGGTATATGGGGTACATAGATTGAGGTTTCCATTGATGAAGAATGGCCCCGCTATGCCCATCGCGTATGCACACTTACTCAGGCGGCCGCCTTTGCACAACTGGTTACATAAAAATGGCGGCCATCTAAGGGTGCAAGTGTTTGCTTCAGGACCGCGGACTGCATCACACTCACATGCACCACACACGCACTCACGCAGCACACCCGCAACACACTCACACAAAACACACATTACACTCGCATCACTGTCATGCATCAAACACGGGTGACCTTTGCTGAGTCTAATCTCCGTAAACTCAAGTAGGGCACACAAGCAGTGGACGAGTACTGCTCGGAGTTTCGGAGATGGGCGACTGACACCCAGTGGAACGACCCAGCCCTCCGAAGTCAGTCCTGCTTGGGTTTGTCAGCTAGGCTTCAAGACACCCTTGTTCAGTACGCCGCACCTGAGTCATTGGAGGCTGCCATGTCCCTAGCCATATGGGTTAACAGAAACCTAAGGGAGAGACCCAGACCTGCTTCGTCTCCTGTTCCTATCCCTGCTGAGGAGACTGTACCCGATGAACCCATGCAGTTGGGGGCAGTAGGTTCTCGTGTTAAACCTCCTGTGGCTACTGTTCACCAAGTGGGCGGAGCATGTTTTTTCTGTGGAAAATCTGACCATTTTATTAAGGTTTGTCCACTTCGCTCCAAGACCACGCAGTCTCAGAAGCAGCCTACCTCGGGTCGTTCAGAAGGAGACGACCAGAGAGTTTATCTCTCCTTCCTCACTATGTCTCCGTTCACACTGTCTGCTAAGATGGTGGTGGATGGTAAGACCGAGACTGTGCCAGTTCTGGTCGATAGCGGAGCGGGGGGTTAAATTTCATGGGTTCTCGCTTTGCTCGGGCTCATGGTCTCACCAGCAGTGCTTTAGTGAGACCCATTCCCATCGCCTCGATTGACTCAGTTCCACTCAGTCAGAAGGTCCTCTCCCAAGTGGTGCGTAATGTGAACTTGAGCATAGGAACTCTCCACCAGGAGGTTCTGTCCTGTCACCTCTTGGAGAACCTACACACTCCCATTGTATTGGGCATTCCCTGGCTGGAGAAACACAACCCAGTGATTGACTGGCGGGCCAGAAAGGTTGTACCTTGGGGGTGCTTTCTGTGTGAGAAATTGCCTAGCTACAACTATTTCTACCGTACTGGTTGCCTCGACTCCTACCCCGCTTCCAGAAGTGAATGGGAGTGAGCCTGGAAAAGGGGGTGGAGTCCAGACTACGCCTCGGATCAATGGTGGGTCTAGGCGTCTTTCCAGGAGGGGGTGCACTCCAGGGGAGGGAAGCCTGGGCACCGGGGGGATGCTGCTGCAGTGTACCGTCCTGGATGTGTGCCCTCTTCCTGTGACTGCAGATTACAAAATAAACGTGCAGGTCCAGACCTGAGAGTTAATGAGTATGTGTGGGTGTTGTCCTAACAAGTCTGGTGGAGGTGTGCTGTTGGGGCTCCTGGTTCTGGGGTTATAGGACCGTTTCGGATATCGGCCATTTGTAATCCTGTGCTGTACTGCCTTGACCTACCCCCAGGTTTGGCATCCCGTAATGTCGTTCCTATCTCGTCGCTCAGGGGATGTGGACTTTTTTTGGATGTGCCGTAGTCGAGTACGGAGGCCTCTCTTAAAAGAGCGGGTACTGTCACACGCTTAGTTGGCGCTGACATTGCTGGATGCTGCTGTGTATGTGTTTGTCTTTAAGAGCTGCATCGCTGATGGTTGTGAGGGTCTTTGCCTCCTGTGTTGTACTCCAGAACTGCATTCACTATTAGGTTCCACTGCTGGTTGAGGGGTTAATGTGTGACTCACCTGAACTGCCCTCCCCCTAGCCTTTAAGTAGCCTCTCCTTACACCAGGTGGTGCTGCTGATAGAGTTTTTCTCTATGCCTGGAAGCCGTGCTGTGCTGACCTGTGTGTTTGTGTGGCTAATGTCCTTTCCTTTGGCATTGCTATATCCCAGTTCTGTGGAGGGAGGTGAGGGGGGAATAGCGCAGGGCTGGTGGAGGAGTTTTAGGGAGACGCTGGAGGCCTGAACCTTCTCACCATCAGAGATACCTTCGGGATCAAGGCCATTCAGGGTTGCTACACTAGGGTCAGACTAGTCTTCCCTGGTCACCCTGCCCATAACTGCCATTCCTGTATCATTATTCCCTACACAGTGACAATATGATGGGTGCTGCAGGGGGTTGATGGGTGCTGCAAGGGGGATGATGGGAATATTGGGTGCTGCAGGGGGATGATGGGGATATTGAATGCTGCAGGGGATGATGAGGTTATTGGGTGCTGCAGGGGGATGATGGGTGCTGTATGGGGATGATGAGGATATTGGGTGCTGCAGGGGGATGATAGGGATATTGGGTGCTGCCAGGGGATGATGGCGATATTGAGTGCTGCCGGGAGATGAAGGGGATATTGGGTGCTGCCAGGGGATGATGGGGATATTGGGGGGCTGCAGGGGGAGATGGTTATGCTGGTTTGTGATAACAACTACTGTACAGTATATAATAAATGATAATTTTTTTTGTTTAACAATAAATGTTAATTCAGGGAAAAAAAAGACACCCACTGAAAATAAGACGTAGCACATCTTTGGGGGCAAAAATTAATATAAGACAGTGTCTTATTTTCAGGGAAACAATGTAAAAGACTTTTCATGATTAATTTTACCATATGTTGTACTGGAAACCAAGAAAGAAAAAGGCAATTCTGACATGGATTTTTAGTAGAAAAAAATTTACCACATACAGTACATTGTGCGGTACAATTTACCTTGCAAAATGATTCTCTTTATCACACTATTGCAGTAATACCAGAATTGTCCAGTTTGTTTTATTATTTTAATGGTGAAAAAAAAATCTGAAAGTTATTAAGAAAAAAAAAATCTCCATTTTCTGATTCTCATAACATTTTCCTTTTTTTAATAACCTTTTCATTTTCATTTGATCGAGCTGTGTGAGGACCTGTTTTTTGCATTATGGTATGTATTCACTTTGGCTGGGGTCACACACACAGATATCTGGGCAGATATTGTTCACAGATCTCTGGTTGCAGTGAAATCATGGACAGATTGCTCCATTTGTATATGGCCACAAAATGGATCAATTTGTCCATGATTTCACTGCAACCAGAGATCTGTGAACAATATCTGCCCAGATATCTGTGTGTGTGACCCCAGCCTTAGGGATAGAAATAACATTTTAACTGCCAACTTTTGGGGCAGCTAAGGGCTGTTATTCTATTGGGTGGGGGGGGTGAGGCACAATAACTATGGGTCCACCACACTGAAATACCAGGCCCCACTGCCTAGTTTTACCTTGGCTGGCAATTAAAAATAGGGCAAAGCCTGCACATATTTTTTAAATTGTTTATTTAAATACCGTATATACTCGTGTATAAGCCGAGTTTTTCAGCCCAAAATTTGGGCTGAAAAGTCTCCCCCTCGGCTTATACACGAGTCACTACGGTATGTGATGTGGTGGGGGCTGTGTCCGGGGCTGGGGAGGCTGCTGTATGAGCGGCCCCGTCACGTGGGGCCGCTCATTATATATGCACTGCTTCCCCCTGTCAATCAGCGGCAGGGGGAAGCAGTGCATATATGCCCCCAAATGCTGGCACTCTCCCCCCTTGTAAGGGCCCCCCCCCCCGCTGCTTATATTACCATCCCGGTCTTCTGCTCAGCGCCGCTCCTCGGTGCTCTGTCCTCGCTGCTCCCGTCCTGCTACAGCCGTCGCAGGCATATGACGTCATCGCGCGACGACCGGGGATCCCGGATGTAGCGAGGACGGAGCATGCAGCGAGGACGGAGCACCGAGGAGCGGCGCTGAGCAGAAGACCGGGATGGTAAGAGAAGCAGCGGGGGGGGGCCCTTACAAGGGGGGCGAGTGCCAGCATTTGGGGGCTGCTGGGTACCCCCAGGGGGCTGCTGGGTACCCCCTTGGGGCTGCTGTATGAACCCCCAGGGGCCTGCTGTATGTACCCCCGGGGGCCTGCTGTATGTACCCCCGGGGGCCTGCTGTATGTACCCCCGGGGGCCTGCTGTATGTACCCCCGGGGGCCTGCTGTATATACCCCTGGGGGCCTGCTGTGAATACCCCTGGGGGCCTGCTGTGAATACCCCTGGGGGCCTGCTGTGAATACCCCTGGGGGCCTGCTGTATATACCCCTGGGGGCCTGCTGAATACCCCTGGGGGCCTGCTGTATATACCCCTGGGGGCCTGCTGTATATACCCCTGGGGGCCTGCTGTATATACCCCTGGGGGCCTGCTGTGAATACCCTGGGGGCCTGCTGTGAATACCCTTGGGGGCCTGCTGTATATACCCCTGGGGGCCTGCTGAATACCCCTGGGGGCCTGCTGTATACCACTGGGGGCCTGCTGTATACGATACTACTGGGGCCTGTATACCACTGGGAGGGCCTGTATACCACACTGCTGGGGGCTGTATACCTCACTGCTGGGGGTTGTATACCTGTGCTGGAGTCCACCCTCGGCTTATACGCGAGTCAATAAGTTTTCCCAGTTTTTGGGGGCAAAAGTAGGGGGGTCGGCTTATACACGGGTCGGCTTATACACGAGTATATACGGTAATTAAAAAAAAAATGGGCTCCCCTGAATTTTTCATTGCCAGCCATGGTAAAAATAGGCAGCTGAGGGTGGCAGCCTGCAGCTGTCTAGTTTATCTGTGCTGAGAATAAAAAATACAGCAAATCTCCATAGGTGCATTTTTCAATTATTTATTTACTAGATGGGAGCCTGATGCTATCGCATCAGATGGGTGGTAACATTACTATAGGGGGCAGGCTCTATGGCGCTGTGGGTGGCAGGCATGTGGCAGCACCCTGTGTGCACCACCCGGCCCTTCCTCCATGCGCACTTTCCCCCAAGCACAGCCCTGTGTAAGCTCTCTGGCTCCCTCCTGTGTGTGCTCTCTGGCTTCCCCCCAATGGTGGCTCTCTGCCTCCCCCACTGTGGTGGCTCTCTGCTCCCCCACCTTTGCTGTGTTTTTGGCCTCCCTCTTTGTCTTCTCTCTGCTCTTCTGCTGTGGTCACTGTGCCCACCCCGACAGTGGTGGATCTGCCTCCCAATGTGCTCGCTCTCATGCTGAGGGGCAGAGCTGGCATTGAGCAGGGCAGAATGCAATGGGGCAGAGCAAAGCGGAGTAGAGCAGAGCGGGAACAGAGCAGTGCGAGGGAAGAGCAGAGAGGGTGAAGAGCACAGTGGGGGTAGAGCAAAGGATGTGTGGCGCCCCTGCGTTCAGGAGGCCACAAAGGGAACTGCAGCCAGGCAGGTAGGACGACAGTTGAACACCAACACCCTCGCAGCCCACACAACCCATGTACAGTAGAGGGCAGCACCCAACCCAGAGCCTAGGAACTCTAAGCAGGCGAGTGGTGGTGGGTTTAGAGCAGTGGGTGGGCACACACCTAGTCAGGTGACAGAAGATAGAAATAGTGAAGGGGCAGGAGAAAGGAGTCAGTAGGCCGAGGTAGGCTGAGATGAAAAGACTGAGATCACACGTCCTGGACGAGTGGGGTGTAAGGAGCGCAGAATCTGAACAGAGCCAGTGTGAGCCACAGAGAGAAAGCCTATCCGGAGCCAGCACCCCAGGAGTGTGAGGGAAGAGAGGGACAGTGACACTGGTCCCTATAATTACAGCCGAGACGACCAGACTGCAGGCGGAGTAGCCCTCCTATGATACTGGAAGACACAGGAGAGAGAGCCTGGTAGAGCCTCACACGGGAGGACTGCTGGAGGCTGGGCTGAGTAGAGTGTCGGCTCTAGAGGGGACCGTAGTTTCACCCGGCATCCCCAGACAACCGACGGGGGTCCACAGCTACACGTTGGGGTCCCTACCCCAAAGGACAGGCAGCTCAGTGACAACCAGGAGGACCCAGAGGGGCCCGAGTCACCGCCATACTGTCTGGAGACGCACACCAAAGCGAACACAGAAAGAGAGTCAACAGCCCAGGAAAGGACACAGAGAGAGTGAGGGGTCGCAGAGAGGAAAGACCTGGCTGCAGAGAATAAAGGGAACCCGGAGGGGAAAGTGTGCCCGTGTACTGAACTGACCTGTAAGAACTGTACTGAATTGTAACCTGAACTTGAGAACTAGAGAAGTAAACACGGTGAACCCTGAATGCGACTCTCTGTCTGTCTCTCTCTGAATACTATTCCCTCCATGCAGGCTTGCAAAGGACCTCCACCTGCAGAGCCACAGCTTGTCAGCTCCAGTACAGAGGAAGGATTTCTGCAGCATCTGGACAGTAAGTGAATTGCACTCAGCGCCAAGCCTGCACACTACACAATAGACCAGTGATGGCGAACCTATGGCACGCGTGCCACAGAGGGCACGCAGCGCCCTCTCTGGTGGCACGCGGCCTCGCCGCTGCACTGCCGCTTTGAACTGCTGGCGCGATCGCGCCGGCAGTTCAAAGATGTGTCGGAGCGGAGGAGACATTTCTCCTCGCTCAGACACTGTCTGCAAGCCCCGCCAGCCGGATCATGTGACTGCGGTCATGTGACGTGCTCAGCGTCACGTGACCGCAGTCAGCGCGAGAAGAACCGCAGATATGAGAGGAGTAGCCGGCGTTGGAAACAGGAATAGTGAGGTGAGTATGTGACTTTTTTTTTTTTAATTAGGAGGAAGCATTTGCTACGGTACAAGGATGGGGGCTATACCAGGATGGGGGCTGTACAAGTGTAGCGACCGGTGGTAAGGCCGCGGGTGTGTGTGTATGATCTTTCTCAACAGAATCCCCATACTCAGGTTTAACCGATAATAACATTTCTTTACTGTAAAACATATTTATCTCACAGTCAACCGAACTATATGCGCACTTGTATATATTAGAGTCTCTGGATCTTCACTTCTTCCGGGTACGCAGCAAGAAAAGAAAACACAACAATGAAGGTATCTTTCCCTAACTTTCCCTAAAATCACGTACCAGTCTTATCACAGAAGAAGATGTCGCTCCCACGTAGCAGGCCTGGGGTTCTCCTCACTCTTCTTCTTTGGTCTCCTTCTGCAGGTAACAGTCTGTCTCTTCCAGTCTCAGGGCACACAGAGCAACAGCAGAAGGGAGATCACAGCAGCACAAATGGCTCCCTTATGTCGGTCATGGCCCCAGCACATGCACTCTGGGTGCTTGGCGGGCAAGGTTTTGCAGAGCGGCCAGAGTCACAGCACCAAAGTCCAGTGGCCCAGGATCAGTCACAGGGGCTTCTGCGGGGTGATTTTTCCGGCAAGGTGTAGCAAAGTAGTCCACTTTAAACAGACATCCGCAGGCAGATCTTCTCAGCTCTGGATTTATACTGCACTGATTCTCTGCTTTCACTTCCTGGTTCAACAACAGAGATGGCTGGGAGTTTCCCAGCTCTGTGATTGTACAGTCCACTGATGCCCCCTGGTGGACAAGTGCGCACTGTGCACAGTTCATTTCTATATCCATTTCTATGATACAGTCTGAATTGCACACCTCATTACACAAGGATGGGGGCTATACCAGGATGGGGGCTGTACAAGGATGGGGCTATACCAGGATGGGGGCTGTACAAGGATGGGGGCCATACCAGGATGGGGGCTGTACAAGGATGGGGGCTTTACCAGGATGGGGGCTGTACAAGGATGGGGGCTATACCTGGATGGGGGCTGTACCAGGATGGGGGCTGTACAAGGATGGGGGCTATACCAGGATGGGGGCTGTACAAGGATGGGGGCTATACCAGGATGGGGGCTGTACAAGGATGGGGGCTATACCAGGATGGGGGCTGTACAAGGATGGGGGCTATACCAGGATGGGGGCTGTACAAGGATGGGGGCTGTACAAGGATGGGGGCTGTACAAGGATGGGGGCTATACCAGGATGGGGGCTGTACAAGCATGGGGGCTATACCAGGATGGGGGCTGTACAAGGATGGGGGCTATACCAGGATGGGGGCTGTACAAGGATGGGGGCTATACCAGGATGGGGGCTGTACAAGGATGGGGGCTATACCTGGATGGGGGCTGTACAAGGATGGGGGCTATACCAGGATGGGGGCTGTACAAGCATGGGGGCTATACCAGGATGGGGGCTGTACAAGGATGGGGGCTATACCAGGATGGGGGCTGTACAAGGATGGGGGCTATACCAGGATGGGGGCTGTACAAGGATGGGGGCTATACCAGGATGGGGGCTGTACAAGGATGGGGGCTATACCAGGATGGGGGCTGTACAAGGATGGGGGCTATACCAGGATGGGGGCTATACAAGAATGGGGGCTATACCAGAATGGGGGCTATACCAGGATGGGGGTTATACCAGGATGGGGGTTGTACCAGGATGGGGGCTATACCAGGATGGGGGCTATACCAGGATGGGGGCTATACCAGAATGGGGGCTATACAAGGATGGGGGCTATACCAGAATGGGGGCTATACCAGGATGGGGGCTATACAAGGATGGGGGCTATACCAGGATTGGGGCTATACAAGATGGGGCATTTGCTACAAGGATGGGGGCTACACAAGATGGGGCATTTACTATAAGGATTGGGGCCATACAAGATGGGGCATTTGCTACAAGGATGGGGGCTATACAAGATGAAGCATTTACTATAAGGATGGGGGCTACACAAGATGGGGCATTTACTACAAGAATGGGGGCTACACAAGATGGGGCATTTACTACAAGGATGGGGGCTATACAAGATGGGACATTTACTACAAGGAGGGGGAATTAACTATAAAGATGGGGGCTATACAAGATGGGACATTTACTATAAGGAGGGGGCAATACAAGGGGGGCATTTACTATAAGGATGGGGACATTACAAGGAGGGGGCAATACAAGGAGGATACATTTACTATAAGAATGGGGGCATTACAAGGAGGGGGCATTTACTACAAGGATGGGGGCATTATAAGGAGGGGCATTACAAGGAGGGGGCATGATGGGGCTCTTATTACAAGTAGGCGGCATGATGGGGCATTTATTACAAGGAGGGGGCATGATGGGGCATTACTACAAGGAGGAGGCATGATGCGGCATTACTACAAGGAGGAGGCATGATGGGGCATTACTACAAGGAGGAGGCATGATCGGGCATTACTACAAGGAGGAGGCATGATCGGGCATTACTACAAGGAGGAGGCATGATCGGGCATTACTACAAGGAGGAGACATGATGGGGCATTTCTGCAATGAGGGGGCATGATGGGGCACTACTGCAAGGGGACAAGGATCGGGCATTACTGGAAGGGGACAAGGATGGGGCATTACTGGAAGGGGACAAGGATGGGCATTTCTACAAGATGGGAGCAGAATGGGCCATTACTAAATGTGGACAAGGATGGGGCATTACTACAAGAAAGGGGGCAGAATGGAGACATTACTGCCAGGAGAGGGTCAGGATGAAGCACATATCTACAAGGAGAGGGTAAGGATGGAGAGATTACTACAGGAAGACGGTCAGGATGGAGCACATACCTAGAAAGAGAGCGTCAGGATGGAGCACGTAACTACAAGAAGACGGTCAGGATGGACTATGTACCTACAAGGAGATGGTCAGGATAGAGCACATAGCTACAAGGAGAGGGTCAGGATAGAGCACATAGCTACAAGGAGAGGGTCAGGATGGAGCACATAGCTTCAAGGAGAGGGTCAGGATGGAGCACATAACTATAAGGAGAAGGTCAGGATGGAGCACATAACTAAAAGAAGAGGGTCAGGATGGAGCACATCACTAAAAGAAGAAGGTCAGGATCGAGCACATAACTACAAGGAGAGGGTCAGGATGGAGCATATAGCTACAAGGAAAGGGTCAGGATTGGGCACATAACTACTATCTATCTATCTATCTATCTATCTATCTATCTATCTATCTATCTCTAATATTCTTCCATTTTTTTTCATTCAGATCAGTCCACCTGCTGTGTCCGGAAAGGGCAGTGGGAGCAGCTCTGCTTCAATGTGAAGTTCACATGAGCTGGATGACCACTACTGAAGAGAAGAGAACACTGCAAAGGTAAGTTTAAAATCAATTCATCGTTAAAATAATAGAACTTATCAGGGTGTCAAGACTACAAGCACTGTACAGGGAAGAGAGTTGTCAGCTGCTGACTTCCCCTGTGCAGTCCTTGTGACGGCCACATTTAGGATAAATTGCCCTATCGGCACTTCACTATGAAGAATTAGGTTTTAGGTTGCAGATTGGGCACTCGGTCCCGTAAAGGTTCGCCATCACTGCAATAGACTTTAACCATTACTGCCCCGGGGAACACAGTTCTGCCCACGGGAACTATTCCATCTCTGCTGCTATTCCATCATCCCCGGAGGCTCTGCAGCAGCGGCGGCCCCATCAGTGGCCGCACACAGTGGGTGGCGTCACGACTGACATCCCCTGTAAATATCCATTATTATTGCCAGGGCCCGGGACACGGTCCGGACCAGGACCACCCGTGACTTCTCCAGTAGCAGACCCGGTCCGGTACCGAGTACCCCCGTCCCAGTGGGCTCGACAGATGAGCTGCAGTACCTGGCTGCTGTGTGTCTGTGGTTACAGGGCCTAAGATGACATCACAGTCATCTCAATCTCATCTTGTCGGTGGCGGGGAGAAAGCTTGCATCGGGCTGCAGCAACGGATTAGCGGCGGGGAGGGGTGATTGGTGTTTTTAAGCTATGGCGTTCAGGGCACCCGCTGGTGGTACTACGGAAGCCGCTTGTACCACCAGTGGGCTCCTTATTAACACTCCCATCACCTGGGTGTGTTAATATGGCGTGCGGCGTGCTTCCTGTGCACCGCACTGCTTTCTGGGATTCGTGGACATTGAGCCGAAAGCTGATGACATTCAGGATTAAGTATATAATAGATTTTACAAGATGGCAGGTTGATTGCCAAGCACAGACATCGGTACAGATTGTGGGAGTGCAGTCTGAATGCAACAGGCAATCACAGATGCTCTCACAGAGAGTGAGCCTCTGTGATTGGCTGTTGCAGTTCAGTGCAGTGAATATTCATAAAGCTTAATGTGCAGTCTCGGAAGCAGGAGAGTGGAAGACTCGTAATCTCTATCTAAACCATGTTCCAAATTATTATGCAAATAAGTGTCATAGGATTTTATTTTTTTTTCTCAATGAAACCCATTGATGGTATTGTGTCTAAGGGTACCGTTACACATCGCAACATTGCATGCAATTTCACTTGCAAACTTGCTGGTTGCAGTGAAATCATGGACACATTATTCCATTTGTACATGGCAACAAAATAGAACAATGTGTCCATGATTTCACAGCAACCAGCAAGTTGCAAGTGAAATTGCATGCAATGTTGCGACTTGTAATGGTACCCTCAGGGTTCTTTGGATCACTGAAATCAATCTAAGGCGGCCGTCACACGCATCAATGTTGAGAGCGATATTGTTAGCGATCACATGCACGCGCGATCGCTAACAATATCGCTCACATCGTTGGTGAGCTGTCACACAGGCAGACTCACCAGCGATGTGGAGCAGCGAGATCGCTGGTAACTATGGTACACATCGGGTTACTAGGCGCCGCGCGGCGCTTAGTAACCCGACGTTTACCATGGATAACATCTCCCAGCATAGGCTCTGCCGCTTGGAGATCGTTCATCGTGGTGTCACACACCACGATGAGGCAGATTGATCAAGCGATTATCGCTTGATATGAGCTCCGGCTCACAAATCTGCGATCTAACAATCAAGCGATTTTTCATTGTAAAATCGCTTGATTACACGCAGCGATGCACAAATGATATCGCTTAAGCGATCAAACAGCAGATCGCTTAAGCGATATCGTGCAGGAAATTGATGCGTGTGACGGCCGCCTATGATACCTGTGATAATTAGTTTGGCAGGTGAGCCCAATAGAAGGAAACTGGATGTTCCACAATATTGAGCAGGCCACAGTTTTCAAGTAAGGGTATGTGCCCACAGGACGTTTTTTGAGCAGTCATGAACGCAGGAAAACCTGAGGATCCCAGAGTCCTTGACAGGAGAAATGCTATGATCTTGTCTGCGTTTTTTGCGCGTTTTTTGTGCGTTTTTACTGCGTTTTTTGTGTGTTTTTACTGCGTTTTTGATGCTGCGTTTTTCCCATTGACTGCACCAAAAACGCAGGAATAATTGACATGTCAATTCTTTGCTATCGGCACAAAAAACGCAAGTATTTGACAGTTCTTGACACTTGCAAAACCAATGTGTGGGCACAGCGTTTCTGTAAAACACATTGGTTTTGCTGGGAAGCCCAACCGCAGGAACAAATTAGCATACATTACCACAAAACCAATGGTTTTCTGCAAGCGGAAGCCGCAGTAAAAACGCCCTGTGGGCACATACCCTAACATGGGAAAGAAAAAGGATCTCTGCTGCTGAAAAGCAACAAATAGCGCAATGCCTTGGACAAAGGAGGGAAACATTAGATATTGCACGAAAACCTAAGGCTGGGGTCACACACACAGATATCTGGGCAGATATTGTTCACAGATCTCTGGTTGCAGTGAAATCATGGACACATGGTTCCATTTTGTGGCTGTGTACAAATGGAGCAATCTGTCCATGATTTCACTGCAACCAGAGATCTGTAAACAATATCTGCCCAGATATCAGTGTGTGTGACCCCAGCCTAAGCGTGATCATCATAGTGTTAAGAAATTTGTGGCTGATTCTGAGCACAGACGTGTTTGTGCAGATTAAGGCAGAATGAGGAAGGTTTCTGCCAGGCAAGTTCATCGGATTAAGAGAGCAGCTGCTAAACAGGCCTTACAAACCAATAAACAGATATTTTAAGCTGCTGGTGCCTCTGGAGTCCCTCGAACCTCAAGGTGTAGGATCCTTCAAAGGCTTGTTGTGGTGCATAAACCTACTATTCGGCCACCCCTAAACAGTGCTCACAAGCAGAAACGGCTGCGGATCACATTTAAATCTCTCCTGGTGGCTAATCACCGATCTCGGTGGCAGCCGGGAGGAGGAGATCTCTGCTGCTGATCTCCACCTCCCGGCTGCCGCCGAGCTCGCTGATTGGCTGGCTGGGCACCATACTGATGTGAATGCATACGGAGAATCTCCGCTGCGTTTACATCAGTATGGCAGCATTTGTCTTGCATCTGCATGCCCTCCGCATGCAGACACAAACGCAAATGTGAAGGCAGCCTTAGAAGGTAGAAGATCTACACATACCACAGTAACTGCAAAGTGAATGCAATATGCCCAGTGTACAGGTACCCTCAAGGCCCTCTTCACACCTCCGTGTCTCCAATAAATGTGGGGTCCTTTTTCACATGTACTGGAGACATGTTTACATGCATAACAATTAAACAATAGGGATCTTGTCTGTCTGGTCTTCTGAAAAATGTCTGCAGTCACTTTAGTGACTGCAAACTTCTGAATCCTTGCAGGAATCCTTGATTAGGCTAGGGCCTCATTAGTGTCGAGTTTTTGCAGGACATATGTGCCATAGTCTCATTTTACCATAGACTCGTTTTACCACAGCCTTACACAGCGTTAACGTTGCCATTGAATAATATGGGTGACGGACTCCCCAGCGCATGTTAAAATGAGCACTAAAGTGCCGGAGATTGTAATCTCGTGTTATTTTGTAGTGGACGGGAAAATGTTACAAGGAGCGGTAAAACTAGTCTATGGCGGGTATGTCCTGCAAAAACCCGACGCTAATGTGACCCTAGCCTTACTTGTAGTCACTTCCAGCGCCAGCATCGGAGAATCCTGACAGTGTGCTGTTTAAACGCTGTGAGGATTCAGGAGGCTCCAGTCACATAGTTAGACTATGTACCCACTGTGCGCTTGTACTGTGTATTTTGCTGCATTTCTGCAGAAAAACGCTGCACCCACAGCTATAACATTAAAGTCTGTGTGTTCTTCAAAAATCTGTGCCCTCATTTGCATTTGTGGGTGCTGAATTTTTGCTGCAGAAATCGCTGCCTGTGTTTTTAAAAGTCCCTGTCAATTAACATGCCCATTTTTGGGCTACGTTTATCCCCATAGACTCCATTAGAACTCACCCCCCAAAAGCATCAAAAACAGATTGGTGTTCCCACAGCCGTTTGTGGTACCTTTTTCCTGTGATTTCCAAAGCAAAAATGCTCCAATACTCGCTCTCCCCAGCGAGCCCCACTGTTGTCTTCCTCTGTGCATCGGCAGCAGTTGTATCGTCCTTCCAGAACCTGCACCATGTGACTAGTCATGTGACTCAGCCTGTCACATGGTGCACGACCTCTGGAAGGATGATACAGCTGACATCACTCACCGTAGGTTCGCCAGGGAAGGTGAGAAATTGTGTCTGTCTGTATGGCCTCATTCACATGTCCGTGCCTCTGGCACGTAAGGCCGGCTTCAGACTGCGTGTCTGATCCGATCCGTAGCTGTCCGCTTGAAGCAGACAGCCGCGGACCGGATCAGCACACAGGACTGGGGGCTATTATGCCCTCTGATCCTGTGTGCAGCCGCACGCAGCTGAACCAGCTGACAGGTCAGGACCGCGGCGCCCGCGGTCCTCACCTATTAGCAGCAGGAACTGCGTGCGGCTGCACACAGGATCGGAGGGCATAATAGCCCCCAGTCCTGTGTGCTGATCCGGTCCGCGGCTGTCTGCTTCAAGCGGACAGCTACGGATCGGATCAGACACGCAGTCTGAAGCCGGCCTAAGCAGTCCGTGCCGACACATGCCGGAGGCACGGACATACGGGGACACATGTTCCCCTGTGGACCCATGCAGACGTTCGTGATTCCCCACGGACCGTGTCTCCGTGTGGAGCACATACATGTCTGTGTGCTCCACACGGCGACAAGTCCATTTTTATGCGGAGCCATGGACCGCATTTTTGTCCTAATGTCCTGCACACGGATGTTCACACTGTGACATCCGTGTGCACGGACCAAAGGAAAAATCATCAAACCAAAGAATTTCATACTCACCTCGCTCCAGCGCTGACATTTCCTCTCTCTTCCAGTGCCGCACATTAGGGCTCATGAATATTCACTTCACTGAGCCCTAGAGCGGGCCGGAAGCGAGAGGAACTGTCAGCGCTGGAGCAAGGTGAGTATGCGGTGACAGGCTGTCCGGTGTGCTATCCGTGGATGCACGGATAGCACACGGACAGCACCCATTGTGTCACACGTCCGTGACACATGGGTCTATGCCCCGTCCCCAAACAGCCTTGTTCCACACGTCCGTGGTAACACGGATGTGTGAAACCGGCCTATCTGTGTTTGTGTGTGTGTGGCTGTCTGTGTGTGTCCTTATTTTTGCTGCTTTTGTAATGTGCACAAATGCAGCACAAACACAATACATTTGTGCTGCTTTTGTTTATACATAGCTGCTGCATTTGTGCACCTGACAAACGCAGCATAAAAAATACTTCCAGTGAGCACATAGCTCACAAAGACCAGGCAACCCTTTTACGCATAATAGTATATGTTGAAAATCAGTGTCAAGTGAAGCCCAAGAAGGCATATGTGGGGGCTTTAAGCAGGCTCCTGATTGCCAAGATAACCCATTGGTACCCCACAATCTGGGTAATGGGCACAGACATTACTTGAATTATTGTACCTATTAAACGGGTTGGCCTGTGAAAAACTATCCAAGAGATAAATATATAAGCACTGTGGATGTTAACACTGTGATCCCATTGGTGATGAATATAGGGGGCCCCTGGTCCCGCACTTGAAAGGAGCAGTGGTCACGTGTGTAGTACCCCTCCCAGTGGCGGATTATAATGAGGTCAATATGGGCTTTTGCCCCGGGCCCAATGGTGTCTAGGGGCCCACAGTCCAGGGGGTAAATTGCCCCATTATAATCCGCCACAGCGCCACCACACTGCACTGTGCACGCAGGCACAGCATCCATGAGGTGATGAGTCCTGCTAGTTGACAGGGAGCGGCAACCGCAGGGGGCCTGATGGTGGCGCGGCCCCCTGCTGATGCCGCTCTCTCCTATAGTCCCGGCCGCTGCCGCCACCGCTGTGTTACACTCCCCCCCCCCGCAGTGTGAGCCCACCTGTAGAGCCGCACAGGACACAGGAGGACCTGTGATGATGTGAATGGAGGGGAGGAGTCAGGGATCACATGATCAGCTCCTCGTTATGCAGCCCTCCACTCTGTGATGGTTGTCATGGTGCTGGCGAGGTGAAGAAGAGGATGAGATGAAGGTTATGTGTGGGGTCAGGACTCGGGAGGGATTTACAGTGTGGATGTAGCAGAGCCGAGTGTGTACTAGGTGTACGGAGCGGAGCCATGTTTGTACGAGGTGTATGGAGTGGAGCCGAGTGTGTACGAGGTGTACAGAGCTGAGTGTGTACGAGGTGTACGGAGCGGAGCCGCATGTGTACGAGTTGTACAGAGCAGAGCCGCGTGTGTACGAGGTGTACAGAGCTGAGTGTGTACTAGGTGTACGGAGCGGAGCCATGTTTGTACGAGGTGTATGGAGTGGAGCCGAGTGTGTACGAGGTGTACAGAGCTGAGTGTGTACGAGGTGTACGGAGCGGAGCCGCATGTGTACGAGTTGTACAGAGCAGAGCCGCGTGTGTACGAGGTGTACGGAGCGGAGCCGTGTGTGTACGAGGTGTACAGAGCTGAGTGTGTACGAGGTGTACGGAGCGGAGCCGCATGTGTACGAGTTGTACAGAGCAAAGCCGCGTGTGTACGAGGTGTACGGAGCGGAGCCGTGTGTGTACGAGGTGTACAGAGCTGAGTGTGTACGAGGTGTACGGAGCGGAGCCGCATGTGTACGAGTTGTACAGAGCAGAGCCGCGTGTGTACGAGGTGTACGGAGCGGAGCCGTGTGTGTACGAGGTGTACAGAGCTGAGTGTGTGCGAGGTGTATGGAGTGGAGCCGTGTGTGTACGAGGTGTACAGAGCTGAGTGTGTACGAGGTGTACGGAGCGGAGCCGCATGTGTACGAGTTGTACAGAGCAGAGCCGCGTGTGTACGAGGTGTACGGAGCGGAGCCACATGTAAACGAGGTGTACGGAGCGGAGCCACATGTGTATGAGGTGTATGGAGCAGAGCTGAGTGTGTACGGAGCAGAGCCACGTGTACGAGGTGTACGGAGCAGAGCCGAGTGTGTACAAGGTGTACGGAGCGCAGAGCGGAGCCAAGTGTGTACAGGGTGTACAGAGCCAAGCCGCATGTGTAGGAAGTGTATGGAGCAGAGCTATGTGTGTACACGGTGTATGGAGCGGAGCCATGTGTGTACAAGGTGTGTGGAGCGGAGTCGTGTGTGTGCGAGGTGCACCGAGCAGAGCCGCGTGTGTACGAGGTGTATGGAGCTGAGCCGAGTGTGTACAGGGTGTATGGAGCAGAGCCGCATGTGTACAAGGTGTACGGAGTGGAGCCACATGTGTATGAGGTGTACGGAGCAGAGCCGCGTGTGTACGAGGTGTACGGAGCGGAGCCGAGTGTGTTCGGAGCAGAGCCGTGTGTGTATGAGGTGTACGGAGTGGAGCCAGATGTGAATGAGGTGTACGGAGCAGAGCCGCGTGTGTACGGAGCAGAGCCGCGTGTGTACGGAGCAGAGCCGTGTGTGTACAAGGTGTACGGAGTGGAGTTGCATGTGTACGAAGTGTACAGAGCAGAGCCGCGTGTGTACGAGGTGTACGGAGCCGAGCCGCATGTGTACACAGTGTATGGAGCGGAGCCGCGTGTGTACGAGGTGTATGGAGCGGAGCCGCGTGTGTACTAGGTGTATGGAGCGGAGCCGCATGTGTATGGAGCCGAGCGTGTACGAGGTGTTCGGAGCAGAGCCGAGTGCGTAAGAGGTCTACGGAGCGAAGCCGAGTGTGTATGAGGTGTATGGAGCGGAGCCGAGTGTGTGCGAGGTGTATGGAGCAGAGCCGCATGTGTACAAGGTGTACAGAGCAAAGCCAAGTGTGTACGAGGTGTACGGAGCTGAGCCATGTGTACGAGGTGTATGGAGCAGAGTTGAGTGTGTACTAGGTGTACGGAGCGGAGCCATGTATGTATGGAGCATGTGGAGCTGTGTGCTTGCAAGGTGTGTGTACCGGTGGTAGCTGCCTGCGGATGTTTCTCCCACTCCTATAGTCCCAGCAGCCTCTGCTGGCAGCATTGTTCTCCCGAGTCCCGGCTGCCGCTGTCCGCCCTGCTATGCTGATTCTGCCGGGCCCGATCGGGCTTTGCTGAATCCTCCTACTCTAGGAAGACCCAGACCCAGGCAGGCAGCTGATCTCGACTGAGGCTGAGCAGACTCCTCCGTCCTCCTGACTGAGTCTGTGTCTCACCCGCCGACCGCTGTCCACCACCTCCTGGGTCGCCGCCTGCATGAAGAGAGGGAGTCTGAGGAGAGGGACTGTCACCTAATGCCGCCACAGAGCAGAGAGAGGACGTGCCTGTGTGACAGAGAGGTGAGTGATATGTCCACTCCCGACTCCTGCCCTGCTGCTGCAGCTGCTGCCTGTGGTTGTGCTCTGTGTGTGCACTGCCAGCCAGACCTGGTGGCTGCTGCATGGCAGGGAGGACTCAGTCAGTGTAAAGAAAGAATGTAAGCAGTAATTAAATGATTTGTGTACTAAGGCCCCTTTCACATCTGCTTTTTTTCAGATTGTGGCAGATCCGGCAGATTTACCGCATCTGCCGACTAACGGCCGCACTTGCGGCACCCTTGCGGCAAGCCCCATGCATTGTTTATGGGGCTTGCGGCTTGGTGCGGCAAGTGCGGTTCTGCTGGGTGCGGCAAGTCCGGCATTTGCAGCGGTGGAAAAAAAAAACGCCGCTGACCGCGTTGTCATCCATCGTCGCAACGACTGTTAGGCAGCACATGTGGTAAATCTGCTGGATCTTCCGCAATTTGAAAGACACGGTGATGTGAAAGGGGCCTAACGAACGCTGCTTTCACATCAGTGTTTAGCTGATGTTTGGGCCGTTCCAGCAGGTGGCGCCGCATGTGCCGGATCGTCCGCCTAACAGCCGACTTGCGGCCCGGATGCGGCAAGCCCCATGCATTGTCTATCACAAGTGCGGTTCTGCTGAGTGCGGCAGATCAGGCACTTGTGGCCGCGAAAAAAAACCTCTACAAGTGGTGTTTTTTTTTCGCGGCTGCAAGTGTCGAATCTGCCGCACACGTCAGAACCGCACTTACCGGACCGCAAGCCCCATAGACAATGCATAGGGCTTGCCGCATCTGGACCGCAAGTCGGCCATTAGGCGGCTGATCCGGCGCCACCTGCCGAATCGGCCGCACATCAGCAAAACCGCTGATGTGAAAGGCCCCTTAATCACTGGAGTGGTGTGCCCCACCATCTTGGATAATACAGAAACATGTGAAATGGCTCTACATGGTGTATCATGTGCCCCTCTAATAAGTGGCTATCTTGCTTGGATCATGTACGTATGGAGTCCATGCATTCATGATTCAAGAAAAATATCCACATAGAGGGGCACATACAGCATGTAGAGGTATTTCACATGTCTATCCAAGGTGGAGGAGTAGTGGGTGCGCACATTGTGTATTTTGTGAGTTTTTACCTCAGTATTTGTAAGGCCTCGTGCACAAGCTGAGTATTTGGTCAGTTTTTTCCTCAGTATCTGTAAAGCCTATTGCACATGCTGAGTATTTGGTGGGTTTTTACCTCAGTATCCGTAAGGCCTCGTGCACACGCTGAGTATTTGGTGAGTTTTTACCTCAGTATTTGTAAGACCTCGTGCACACGCTGAGTATTTGGTGAGTTTTTACCTCAGTATCTGTAAGGCCTCGTGCACACGCTGAGTATTTGGTGAGTTTTTACCTCAGTATATGTAAGACCTTGTGCACATGCTGAGTATTTGGTGAGTTTTTACCTAGTAATTGTAAGGCCTCGTGCACAGGCTGATTATTTGGTCAGTTGTTACCTCAGTATCTGTAAGGCCTTGTGCACACACTGAGTATTTGGTGAGTTTTTTCCTCACTATCTGTAAGGTCTCGTGTACGGGCTGATTATTTGGTGAGTTTTTTCCTCAGTATCTGTAAGGCCTCGTGCACACGCTGAGTATTTGGGGAGTTTTTATCTCAGTATCTGTAAGGCCTCGTGCACACGCTGAGTATTTGGTGAGTTTTTACCTCAGTATTTGTAAGGCCTCGTGCACACGCTGAGTATTTGGTGATTTTTTACCTCTGTATCTGTAAGGCCTCGTGCACACGCTGAGTATTTGGTGATTTTTTACCTCTGTATCTGTAAGGCCTCGTGCACACGCTGAGTATTTGGTGATTTTTTACCTCTGTATCTGTAAGGCCTCGTGCACATGCTGAGTATTTGGTGAGTTGTTACCTCAGTATCTGTAAGGCCTCGTGCACACGCTGAGTATTTGGTGAGTTGTTACCTCAGTATCTGTAAGGCCTCGTGCACACGCTGAGTATTTGGTGAGTTGTTACCTCAGTATCTGTAAGGCCTCCTGCACACGCTGATACTGCATTATAAGAAACAGGCTATTATGCCCTGAATGCCCCCTGTACACAGAATAAATAACTTATAAAAATCTAGCACCCTGTATTCTAACCTATTACCAGTCCAAAATTCTTGCTTGCAGATTGGTCCATTCAGCCTCTCCTCGCCGTCTGACAGCCTCTTCTTCTGAATGATATGGATCACGCCTTTGTTATCCACGTCTCACTTTCCCATCTCACGTCTGTGCAGATGCCTCTCCAGCTTGCGCAAACGCACCATGCTCTGCTCTACTGCGGCTAAAATGTAAACTCATCTACTCATGCACGAACCGCAGGGGTCTCTGCACATGGTTCCAGGCTCCCAGTCTTCTGCGTGTGATGTATGGTGACATCACTGAGAGTTTAAACTTGTAGGATAATCCCATGGTGGAGCACATTGCACCTGCACAAGCTGGAGAGGTATGGGCGTAGCGTAGGCAATGGGAAAATTGGACGTGGTCACGTGGATAACGCAGGTGACAGGAGGCGTTATCTACATCATGTAACAGAAGACGCTGTCGGACCGCGAGGAGGCGGGACGGACCAATCTGCAAGCAAGTCCATTGGACTGGTAACAGGTTATTATCATACAGGGTGCACACTGATCGAGATTGTTATAAGTTATTTATTCTGAGTACAGGGGCAGTCAGGGCATAATGGCCTCCTTCTAATGGACTGCTCAATACTATGGCTTAAAGTGTTTTTTTTTTCCTCCTAACTGAAGGGTAAATTGACTAGGATCAATGGATGTTTGACAGGATAGAGTTTCACTCAGCAACTATTTTTCTGGAATAATCTATTTCAGGTATATGATAACCTCCGTCACATGACTCCCGCGACCCCGTCACATGACCCCTGTGACCCCGTCACATGACCCCGTCACATGACCCCCGTGACCCTGTCACATGACCCCCATGACCCCGTCACATGACCCCCATGACCCCGTCACATGACCCCCATCACATGACCCGGGGGGGGGGAAGGCCCACAGAGTCTGAACAGCCCCGGGCCCTGGCTATCCTTAATCCACCCCTGACCCCTCCATTCATTGTCTATGGAGATGAGGGAGAGAGCTGAGCTCTGTACTCTACTGTCAGTAAAAAATCGCAATTGGTGTGAACCGAGGATGCACAGAACATTTTATATAGCAATCTGGGGTGAGTGTCCTATTATCAGAACTGATTATAGGGGTATTCAATATGGGGCAAGAAGTTTACACCAGCACTTTTCATACTTTTCATAGGGGTTCTGTTGGGCTGGGCCACTTGTTATGTGGAGCACTTCCTACAGACTGTTCATGGATGCATTTTATGGCTGGCACCTATAGGGGGCACTTGTTGGCTTTGTGACAGTCTCTAGCTCCCATACTGCGCTGGGGCCCCTCTTGGTGGTTATGGCTGTGCTACTACTAACATTACGTAAGTTTTGGAGCATGTGATAGAGTCTTGTACAGAGATACACACATTGTGACTGCACAGCCACTGCTTCTTCCTTCAGCGTATCAGCGTCACCTAGGCAACAGAACACCACCAACATTCTATTGTGTCACGTGCTCAGTGTGTTCTACACAGCTCCGTCAACAGAGGCAGTAGAAGTGCGGTCGTGCCGCAGCAGCATGAAGCGTGCTGAAGAGGTCACCGCCGGCGGAACAGCTGTATACTCAGCGCGGGCACGATCGTATCTATCGCCTGTTTATATGAGGAGTCACACGTGTGTAGGATTCCAGCTCTACAGACTGTACAAGTTCTCCCGTATCAAGTGTCAGGATGGCCGAGCGGTCTAAGGCGCTGCGTTCAGGTCGCAGTCTCCCCTGGAGGCGTGGGTTCGAATCCCACTTCTGACAATACATATTTTTCTTTCTTTAAAAGTTTATTGTTTTATAGTGATTATGTCTGGCAGAGTCAGTGCGATTTTAGAGCAAATGCCCAAACTAATTACTAATGCTATAAAAATATTGCTCTAAGGGTGGTGTAATCAGGCAGATTGGGGGGTTGTCACATTCTGCTGCAACTGCAGCATTGTCATTTCAGTAACAAAATATTGCAGGTGTGACATTCTAGAGGGGCTATGACGATTTAAGGAATGTTGTTTATGGGCATAAATAGTAATTATGACTTCACAATGGGGTATTATGACAGCATAGTGGGGTATTATGACATCAGAATGTGGTGTTTTGGCATTATAGTAGGGTATTTTGAAATCACCATGGGGTATTATTTAATCACAGTGGGGTATTATGACATCATAGCGGGGAATTATGACATCACAACGGGGTATCATTACATCATAGTGGGGGTGTTATACCACAGTGGGGTATTATGACATCACAATGGGGTATTTTGACATCATTACAGCATATGGCACACAGCACAGGGGAGGGGGGGTGCAGAGAATGTGGACAGAGGGAAGAGCACAGGAGGGAGGGAGGGAGAGACGGCGGCGCCCCCAGAGCCACAAGGCCCACCCTCGTTGTGATGTCGGTGCTCCATCTACTTTCTGAATAACTATGTTATATTCTGCTATTAACCCTCATGGCCACTTAACATGCGGCTACATTTGTAGCTTATCCACAGGTAACTTACTGGCTGCAGTGAAATCATGGAGACATTATTCCATTTGTACACAGCTACAAGATAGAACCATGTCTCCATGATTTCACTGCAGCCAGTAAGTTACCTGTGGATAAGCTAGAAATGTAGCCGCGTGTAAAGTGGCCATTAAAGGGAACCTGTCACCCCCCCCAGGGCCTATGAAGGTAAAAGAGCCACCTTCAGCAGGACTAAGGCTGCATTCTGTGAAGGTGGTTCTTATGTGTAATGTCCCCAGGGACTCTGAAATAATGAATTTTATAAATTTGGCTCCATACCTCTACTTGGACCAGTGGGTGTGTGCTTTACTGATCTCTCAACCGCCTGCCTGCTGCCAATAATCCCCCCTCTGGGCTCCGGGCGCCGCCTCCTCTCTGCTCCTTACGTCCCTGGCACCTGCGCTGTGAAATCATGTCTCAGGCATGCGCAGTGTGTGCTGCCCGACAAGTGAGGTCATATGATCTCCTCACATCGCGCCTGCGTATAGTGGATGTGGCGCCCCTGCGACCATGGTGGCCACAGGTAGGAACTGCAGCAAGGTAGGTGTAGACAGTTCATACAGAACACCTTCATAACACACCCACGGACACAATACCCAACCCGGAGCCCGGGACTCTAGGCGGGCAAGGGGTGGTAGGGCCAGTCACAGTAGGTGGGATGAAGGTCAGGTGACGGATCGGGTACAACAGGGGAACACTAGGAGGAGTTAGTCAGTAGGCTGAGAAGCAGAGACCAAGAGTAGGCCAGAGTGAGCTGAACTGAAAAGACCAGAATAGAGAGACACTTCCCTGAAGGTCTTGGGCTCCCTGGAGGCACAGAATCTCTCGAGACACAGTTCCCTGGAAAGAAAGCCCATTCCACAGCCCGGGAGCAAAGGGAAGGGAAAGACTGAGACCGGACCAGTGCAGCTGAGTCTGAGGACGAAGGCAGAGGACGACTGGCAGAAGGGATCCCCTGGAGTACACGGTAGTCACCTGGGTAGGAAAGGGCCCAATGATCCCCCGCAACATATGGACATCCAAGGTTAGGCTGGGACCAGAGAGTCGGCTCTGAGGGGACCGAAGCTATATGCCGGATCCCGGAAACACCGACGGGGGACTCTGATTCCAGGTCAGAGTTCCTAACACACGGGCTGGAGGTTCAGCAGCACATAGGACCCAGGCTTGCCACCCACACACACCGGGGGAAGCCAGACAAGGGACCGAGTTGCCACCATACAGCCCACGGGGAAGAGAAGCATATAGGGAAGCCTGGAAGGTATCAGAGAGAGAAGGGTCTCAGAAGGAAACCTAGCTGCGGAGGGTTAAGTGACTGGAGTTACAGTTAGGGCCAGAAATATTTGGACAGTGACACAAGTTTTGTTATTTTAGCTGTTTACAAAAACATGTTCAGAAATACAATTATATATATAATATGGGCTGAAAGTGCACACTCCCAGCTGCAATATGATAGTTTCCACATCCAAATCGGAGAAAGGATTTAGGAATCATAGCTCTGTAATGCATAGCCTCCTCTTTTTCAAGGGACCAAAAGTAATTGGACAATGGACTCTAAGGGCTGCAATTAACTCTGAAGGCGTCTCCCTCGTTAACCTGTAATCAATGAAGTAGTTAAAAGGTCAGGGGTGGATTCCAGGTGTGTGGTATTGCATTTGGAAGCTGTTGCTGTGACCAGACAACATGCGGTCAAAGGAACTCTCAATTGAGGTGAAGCAGAACATCCTTAGGCTGAAAAAAAAGAAAAAATCCATCAGAGAGATAGCAGACATGCTTGGAGTAGCAAAATCAACAGTTGGGTACATTCTGAGAAAAAAGGAATTGACTGGTGAGCTTGGGAACTGTAAAAGGCCTGGGCGTCCACGGATGACAACAGTGGTGGATGATCGCCGCATACTTTATTTGGTGAAGAAGAACCCGTTCACAACCTCAACTGAAGTCCAGAACACTCTCAGTGAAGTAGGTGTATCTGTCTCTAAGTCAACAGTAAAGAGAAGAAAGACTCCATGACAGTAAATACAAAGGGTTCACATCTAGATGCAAACCATTCATCAATTCCAAAAATAGACAGGCCAGAGTTAAATTTGCTGAAGAACACCTCAAGAAGCCAGCTCAGTTCTGGAAAAGTATTCTATGGACAGATGAGACAAAGATCAACCTGTACCAGAATGATGGGAAGAAAAAAGTTTGGAGAAGAAAGGGAACGGCACATGATCCAAGGCACACCACATCCTCTGTAAAACATGGTGGAGGCAACGTGATGGCATGTGCATGCATGGCTTTCAATGGCACTGGGTCACTTGTGTTTATTGATGACATAACAGCAGACAAGAGTAGCCGGATGAATTCTGAAGTGTACCGGGATATACTTTCAGCCCAGATTCAGCCAAATGCAAAGTTGATTGGACGGCGCTTCATAGTACAGATGGACAATGACCCCAAGCACACAGCCAAAGCTACCCAGGAGTTCATGAGTGCAAAAAAGTGGAACATTCTGCAATGGCCAAGTCAATCACCAGATCTTAACCCAATTGAGCATGCATTTCACTTGCTCAAATCCAGACTTAAGACGGAAAGACCCACAAACAAGCAAGACCTGAAGGCTGCGGCTCTAAAGGCCTGGCAAAGCATTAAGTAGGAGGAAACCCAGCGTTTGGTGATGTCCATGGGTTCCAGACTTAAGGCAGTGATTGCCTCCAAAGGATTCGCAACAAAATATTGAAAATAAAAATATTTTGTTAGGGTTATGCTTATTTGTCCAATTACTTTTGACCTCCTAAAATGTGGAGTGTTTGTAAAGAAATGTGTACAATTCCTACATTTTTTATCAGATATTTTTGTTCAACCCTTCAAATTAAACGTTACAATCTGCACTTGAATTCTGTTGTAGAGGTTTCATTTCAAATCCAATGTGGTGGCATGCAGAGCCCAACTCGCGAAAATTGTGTCACTGTCCAAATATTTCTGGCCCTAACTGTATGTGTGGAAAGCAACTGTACCGTGTACTGTACTGAAGAACTTGCTAGTAAAACCCGGTGAACCTGCTTCAGTCTCTCGTGTGTGATTCACTTCATGCAGAACTGTTAAATCCTTATTACACCCTGTCAGGAGCAGCCCCGACCCACGGCGGCCCCATCCATCCGGCTGCAGCACCATCCATCCTCCTGGCAAGCAGCAAGCGGCAGCGGTGGTCCCTATTGACCACAACCCGTGGGTGGCGTCATGACAACACACACTCACACACATGACAATCCATGTAAATATCTCCTTTTACTTGTGAGCTCGGCACACGGTCCGGACCAAGGACCGCCGTGATAACCCCCGTGATACCCCGGTCCGGTACCGAGTACCCCGTCCCAGTGGGCTCCACACGGAGGCCCCAGATCCTGGCCCTGCAGTGTGTTATGATGTATTCACACTGCGGGGCTGGGGTGATGTGAGGAAATCATGTGACCTCACTTGTCGGGCAGCGCACACTGCGCATGCTTGAGACATAATTTCACAGCGCAGGCGCCGGGGACATAAGGAGCAGGGAGGAGGCGAAGGCAGGCGGTTGAGAGCTCAGTAAAGCACCAACCAGTCCAAGTAGAGGTATGGAGCCAAATTTATAAAACTCATTATTTCAGTGTCCCTGGGGACATTACACGTAAGAGCCACCTTCACAAAATGCAGCCTTAGTGCTGCTGAAGGTGGCTTTTTTACTTTCATAAGCCCTGGAGGGGGTGACAGGTTCCCTTTAATGACAGTTACATTTTTTCCACATCATCGTCCAAGAGCCGTTATGTTTTTTTTGTTTTTTTTTCTGTCTACACAGTAAGATCAGAGCTTATTTTTAGAGGGATTATTTGCAATTGAATGACACCTTTTAATCTACCAAATAATGTATTGAAACATGGGGAAAAAATGTAATTGACGTGAAATTGTGAAAAACACAATGCCATGATTGTTTTTTTTGGGTTTGTTCTTATGGTGTTCATGGTGAAGTAAAAATGAGCTGGTAACATGATTGTACAGGTCATTATGATTAGAGATACCAAGCTTGTATAGTTGTAGTTTTTTTTAATGTAGTTTCTCATATGGGTTAAGCAATATATTTTTATAGATTAGAATTCAATGGATGCTGTAATAGTGAATATGCTTTTTTATTTTTTTAGGCACTGGTGGACACAGGCAGAGAAGGACCCTCCCTTGTGCAAGAAAAACACAAGGGCCCTTTGTCTACCCAGAGCTCATCAAAATGTAAAATTGCATCGGCTTTGGAGGTAGAAATGGTCCCCCTTTCCTCTTGCGGCTGTAAAACCCTTATGTTTTTTTTATTTTATTTTTGGACCTTGTAGTGTATTTTTCAGTCCCTGTATGGAACATGAATCTGCCAGAATTTGATCACTTATTCTATATTCTATTTCAAGAAAATATGGCCTAGCTGAACAATGTAGTGGCAATAGGGATCTTCAGGAAACCACTACTATGGCAACTCACAAGCAGTCATAATGCAGGAGTAGTGGGGATGATGGGTGCTCAAACAGACCACCCTTCATTGAATTGTGCAAATTCCTAGACTGCTGCTGTATCCACAGCCAGCGCTTCACCAGCTGCAGAGCCCGCTCCATACACCCACACCCTGTCCAATACCTGTCCACACCCTGTCCATTGCATACTGAGGAGGGATAGTGTTAAAGGGGGTATCCCATTTAAAAAAGTAATGGTGGCATATACCATCACTTTCTGTTTGGTGGACATTTGCCTTCGGGGCTCCTCATGATCCTGAGAAAATAGTGACTGTGGTTAGTGTTGCGACACCTTCACAGTTTTTTTTTTCTGCTTTCCATCACTCACTGTACTAGATAGTGACCAAAGTCAAGTGTCAACGGAAAAATTGTAAGGGCTTGTTTATACATGGCGGATATACTGCAGATTCTTCAACTGGATTTGTGGATGTTAAATCACAGTAGCAGCAGTTTGAATGAGATTTAGCCAAATGCTGCTGGAATTGACCTGTAGCTAGGGCCATATATGCAACTAGGGACTGGAGGTCCAGTGCCTTAGGCAGCGCTGGCTGGACAGATTTTTTAAAATCTTGTTGGACAGAATAGGTAAATTGGTGTCTTTTTTTGTTGTGGGGGGACTCTGGGAGACATGAACACAAAAGAAGTTATGAGCACGCTGGCACGTCCAGGATCAGAGAATCGCCAATTAACTCCTTGCTCTGACGGACGTACAGCATTGTACTCACCCTGCTGACTCCCATACACATTTGACTATCGAAAGCATAAGGGCTCCTTTAGATTATGTACGTTGTGAGTTTCTCAGGTGGAAGAAGTTTCAGGACGTTTTGGCCACTTTTTATTTGGATTGTATTGGAGAAAATAGTGAGTGGCTTCCATGCAGAAGCCATCATAAGAATGAACGGGTCACTTCATTTAACCTATCTGTGCCTTTGAAAACCTGAAGCTGTTAAAAGATGCTCAAAAGGTTGAACACATGAACAGGGAGTCATTATTACATTTCAGTGCATATGTTTATTCTTTTTAAGCATTTTGCGCTTTTTCATTTGGGTTGCAGAGTTTATGCCACATTGTGCGCACAAGTGCGTGCATACCCTTAAGGTACCGTTACACGCTGCAATGTCGTTAAGATATCACCAATGATCTTGGTTGTTAGGACATCTTTTTGACATCGTCGGTGAGATGTCGCATGTGTTGATATCGTGCACCACGCACCAACGATATAGCAAGCAGCTATCGTTCGCACGACCCAGCGAACGATACTTCTTCACTGTTGTGAATAGGCGAAGTCGTTAACGACATCATTATCACGGTGTCACACACAACGATGCAGCAGGTTGGCTGAATGACGATCGTCTGATTTATGAACATGTTCACAAATCTGCGATCAGCAATCCAACGATTTATCGTAGTTGTATCTTGGTGTTACACGCAACGACGTCCTAACAATGTCGTTTCAACGACTCCAAACCCGTGACGTTTGAGCGATATCATTCACGATCTCGTACTGTGTAACGGGGCCTTTAGTCTGACTTAGGCTGGGGTCACACTTGCGGCACAATTTTTAAATCCTAATCCGGTTTTGAGCTGTCAAAAAGCTCAAAACTGGATCAGGATCCGCAGCCCATAGGAGCCCATTATAGTAACCGGATTACACTACATGCAATCCGGTTACCGCTTGCGGATCTGCAGCCTGCGTTAAAAATCATGCAGGCTGCACTTTTCGCAGCGGTATACCAGCTGCAGCAGATTTGTTATAATGGGCTCCTATGGGAGCCCATGTGCCGCAAGGCATACAGTATGTGAATGCCTGCGGCAGCCGGCGACTTTATTCATCCCTGCTGCGGCAGGGAAGTACAAAGGGTTAAATAATAATATTGAATGTGGCCACATGTCTCTAGGGTTGTCCACCTACCCTAGAGACATGCTGTCCACACAGGACGGCATGTCAGGGGTTAATTTAGCTGTTAACCCCATCGCCTCTATTGTCGGTTTTCATTTTTTCTTTCTATTACAAGCCACCAGCTGCAGCATCAGGACCACTATGCTACGCAGTTTGCGTAAGCATTTTACAGTACAGCATCCTCAATGAGGAGCTGTCTGTGGTATTTACGCAAACTGCGTAGCATAGTGGTCCTGATGCTGCAGCCGGCGGCTTGTAATAGAAAGAAAAAATGAAAGCCGACAATAGCGATGATGGGGTTAACTGCTAAGTTAACCCCTGACATGCCGTCCTGTGTTGACAGCATGTCTCTAGGAGGGTGGTGGGCACCCCCCAGAGACATGTTGCCCACATGGTAAATTAATATTTAACCCTTTGCTCATCCCTGCTGCAGCAGTGATGAGCAAAGGGTTAATGTAGTTTAAAGAAGTGGGCAACATGTCTGTAGGGAGGATGGGCACTCCCTACAGACATGTTGCCCACATCTTTTAACTACATTAACCTTTTGTTCATCCCTGCGGCAGCAGGGATGAACAAAATATCTGGCAACCGGATTGCACTTTTGGTTGCCAGATTCCGGCTTAGGAACAACTTTTGTTCCTAAAATGTGTGTGAAGGCAATTGCGGTTACCGCATCCAAATCTGGATGCGGTAACGGCAATTGCAATTCCAAATATGACCCCAGCCTTACTAGTAGTGGATGCGACCATTTAAAGTTCTTAGGGCAACATCAATCTCAATTTTATATCAAGAGCATGTCATTTATCATTTTCATCTCAAATTTTTCCCTTTGTACATAAAAATATAATCCTCAGCAAATAAGTAGCAAAATCTGCCACAAATGTGCATGTATCACATACATATTTTGTTGGACTTTATGCGATATTCTTAGCAGAAATTTGTACATGTGAATGTAACCTAAAGGGGTCACTCACTATACTGGAACTTCGGCTTCTTCCTTCCCAGGTTCATTGGGCGTCCCACTCATCAGAAAGTATTGCCGTAAGTGATACGCTATCACTTTCTGAGGTTGAAAACCCCATTTAGGAGTACAGGGGAATATCGTAAGATTGATAAGGATCACTACTACCTAGATTAAGGTTGCCAGAAAGTTTGCAAATAATGTAAACAGTTCCTTTATATTGTAGACAGTCACTGCATACTACAGAGATTTTGGTATTAACTATGGCTCTAGGTTCATACAGTTGTGGCCAAAAGTATTGACACCCCTGCAATTCTGTCAGATAATACTCAGTTTCTTCCTGAAAATGATTGCAATCACAAATTCTTTGGTATTATTATCTTCATTTAATTTGTCTTAAGTGAAAAAACACAAAAGAGAATGCAGCAAAAAGCAAAACATTGATCATTTCACACAAAACTCCAAAAATGGGCCAAACAAAAGTATTGGCACCCTCAGCCTAATACTTTGTTGCACAACCTTTAGCCAAAATAACTGCGATCAACCGCTTCCGGTAACCATCAATGAGTTTCTCACAGTGCTCTGCTGGAATTTTAGACCATTATTCTTTGGCAAACTGCTCCAGGTCCCTGATATTTGAAGGGTGCCTTCTCCAAACTGCCATTTTTAGATCTCTCCACAGGTGTTCTATAGGATTCAGGTCTGGACTCATTGCTGGCCACCTTAGAAGTCTCCAGTGCTTTCTCTCAAACCATTTTCTAGTGCTTTTTGAAGTGTGTTTTGGGTCATTGTCCTGCTGGAAGACCCATGACCTCTGAGGGAGACCCAGCTTTCTCACACTGGGCCCTACATTTTGCTTCAAAATTTGTTGGTAGTCTTCAGACTTCATAACGCCATGCACACGGTCAAGCAGTCCAGTGCCACAGGCAGCAAAGCAACCCCAAAACATCAGGGAACCTCCACCATTTTTGACTGTAGGCAGGGGCGTAACTACCGGCATAGCAGACATAGCGGTCGCTTTGTGGCCCGGTGCTTGTGGGGGGCCCGGACCCAGCGCCGCTACGCTGCTATCCGGTCAGCTGCGATTACTTATCCCTGCCGGCTGCCGCTGTCGCCACTCTGCACCGCGCTCCGGGTCTTCATGCTTCTTCCTGGTTGTGACGTCATTGCCTGTGCGCCGGAGGAGGAAGCATGAAGACCCGGAGGAGCGCGGTGTCAGAGCGGCGACAGCGACAGAGGCAGCAGCCAGGGATAAGTAAGTATAATGATGTATTCCTTTATATTTCCTGTATATACCACCACTGGGGCCTGTATATACCACCACTGGGGCCTGTATATACCACCACTGTGGCCTGTATATACCACTACTGGGGCCTGTATATACCACTGGGGCTGCTGTATATACTGCTGGGGCCTGTATACTACCACTGGGGAGGCTGCTGTATACTACCACTGGGGAGGCCTGTATACCACTGGGGAGGCCTGTATACCACACTGCTGGGGGCTGTATACCTGTGCTGGGGTCCACCCTCGGCTTATACACGAGTCAATAGGTTTTCCCAGGTTTTGGGGGCAAAAGTAGGGGGGTCGGCTTATACACGGGTCGGCTTATACTCGAGTATATACGGTAAACTGGGTGGCGTCAGACTGTTAACACCTAGTCATATTATGGATCTGTTGTTTATATGCGGTGCTTTATTCTTGCAGACAAAGTGCAAAGGTCGCACACGATTACTCACTATGTCAACATATCACCAGAGTGGCGCTCAGAAGCGTAAAAAGAAGAGGATCTGAAAGATCAAAAAATGATTAAAATTAGTAGTTTCTTTTCAGCCCCTAAAGCTGTGGGTGAAAGCTCTAATACCCCTATGGCATCTGTTGTGGAAGATGCAAGTTTAGAAAGTTGTGATCCTATTGTTAATGTGGAAACCCAGGTGGAGGAGTTTGCCAGCACTAGCCAATCTGCTGTGGATGATCCTAACTTAGTAGATGAAGTTAGTAGTACTGTATGCAAGAGTGAAGTGAGCCTATTACAAGCCATCAACCCCACCTCAGATGAGCCAATGCATAGCAGTGAAACTGCAAGCACCTCTACCTGCAACATTTTAGATGTTGCTGTTACTGAGAAGTATGTAACTGATCGGGCAAATTATCCTGTTACCATTTTGGATACCACTATAAAAAGATTCATTATCTCCCAGGGTCCATGTAGGCCTTCTGGTCCTTTTCCCAGAGATCATGATACAGACAAAAGATGTTTTTCTGAAAAATATTCTGAAAGAATCACACAAACAGGACTTAAAATTTCTGTCATGTGGCTGTGTTATTCCCCCCAACTCAATGCTGTGTATTGTGAGCCATGCTGATTGTTTGGGGATCGGAAAAAGCAAGGTTTCGAACCAGCCTGGGCAAAAGGAATTAATAAATGGAAGAATTTAACATAAAAAATTCAGGCTCATGGGAGCTCAAATGCCCACATTGAAGCATGTATGATGTATGACCAGTGGAGGAAACAGGGCACTATAGATGAGGAAAATGAGAAGCTAATCAGGCGAGAAAAGAATTTTTGGAGACAAGTTCTCCAAAGAATTATAAATGTGACATTCACTATGTCAATTGCCAATTTACCATTTCGTGGCCATCGATAGTATTTAGGTGCAATTAATAATGGGAATTTTCTCTCCATAATTCAGCTTCTTGCAGAGTATGATCTGGTTCTAAAAGAACTTGTTCAAATGCCCCAGAGATCAATAAAATATCTGAGCCTAAAAATCCAAAATGAGATTATTCAAATCCTTTCCCAACAAGTACAGAAGGAAATAGTCTCCGATATTAAACAGGCACAATTTTACTCTGTCATCATGGATACTACACAGGACATTTCAACAGTTGATCAGATCAGCTAAGCCAGGTTTTCCGCTATGTTTCTATAGCCAGAGATGAGAACAGAAGAGCAACCAATGTGAAAATTAATGAAGTGTTTCTGGGTTTTCATGCTGTGAAAGATCAGAGTGCTGCGGGCATAGAAAATGACATCATTGGCTGTATAGAGAGCAAAGGCCTATCTTTAAAAAGTGTCGTGGCCAGGGATATGATGGAGCTGCCACAATGAGTGGCATGTACTCGGAGTGCAGGCCAGAATTTCTGAAAAAGAGCAGAATGCTCTTTATGTGCACTGTGCAGCACATAATCTTAATCTGGTACTGCAAGATTCAATGGCAAATATGAAAGAAATAGGACATTTTTTTGACATTGTGCAGAATTTGTACACATTTTTTGGTGACAGTATAAGGCGGTGGGAAATTCTTTGCTCTTTTTCAACTAAATCGAGCTTGACATTAAAGAAGTTGTGCCCCACTCGTTGGTCGTCACACCATGACTCCCTCCTAGCCTTACGTTTCCGATTTATGGATGTATTGCAAGTACTGTCAAAGATCATGCTAACCTCTACGAAAACAAAAGAAAGAGAAGAGGCATCGTCGTTAAAAAAAAAAAATAGAATCATTTGAGTTCATATTTTTAGTTGTTGTTCAAACAAAGATTTTGAAAAATATTGATGCAGTTTCGAAAGTTTTGCAAACGAAAAACATTGATTTGTCAAAGGCATCCAAATAAATTAAAAATGTTACAGACAATTTAAATTAATACAGAAATCAGTTTGAGGAAGCAAAACAGACTGCAGGAATACTCGCCCAGCAGTGGGGCATAGCATCACAATTTGGAAAGAAACGAATCCCAAAAATCAAACGTCATTTTGATGAGTTGGCAGTTGATGAGAGGTTAAGTGATGCCGAAAAACATTTTAAAGTTACAGTTTTTTTTCCATGTTTAGACATTATTACATCTCAGCTTCAAAACAGATTTAGGGGACTTGATCAGATTCTAAATCGATTTGGCATAATTCAGCCTGAAATGCTTTTGTCTGCATCTGATGATGATCTTTTCAAAGCTGCAGCAAATCTGCAGGAAATTTACAAACAAGATTTAGCGCTTGATTTTCCTAGTCAACTGCTTAGTTTTCGCTCTGCATTAAGGGAAGAGATCCAAAAGTCCTCCTCTGTTAGTGACCTTGCCCACGTTCTTTTGGTAGACAACAATGCCCTTTCATCCACACTGCCAGATGTGTGTGTAGCCTTTCTGCTATTCTTAACACTACCTGTTACAGTAGCCAGTGCTGAAAGATCTTTTTCTAAACTAAAATTAATAAAAAACTACTTGCGGAGTACCATGTCGGAGCAAAGACTTTCTGGCCTTGCGATTCTAAACATTGAAAATGAGAGGGCTAGGAAACTCGACGTAGACAGCATTGTGGACACTTTTGATGAAGTCAAGGCACGCAGGCGTGTGCTGTAAGGAACAATGGTGTGCGTAAGTGTAAAGTTCTTTGGGAGTTGGGAAGGTTTTTGACTACTAACAGTTGAACAGTTTCAGTTTTTTGTTGAACTAACAAAGTTTTACTACCAAAGTTTCAAGTTAAAGTTCTATTGCATGTTTGGTTTTAAGTTACTCTCCTGAAGGGAGTGGCACTTTGTACAATGTCAGGGGTTGACAAGATACAGTGAAACTACTATGAAATGACCATCGCAAAATTGTATTAAAAAGTAGTAATTTTAAGAAAGTGGCTAGCATGCATGATAGGTTATGGAATTTGTAGTCTGTCACAAGAAATCTGGTCTGTGCAAGAGGTATTTTTTTCAAACTAATGATCTGGAGAGTTTTCACTGTATATGTAACTCTTAACATTGTTAAAAGGTGATAGTAGCCATTGTGAAAGCCTGTTGCTTTCAAATGTGGCAATATAGGGGAAGCTGAAATCATGAGTAAACCAACACTTTGCTGATATCTAGCATAGCGGTATTGTTGGAGTAGGCAAGCTCATCTGCCAATGTCGCTACTAGGTAAAGCAAACAAGGTTTTTCCCCTTAGTTTGGTCTCTATTCTGATTATTAGGTGCCTAAATTATTGACCATTTAGTGGTCTTTACAGTGTCTTAAAGCATTAATATTGTGTTATTGTTACTATTCTTTTAGGTTGATTCAACCTTTTATAATTCTGTTGGAGTTCAAGTTTTGCTAATGTAAGTAAGGAATTTAAGTTTTAAAAGTAGAATTGTAACCGAAATTGCTAGCTCTATAAATGTATAAAACAAAACGGTACATATAGATTACTTTAAACTTCTTTCTTTGGTCTTTAGGTTCCCTCGTTTTGGCACTTAGAAATGTTATAAGTTAGAATATGTTTTAAAATGGCATGTCTTTTCAAGAGATGAAAACAAGTTGTTTCTGCTACAGTTTCAAGTGAGTTTTGTTGGCTCGCATTTAAGCTTAAAAATAAGTAGTACATTTTAACTGAATGTTATACTGCTATTTTAGTTTACTTTGAGGTACTTTATGATGGTTTAATAATTGACTCTTTTTGGTTTTAGGTTGAATTTATACATTTTAGAAGTTAGAACATGTAATCAAGCACGAAAGTTTAGAAGCTTATCATCTCCTTGGTAGTACTTCAAGTTTCAGGTAAGTGTTTAATGATCTATTATGTCTTTGTATTTCCACAAGTAAGCAACATAAAATCTACAATTATGAGTGCTTAACTGATTTGATTGTCTTGACTGAGATTCAAGATTAGGAACAATTTTGTTACATTATTTCTAATTTTGGCACTTAATGTGACTCCTGTATGCATTATCGGTAAGGGGGTGTGTCTTGAAGGGGGCGTGTCATTGGGGGCATGTCTTGGAGGGGACCCCGTTCAAAAGTTTGCTATGGGGCCCTGCCAGTTCTAGTTACGCCCCTGACTGTAGGGACCGTGTTCTTTTCTTTGAATACCTCTTTTTTTCTCCTGTAAACTTTATGTTGATGCCTTTGCCCAAAAAGCTCTACTTTTGTCTCATCTGACCAGAGAACATTCTTCCAAAACATTTTAGGCTTTCTCAGGTAAGTTTTGGCAAACTCCAGCCTGGCTTTTTTATGTCTCGGGGTAAGAAGTGGGGTCTTCCTGGGTATGCTACCATACAGTCCCTTTTCATTCAGACGCCGACGGATAGTACGGGTTGACATTGTTGTACCCTCGGACTGCAGGGCATCTTGAACTTGTTTGGATGTTAGTCGAGGTTCTTTATCCACCATCCTCACAATCTTGCGTTGAAATCTCTCGTCGGTTTTTCTTTTCGGTCCACATCTAGGTAGGTTAGCCACAGTGCCATGGGCTTTAAACTTCTTGATGACTCTGCGCACGGTAGACACAGGAACATTCAAGTCTTTGGAGATGGACTTGTAGCCTTGAGATTGCTCATGCTTCCTCACAATTTGGTTTCTCAAGTCCTCAGACAGTTCTTTGGTCTTCTTTCTTTTCTCCATGCTCAATGTGGTACTCACAAGGACACAGGACAGAGGTTGAGTCAACTTTAATCCATGTCAACTGGCTGCAAGTGTGATTTAGTTATTGCCAACGCCTGTTAGGTGCCACAGGTAAGTTACAGGTGCTGTTAATTACACAAATTAGAGAAGCATCACATGATTTTTCTAACAGTGCCAATACTTTTGTCCACCCCCTTTTTTATGTTTGGTGTGGAATTAGATCCAATTTGGCTTTAGGACAATTCTTTTTGTGTTTTTTCATTGAAGACAAATTAAATGAAAATAATAATACCAAAGAATTTGTGATTGCAATCATTTTCAGGAAGAAACTGAGTATCATCTGACAGAATTGCAGGGGTGTCAATACTTTTGGCCACAACTGTACCACTTATGTGTGAATGCAGCTTTACGTTTTTATCATGGAGAATCATTTAGATGCCATAATACGGTTTCCTATTAGTTTCCATCTTACAGCTGCAAATCCTGGACATCAGGATTTGCAGCTGTAATATTGATCCTGAAATGCTGTGATGTGAAACTGACCTTAGGGTAAGGCTAGATGCTACACAGTCCACAGCGATGCTTACTGTGATGAGAGTGATGTAATGCTGCCCAACAACTATGTAACCAAAGACTTGTCAGATGATTTATCGTAAATTACCCCTTTAAGAGCAGCAGAGTACAGCTAGATCTGAGTTACTAAATGTGACACTGCATTATATGTAACAAAACACCCATTATAAGTATGCTGCAGATGATGTGTGTGTCCTCAGGCCTTCAGCCCAGTACAGTGCGCTGGTAGGTTTAGGGTAAGCTGATTAAATTCTGGGTGTATACTGTATACTGGTGGATATGTATTTATAGACATAGCTTTCTAAGACAAGATTGCTGACAGCCCAGGATTTACAGATTCCTTCTTGAGTTAATCAGAAATTCTTAGAACAAAGTTCCCATTCATGTGAAGAAAGTGCCCCATAAAACTCCAAACTTACCTATAGGACGACTATGGTGATTCTCTTACTAGTTTCTCTTGGAATATGATGATATACAGTAGTTCTTTATTTTCCTTTCCGAGCACTTAAGCCGTTTGAACTCCAATTTTCTGTTCCATTATAGCTCCTGAAAAATGTAATCCTCACCTTTAGGGGTGGTCTGGTCTAAATCCATAACTCTGCAGTCACTCTTTGCGTCACTCTACGTGACTGCTGACTTATGAATCTTCGCAACACATGCACTGTGCGCTGTGAGGATTCACTGGTGTCTGCGCTGAGAAAGGCAATCACATTGCCGCGAGTATGCGATATGCATACTCCCAACCAGAATTCAACTAAAGTGCTGTGGCCTCACTCAATACATTTGCATTGAGCGAGGGTGCGCCCCTTTAGTGGGATTGTGGCTTAAAGTATACATATCACATAATTGTGGGCACTGTGAGCCCTCGTGGACAGGGTCCCTGCCCCTCCTGTACCTGTACGTCCTGATCGCCTAGATTTAGTGTACTTGTTCTTGTCTCCCTCATCCTCATGTAAAGCGCCATGGAATCTAATGGCGCTATATAAATAAATAATAATAATAATAATATGTCCGCCGTTCTCTGCACTGAAACCAGTGAATCCTCACAGTGCACAGTGTTTGCGATGTGATAATTCATGTCTGCAGTAGAGTGCATACAGTGAAACAAAGAGCCACTGCTGACCTATGGATTTAGACCAGACAAGCCTTTTAATAGACCTGTCATCAATGTCTCATCACAAACCCCTTTGACTGAGATGGGGTCTGTCATGTTTCCATTGCGCTATTTTGTGCCTTTTTTCCAAAAAACCTCTACTCTTGAGAGAAGGCTTCCTACAAGATTTTGGAGTTCTGTGGGAATTTTTGCCCATTATTCAAAAGAACATTTATAAGGTGACACTGACGTTGTGGAGAGGCTGGGCTCTCAATCTCCTTTCCAGTTCATCCCTGAGGTGTTGGATAGGGTTGGGGTGTGGACTCTGTGTGATCAGTCATGTTTTTCCACACAAACCCGCTCTCCAACTATGTTTGTATGGAGCTTGTACACTGGGCTCAGTCATGAGGGACAGAAAAGGGTCTTCCCCAAATTGTTCCTACAAAGCTGGAAGATACAATTGTCCAAAATGTCTTAAGATTTCCATCACTGGAGCTAAGAGACTGCAGCCGCCTCCTGATAACAGCCCGGAATATTATCCTCCTTCTGTACATGGAGCACAATGCAGTCAGGACGGAACGTTCCCCATCACCAAACCCAGACTCCTCCATCAAATGCAGATAGAGCAGTGTGATCTGTCACTGCACAGAACACGTCTCCTCTAGAGTCCAGTGGTGGCTGCTTTATACTGCTCTTTCCGACGCCTTGCAATGTGCTTGATGATGTACGGCTACACAGAAAATGTTTCCTCCAGAGTCCAGTGGTGGCGGCTTTACACCACTCCATCCAATGCTCGGTATTGTGCTTGGTGATGTACGGCTGCAGCTGCTTGCAATTGTGCTTGGTGATGTACGGCTGCAGTTGCTCGGCCATAAAGCTCCCGGCAGGCACAGTGATTGTGCTGATGTTACCAGAAAAGGTCTGGACTCTGCAGTTTTGAGCTCAGCAGAGCAGTAGGGACTTTTCTTGTGTCAGCACTCAGCCCCCCGCTCCGTAATGTTACGGGGTCTCCACTTCATGGCTGAGTTGCTGCAGGTCATTCCACTTCTCAATAATATCACTCACAGGTGATAGGGGAAGATTCAGGAGCAAAAAATGTCATGAACGGGCTTGTTACCCCGGTGGCTCCTATTACAGGATGCGCTGGTATCAGTGAGCTCTCACCACTGGACAGTCTGAAAAAAACTAATTAAACAACTAAGGCCGGCTTCACACCACGGCCAGATCCAATCCGGGGCTGTCAGGGGTGAACCGGTGTACAGCCGGATGGCTCATTTGCAGCCCCAGCTGCTGATAATTCAAGATCGTGGCTAGCGGGGAGCGAGCCGCAGTCCTGAGCCGTTAGCAAGGGATAGGTCCGTGGTGCTGAAGTTCAGCGCTGGCAACGCTGAGCTTCAACACCCGGCATCAGGCTCCCGGGTGCGGCTCCGCTGCGATCCAGCGCCATAGACCCCCATGTTAAGGGGTGCCGGATCGCACCGGACCGGGAGGATCAGCTTTTTTTCCCCGGACACAAAAATGCTGCATGCATTTTTGTGTCTGGGAGAAAAATCCGAATCCTCCCGGATTCTCCTGGACAGCTGGAAACCGGATGACAGATTTGCTGCCATCCGGCTCCATCCGGCCCCATAGAATATTATGGGGCCGAAATCCTGTCCGGGGCTGTCAGGTTCACCCCTGACAGCCCTGGATCGGATTTCACTGTGGTGTGAAGCCGGCCTAAAGGCTGCCTTCACACTACATTTTTGCTCCTGTTTGTTGGATCCTGTTTTTTGCAGGATCCAACAGACAGCACCGGATTGGCAACTCCATTTCTGTATCCGGTCCGGTATCCGGACACAGAAAGAGCAGCGGGGAGCGGAGCCTGTGACAAGTGCTGTCAGCGCTGTGTAATATTACTTTAGCAGTGCATCTATATACACTGCTAAAGTGATATTAAATAAAGGTATGGTTAAAAATAAAAAAATCATAAAATCCTCACCTTTTCGGCGACTCCCGAGTGGTCCGCGCTGAATACATCTTCCAGCAGTTCGAGGACCTTGCATGATGTCACCGGGAGTGGCGGGGCAACCCGATCACATGACTGCATCAGCATTACACCATTATCGAGGCAAGCAAATAACACAAACATTAATGATAGACATAAGGAGTCAGCATGCCAAACCTGTATCAAAGTATCAACCTGTGTCCCTTGAAACGTGCTTAGCGATCATCTTCATCAGAGGGGGTGCCTTCTGATAAAGCAGATCGCGAAACACATGTCTCTTATAATTGTCAGGTTCCCTTTAAATAATAAAAAAAAAACGATAAAAAGAGCAGGACGGCGCATATTAGGAGCTTGCAATGTTTTATTGTTTTCCATAGACAGCCACATTGTTTTGACTTCTAGCAGCGTTTGTTAAAGTGCTCCTCATTGTATCACCGCTAAAATATATAAACCTGGCATTTCCTTAGTGAGGAAATGAAAATCCAAATGAAGGAAAATATTAAAACAAAGAATATGAATCAGTCTTCAGCAAATAAATATGTTACATTGTTACATACTGTACATACGAAAATAAATATTACAAGCAGAAACATTATAGATTGTTACTATGAAGCTCCACTAAAGCTAAGGTTTCCATTTATCAATTGTCATCCAGCTTTTTCTCCACTTTCAACTGCAAAACACTGAGCCAGATTGAAAATGCAACCTGGTGACGTGAATTATCTTCTAGCGAAATATTAGATCACTTCTTGTATCTGGCCAAGGGATCAGCAAATCGATTCACAGAATTCTGGTCTTGTGGCGAGGTCAGCTTTGCGTGGCCACAGAACAGAAGCTCAGTGACTTGCCTCTTAAAGGGAACCTGACCCCTCCAAATCACCCCCAACCCTATTAATACCTGTCCCTGCACCATGACAGATCATTATTAGTGGTCCCTTTCTATAAAAAAATGTGTGCTGTAACCTTGCCAAAATCAACATTATGCACTTACATATCAGCGACTTCTTGGCCCTGAATAAGTCTCACAGGGCGTTCCCTGTAAGACTCTAAGCCCTCCTGAGCCGCTCATTGTCACACCCCGATGGGCGTGATAAATAATCCTAGTCCTCCTCGCCCAGCTGTGCCGCAAGTGCAGCGGTTATGCGGTAATCATGGCAGATGCGTTTTTTTTCACCGCATCTGCCGCGAACGGCAAAAAACGCTGATGTGAAAGCAGCCTAACAGCCAAATCTATAAAGACACTCCAACTTCCAAAAATATTAAGCTTTGATATTTCAGTCTTTTGTGTTGATTGAGAACATTGTTGTTGATCAATAATAAAAATAATCCTCTACAATACAACTTGCCTAATAATTATGCATTGTCGCCTCATGACATGTCATGGTCACTGGGCCGCCCAGTGGTCGTGGCCCAAACTGGACATGTTAAGGGGGTATTTACAGAGGATAAAGTTTGTCGTGATGCAAACTGGAGTTCTAGCCTGTAGGTGGCCAAGGGCTGCTGTGGGGTCTTCCAAGGGGATGGTGAAGCAGCCAGGTGTTAAGCCTTCTCCAGTTAAGGCTAAAGTCCCTTGGGAGGTGTAGAGGAATGGAGGGATGGATGGTGCAGGGTAGCAGGATGAGGAGGGGCAGGGTGGATGAAGCTGTGACTCCACAGGTGGATGCTAAGAGGCCCAGGAATTACCAGACAACACAGAGTTCTTGTGGTGCTTATCATTTACTTGGTGTCCAAGCAAATTACAACCCAGCCAGGGTACAGAGCTAATCAAGATTACAGCCTGGCCAGCCCAAAGGCATTCAGGGTCCACTCTGCTGAAACACAGGGTTTGTTGGCATTCCTTGCTGCTTTTCCTCCTTCCTAACACTTGCTACCCCTGTCCTTTCCTAAGTGCCCTGTGGTTGCCAGTCCCAGCAGGCAGGTGACTGAAGGTTCTGCGAGCAACTGTCTTGCTGATCCTCTTAATCCTATTTAGTTCCTTGACCTTAGGAAGCGTCCACTATGGTAGCCACTGTACCTGAAGACCAGTGACCACCAGTTTCACGACTGGTCTTGAAGAATTCAAACGAATTGGGGTTGGTACTCCTGCTGCAGCTAGCTCCTCTGCCCGGCCTGAACAGCCAGCCGCCGAGTTGTGTCCTCGGGCCTGGGACTAGCAGCTAACTCCATGTGTAGTATTAGCTTCTCCAGCTGCCCAACTGGATCTCTCCCTAGAGCTGTCTCCTTACTGCCTTCCACCCCTAATCTAACTCCTCCCTCCATCCAGTAGGTGGGAACTGCCCTGAATGTGGGTTTCGTCTGCCCAGCACCTCCCTGGCCTGGAGTTTGGATTGTGTTGAGTGTAAATGGGGGTCTTGGCAGAGCTTTCCCCTTTTACCTTTGGGCATGATTCCATGCATACAGTGTTGTTGCTGCATCTTGAGTGATCATTGATCCGAGTAGGTTGAAGTCCTTTACAACTTCCAGTTAGTCGCTGTCGATCTCGCATGTGACCCGGTCGTACCTGTCAGTAGTCAGTATATTTGTCTTCTTTGTGTTGAGTAGATTCCCAGTCCCATGTTGGAGCTTTGCATCTTGACACTCCGTATCAAATCCTTCATTCCATCTACACTTGTTGCTATCAGTGTTACATCATCTGCATATCTTAGTTTGTTGATGATTCATCCAGCAATTTTGATTGACAGACATTGTAATGAAGGTTCACTAATACAAATGAAGGATGAAGGGAAATCCACCAATGTGCTAATTGGTGGATTTCCAGTCATCCTTCATCTGTATTAGTGTACCTTCATTATAACTTCTCTCCATAAATTAAAAATAAAACAAGACTGTTTTTGAAACCACATTTCCATACTATTTTCTCTTTTGTTTGAATCTCTTTAGGGTATATCCTATCAGCACAAAATGACCTTTTAAACCAAGCACGAGGATTGGTGCACCCTTGGCTTGGCAAACTACTCAGTGTACCTTCCCCTTCCTCCTTTCAGTGGAAGCTACAGATAAATGAAGAACAAGTAGATTGTAAGGTGAAGAGTTTTGCCACCCCAAGGGTACACCAAGCACTCATGCTTGGTTTGAACAGTCATTTTGTTCTGCCAAACGTCTTTGTTGGCACCTATACAATTGGCCAAATTGACTCTAACTCTATGTGGGGAAAAGAAATGAACAATTACTTGAATAATTATATGAAAACCCTCACAATTATTGAAACACATAAATGCAAATGAACAAGTGCCTACTAATTTACTTTATCATTGAAACATTTCAAGTAATTGCCCTTAAATTATTCAATAAATAGAGAAAAGAAATGTTGAGCAGCACAACTTTAAGGTTATTGATTGCCAGGACAAATGTTCTGAGAACATTTGGTAAGAACATTGCTCACCTTGCTTAGCTGTGCCATGATATTTGGCAGAACTGAAAGGTAGACGTTGCTGGACTGAAAACAAACAGCGGCTGTATGCTTCAGAGGCAGACATCATTCACTACTCTCCAGTACGTGGTATTGTGTTCGGGAACTTCAGGAAACAAAGCAAAAAAAAGAACTTCTCTATTCTCTTATCGCTGCCACTTATCCTTGCCAGTTTTCTTTTTTAGCAGGCTATAGTTCAAAACTATTTGGTTACAAAGCTATAAAGTTTATGTAAACCATGATTTAGTACTGTAGGGGTTGGTTATTTATTACCTCCAGTGGCCCACTCCCACCTTCCCTATATCCCCATAAAGAAGGACAGAACTATAATTTTGGATTAAATTGACCAGAAACTGTCCTTTATTACAGTCAAAAATAAAAACAATTTTATGATATGGAAGTTCTTAGTGCTCTGAAAAACGTGGCAATTCCAAAGATGTGACCCGAGAACCTATCCCATAAACCCTAAAAACAACTCAATACGTGTCACCAGACAAATAGCTGAGCCATTTACAATGTATGCCAAATCCCACATGCCTTTTCCCTGCTGATCCGCCATAGAATGGAAACCAGAATTCAACAGAATTTCGTAAAATGACTACATCCTATACCCCCCAAAAAAACTTCTCTAGAAAAATACTGTCCTACCAGTTCCCCTATACACAAAGCTATAAAGAAGGCCAAGGAGAAAGTCAACTAAAAAAATGTCACCTAGAATGGACAGTCAAACATTTGGTCCAAACCCCACCTCAACGATACCTGTAGGCAGGCATCTGTCCTTGTTTATCGCCTCCAAAAACCATTCAACACCTGACTCCATCAAAAATGTTTCTGTTAAGTCCAAACTATCCTGAAACTTGCAACCAAATGCTACTCCCACAATTAAGTTGGTGTTGAGTTATGGAAGGTGCATGAAGGATTGCTTACCTATCACTATTGATGGTCAGGATGTGGAGATGGTGGAGAATTTCAAATATTTGGGGTTCACTTGGACAGCAAGCTTGATTGGAGGTGCCATATGGAGAAGGTTTGCAAGAAAGGGATGAGTAGACTTTACTTCCTAAGGAAGTTAAGGTCGTTTAATGTGTGTAGCAAAATGCTTGAAATGTTCTACCAATCTATTGTGGCGAGTGCAATCTTTGCTGCAATAATATGCTGGGGTAGTAGTGTTCGCACAGCTGACGCTAATAAGCTGAATAAACTTATCAAGAAGGCTAGTGCGGCGGTGGGTCTACAACTTAGGACTTTCGAGGAGGTATTAGAGGATAGAATTAATAAGAAATGCAAGGCTATAATGAGCAACAATACACACCCGCTCTCTGAACTGTTTGCGAAGCAGAAGAGCACATTCAGCAAGCGTCTAATCCAACTAATGTGTAAAAAGGAAAGATACAGAAAATTGTTTGTTCCGTCAGCTGTGGGGATGTTTAACAAATGTATAAGTGTAAAGCATCCCAAGACTAAGTGAAGTTCTAAGGGTATGGGGGGAATAGGTGAGGCACATGTACCAGTCTACCCGCATCTGCGGTCCATATAGACTTATTTTGTAAAGTGTGTAATGTTCTTGATCTTTGTTCTGCTGCTGTAATACTGTAATTTCCTACGGGATCAATAAAGTTTATCTTATCTTATCTTATCTGGTTTACTTTAGAAACTGACCATTTCTCCACTGCTGCTTAGCCTACACAACACAATGAAGCTCCCACCCAATCCTCAGAGACATTGTCATACCAACTTCCGCATCCAGATCTCCCATTTCCCCCAAACTGCCTCATACGCCATCCACGTACTGTCAGCAAGGGAAGACCTTATCAACTGTCTTGACATTCAAATACCTGCTCCAATAGCCACAGATGCTACTCTTGGCACCTCATTCCCATTGAAATTAAGAAAGACAATCGGCAATTCAGCTCTCTACTCCCAGCACATGAACTGCTACCTCCCAAAATTGAAGGCAGAAACAAAACTCCACAGTAACCAAACCACAAGAGGTTAGGACATCGACAGGTTATTAATTGCTAATACCACTAAGATGTTACCACTGTGAAACCTAATATTCCGGTCCTGAAAAAGTCCCCTCCACCCAAACTGATATTGCATCGATGATTGGAAAATATTACAATAATGTAAGAGTCTACGTGCACCCAGCTTCTACCTATAATGTAGGCTATTCCCCTATACCCATTGTCCTTTCCCATAAGCTCCAACTCCTTTGCTGATCACTGCGTTGTAAATTCATAATTGGAATTGGCCACCAATCCAAGGGATTATCCTTGTTATTTTGCCAAATAAACCTTCCACTCCCCCAAAAAAATCATCCCTGAGATCCCTTGTTATACTAGCGTAATGATGAGGTGCAGTAGTGTCGAGCCCCAGGCCCTGGGGTACTCGGGTACCAGGCTAGGTTGGTGTTTTCACGGGTGGCAGCGCCTGAGCCCGTGGCCTGGGTGACACTTCAATAAGGGGTTATGTACAGGGGATAAGAGTTTGTTGTTGTCATGTGACGCCACCTGTAGCACCTGGTGATGGGTCACCAGCGCCACCACAGTCATCCGGAGGGCGATGGTATTGTGCCAAGAGTAGTAAAGTTCCCTACAGGTGGAGCTGGACCTCCGGGGCAGCGTGGAGTAAAGGGGCAGCTTCGAGCGGGACTTGTGGCCAGGGATATAAGCAGTAAGGCAGTCTATAGGGAGGTTGGGGACGGAGAGAAATGACTCACACACTCTGAAGAAGTCTCTTTTACCTTTTACTGGTGGTATTCGTAGGTGAAGACATCCAGGGCACTCACGGGTGACCAGGTGCACAGTGAGTCTCCACAGCAAGTGGGTATAAGGCCTCCTCAGGTTCCCTGCTGTCTCTGAAGCCCTGTCTGTATACAACATGACTGGCCTCCTCACTTTCTCTGGTCTTTACTCTCTTCTCCTGCGCGGTCCATGGGTTACCCTCTCTGATCACTGCGGTGCTACCCCACACTACAGTGTCTGGCTCCTTCTTTCTGGGTATGCAGGGGGACTGGGTGACCTAAGTCTCCATTGTGTGCCGGGGTTTTCTGCAGTCCTAAAGTAATCCTGCAGGTGCTGATCCCTGAAGTCCGGTATGTCTTGTGTGAACCTCCACTGGTTCCTCGCTCCCTTGGCTCTGCTCCTTGTCTTTTGTCCCCACTCCTAGGCTTGGCTCGACGGCAGAAGGGCCACTCCGGGTCACTGGTTCGGGCCTAACCGCGGCACCGATCACCAGGACGTCTTCGCAGCTCTCCTAGCATCTGCACACTCTAACTCCTCCCCCAGCAGCAGTATTTATAGGGGATCTCACCTAAAGTCAGTGAGTGGAAGTCCCCCTACTTTGCCGGGGTGGAAGGTGTTGCATGTAGTAGGTACCTGCTGTGGAAACCCAGCTGTACAGTAGGGAAGGCTGTGGCTACCTGCGTGAGCAGGGCGCCACAGTAGTCTTAACACATGTTGACTGCTTTGCAGTCCATGTGTGTTGCTGCTGTGATTTAAATCTGAGTTGGCACTTCCAGAGTTAATGCCAGAAAGCTGCAGTATGCGGCTCTGCGGGTAGAGGTGGAGGGGTGTGTCATTGCATTCAGATCTCCCACTCCCTTAGCCTTGAAATAGTTCCACTTCCCTCCACTGGGTGTTGCAGATAGAGTTCAGTCTTTACTTGGACCCTGTGCAGTAAGGACGTGCTGTGTTGAACTGTATTGCTGCTGCTCTTCACTTTCATAGTTGCAGCTGGGTTTTCCCAGTCTGTGGGTGGAGGTAGGGGCTTTTAGCTTAGGGATGATCAAGAACAAAGGGCAAGACTGGCGGCCTGGACATCCTTACCTTCAGAGGTAATTCCAGGATAAGGGTGAGCCAGGGACCCCCAGTCTAAGGGTCAGACTAGGTCCCCAGTTCACCTTTGCCCATCTTACCATCTTGCCTTTTAATTCCCTATCCACCATACCACCCCGTGACAAGTCTGCACTACAGGGTGCAAGAAAACCTGCCCCTTGGGCATAATGCTACTTTAAAAATTGAGTTTCCCCAATAACAACTGAGGATCTTGCAATTGAATCTTCTAAAGCTGACTCACCTTCCAAATCACCACACGAAGCACAGTAATTTTATTCTTCATGCTATTCTATCCTCATTGTGAGCCTCAAAAAAATAAGGCAGGTGGGGGGCCTTCAGTTTTATTCTGAGCTGTCTAAAACAATGAGTTACCCACTCAATCGTTCCCAGTAACAACTAGCGAATGGTGGACCGATGCACAGGAAATCATCACGCTAATGGAAGAACGAATAGATTCTATCAATGTTGCAAATCATCCATTCGAAGTATAAGCTGAGCTCTTCGAACATAGCGCACAAAATCGAACAGCTCACTCCAAGACCCTGATACACAAAATCATCACCCTCCCTAAACATCTCAACAAATATAAACTCACTGGATGAACGGGCAATAACCAAAAAGCAAACTCAGTTCTCTGTTTTCCCTAAAAGTGTCCCCTTCCCTTAAATCCGAACCCAACAAGCTGCCACATTAAAGAGGACCTGTCACCAAACCAGGCATGGTGATCTAATTACAGCACTGGATACAGTATGTCTGCTGCATCCAGGCAAGGGGTCCCCCAGCCATTGAGCCCCCCTGTACCCTGAGTAAATACACTTAAAAAACTTACATCCTGCAACCAGAAAGGAGGTGGCTAGAGGCTGGAGCCGAAGGGCAGATTCACACCCCCTGCATGTTTAATCTACCCACCGCTGCCAATCATTGGCTCCCTCTTCTGCAGCATAACACAGAGTTTTTTTTTTTTTAAAGAAATGGCTGTTTAGCCCCACCCCCTGCGGTGATGTCACCGCTTATACCCGCCCTGCTCTATGGTTATGATGTCCCCATTCTTGCCCCCATAGTGTAGTAATGTCCCCCATACTGGTCCTCTTTTGTAATGATTTCCCCGATCCTGGCTCCCAGAGTGTAGTAATGTCCCCCATACGTATCCCCTTTTGTAGTAATATCCACATGTTGATCCCCTTTTCCAGTGATGTCTCCATCCTGGCCCCCATAGTGTAGTAATGTCCCCCATCAGGGTCCCCTTTTGTAGTGATGTCCCCAACCTGGTCTACCTTCTTTTTACACATACACTCACACATTAACTCACACACTCACACACGCATTCACTCACACACGTATACACTCACACATTCGCTCACTCACACATTCAGTCACTCACACATTCACTCACGCACATATTCACTCACACATTCACTCATTCACACATTCACTCACTCACACATTCACTCACACATTCACCCACACACATTCACCCACACACATTCACCCACACATTCACCCACACATTCACTCACACATTCACCCACACATTCACTCACACATTCACTCACACATTCACTCACACATTCACTCACACATTCACTCACACATTCACACACTCACTCAAACATTCACACACTCACTTTCACTCACACACTCTTTTTTAACCTTAACCTTGCCGGTGGCCCAGTGCATGGGGCCGCCGCGGTCCACGCTGGGTTATTGACTTCTGGCCGTGGGACTGTCTGAGAAGCGCTGCCGCACAGTAAGATCAATGCAAGCCGCCAGCTAATGAGATGCCCGCAGGTGACGTCATATGCTGACGGAAGCTGCGAGCCTCTCATTGGCTGGAGGTTTGCATTGATGTTACTGAGCAGCAGCGCTTGTCAGACAGTCCCGCGGCCGGAAGTCAATAACACAGCGGGGACCGCGGCGGTCCCATGCCCTGGACCACCGGCAAGGTTAAGTGGCCATCAGTGCCCCTGGCCTAGACCCTTCATATTGAGAGATCATAATCAGAAACAATTAAGGTCATGCTTAAAATATTGGCATATCATGTTCCCAAGCTTTTTTTTTACCTTAGGATTTCCATTAATACGTCATAAATAAAGGATTTAATTTTTGTTTTCATCCTCTCCATAGTACTTGGTGACTATCTTTTATGCCTGAAGTCACTATAATACTTATCTTCTTTTGACAGAACACAAAACAGAGTCTCCTCTCTGCTGAGTCAGGAAAACAAGCTGTCACACGTCCATCTATCAGTCACTCTTCACCATTTAGGGCACAATGGTTAGAGACAACATATTTATAGGATTACACAAAATCACATATTAACCCGAGAGAAGTGACATCACTTATCCCTGATTTCTCTCACCATTGAGCCTAATAGCAACTAGACATACATTAGATAAAATAAGAATAATCACTGATCGTGGAGTCATGAAGTCAGTGACTGCAGCAGCAGAATAGTGAGTGCAGCTCTGGAGTACAATACAGGAGGTAACTCAGGATCAGTAATGTAATGTATGTACACAGTGACTGCACCAGCAGAATAGTGAGTGCAGCTCTGGAGTATAATACAGGAGGTAACTCAGGATCAGTAATGTAATGTATGTACACAGTGACTGCACCAGCAGAATAGTGAGTGCAGCTCTGGAGTATAATACAGGAGGTAACTCAGGATCAGTAATGTAATGTATGTACACAGTGACTGCACCAGCAGAATAGTGAGTGCAGCTCTGGAGTATAATACAGGAGGTAACTCCGGATCAGTAATGTAATGTATGTACACAGTGACTGCACCAGCAGAATAGTGAGTGCAGCTCTGGAGTATAATACAGGAGGTGACTCAGGATCAGTAATGTAATGTATGTACACAGTGACTCCACCAGCAAAATAGTGAGTGCAGCTCTGGAGGATAATACAGGAGGTAACTCAGGATCAGTAATGTAATGTATGTACACAGTGACTGCACCAGCAGAATAGTGAGTGCAGCTCTGGAGGATAATACAAGAGGTAACTCAGGATCAGTAATGTAATGTATGTACACAGTGACTGCACCAGCAGAATTATGAGTGCAGCTCTGGAGTATAATACAGGAGGTAACTCAGGATCAGTAATGTAATGTATGTACACAGTGACTGCGCCAGCAGAATAGTGAGTGCAGCTCTGGAGTATAATACAGGAGGTAACTCAGGATCAGTAATGTAATGTATGTACACAGTGACTGCACCAGCAGAATAGTGAGTGCAGCTCTGGAGTATAATACAGGAGGTAACTCAGGAAAGTATACAGTGCATTCAAATTATTTGTGTATTTAGTTTACTAAATGTGATGCATATGTTGTATAACTTGCAGATGAATTAATGCATTTCTTTAGTTTAATAGCACACAGGGCAACTCATATTGGGGATAAAATAGTATATCCAGAAATGAAAACGAACGATTAACAAAACAGACACTGATCATGCAAGTATTCGACAGTCAACCTCTGAACACAGCGAGGAAATGGTCTCAGTAACCCTATTAGTTAATTATCTGCCCTACAGATGGCTCTCTCTGTAATCCTCTTTGCGGTCATCTTAATCCATTTCAAAGTGACCACTCAGAAAGAATCAGATTCCTTTTTTCGTGTGGATCAGCAAAGATGTCAGACAACAGAACCAGGGTGCATCACTGGATCTTGACCAGATTCTGCTTTGGATACTGAGGATGAATCCTTTTTATCGCATTTTCCTTCAGAATGGGCCAAGAATTACATAGCGGGAGAGGAACGACTGTGAAAAGGGGAACCGGACAAAGGGGAACTGATCTACCAATGCTGCTGTGAACCAGGTATCATTTATTATCAGAGAAACTGTACATTGTTTTCTGATGGTATAAGGGCAGGAACGTAAATAACAATAGGTGCAGTGGGTCCAATCGCACCCGGACCCTGGAGTCTAGGGGGCCCAAAAGTCCCTTTGGCCTATAGAAAAAGACTACTGCTATTAAAGGTTTTTAATAATTAAGGGCCCCGTTAGAGCTTTTGTATCGGGGCCCATGAGCTTCACTGTATAATGGGTTAACAGAAATAACAACAACTTCTCCATAGGCTTCACATAGATCACTGCTTGCTTTTAGTTGAGGGAAACGCACAAGCTTTACAATGTATCACAGCTCTATTGTCAGCTTTGGGAGCAATTCATTGTTAGGACAATGCAAATAGGAAAGGTGCATTTTACTGACAGCAAGCAGGGATCTTGAAAAGACTTGACCATACATTAGAAAATTGCACAAAACTGAAAAATGATCACTGTATTAGCATCAGCTGTTGTTACATGTAATCAGGCTTTGTACGTTTCTTCAGACGGATTAATGAACGCCACGTGCACCTAGCAGTGCATGGAGGTCGGAGCAGTGCATTCTACCATTCTTTGGAGAAAGGCCCAACTTCACGATATTTCAACCCTTTACATAATGCAGTTCTCTTTCCCTTTGGCTATAGCTTTTAAAGCAGTGGTTGACCCAGGCAGAACATGCAAGAACTATATACGGGTTCCTTACAGGTCAATAGTTCATCCTAAGGTACAATTTCACCTTCTCTGGAGGTGGTAGTGGGCCCCCTTATCTTTGGGGCCCCTGTGCAACTGCACGAAGGGTATCTGTTCCTGTGTATTAATGGGGTTATCTGTATTAGGGTAAATGTTCTACATCTTCCTCTATTGCATAGTTATCCATTTCATTGGGCAACATTTAATACCAGAATAGGTCAGTGGCTAGCTGTATAAGTAAGAATTGTCCTATTTGTCCCCCCCCACCATGACCCTCAGCAGTCACGTGGCATATCTCCAAGAAGAGAAGCCACCAGGTCTCAGCTCCTGGACCTGATCAGCTGGTTGTTATTGGGTCCTTACTTGAAGAAGCGGTTATGCAGATCTCACAATCCCTTTAAAGGCTTAATTCCTACTTGATTGTGTAAATATGGCACTAATACGATGTGCAAACCATTTCGTGAGCAGGTTTGCATAATACTGTATGGAAAATATACGGAAGATATCTCCTAATTGTATGCATTAATTTTATACAAATAGAACATAAAATCACACTAGTATAAATATAGTTAAGGGTCTTTAAAGTGTAAAACTTTTCACATAGAGAAAAATAGTTTTTTTTAATATATTAACAATTGCACTAAATTTCAGTTTGCAATCTTCCCTCCCTCATTCATTTTCAGACACACACACATGCAGTTTCCAGTATTACAGGTTGGTTGTCAGGTTGGTGTGTATATCAACCAGTAATATAGGCTGGATGTGAGGTCTGTGTGTCTCTCCAGTAATATAGGCTGGATGTGAGGTCTGTTTGTCACTCCCAGTAATATAGGCTGGATGTGAGGTCTGTGTGTCTCTCCAGTAATATAGGCTGGATGTGAGGACTGTTTGTCACTCCCAGTAATATAGGCTGGATGTGAGGTCTGTGTGTCTCTCCAGTAATATAGGCTGGATGTGAGGTCTGTTTGTCACTCCCAGTAATATAGGCTGGATGTGAGGTCTGTGTGTCTCTCCCAGTAATATAGGCTGGATGTGAGGTCTGTGTGTCTCTCCAGTAATATAGACTGGATGTGAGGTCTGTGTGTCTCTCCAGTAATATAGGCTGGATGTGAGGTGTGTGTGTGTGTGTGTCTCCAGTAATATAGGCTGGATGTGAGGTCTGTTTGTCACTCCCAGTAATATAGGCTGGATGTGAGGTCTGTGTGTCTCTCCAGTAATATAGGCTGGATGTGAGGACTGTTTGTCACTCCCAGTAATATAGGCTGGATGTGAGGTCTGTGTGTCTCTCCAGTAATATAGGCTGGATGTGAGGTCTGTTTGTCACTCCCAGTAATATAGGCTGGATGTGAGGTCTGTGTGTCTCTCCCAGTAATATAGGCTGGATGTGAGGTCTGTGTGTCTCTCCAGTAATATAGGCTGGATGTGAGGTCTGTGTGTCTCTCCAGTAATATAGGCTGGATGTGAGGTGTGTGTGTGTGTGTGTGTCTCCAGTAATATAGGCTGGATGTGAGGTCTGTTTGTCACTCCCAGTAATATAGGCTGGATGTGAGGTCTGTGTGTCTCTCCAGTAATATAGGCTGGATGTGAGCTCTGTGTGTCTCTCCAGTAATATAGGCTGGATGTGAGGTCTGTGTGTCTCCAGTAATATAGGCTGGATGTGAGGTCTGTGTGTCTCTCCAGTAATATAGGCTGGATGTGAGTTCTGTTTGTCACTCCAGTAATATAGGCTGGATGTGAGGTGTGTGTGTGTGTGTCTCCAGTAATATAGGCTGGATGTGAGGTCTGTGTGTGTCTCCAGTAATATAGGCTGGATGTGAGGTCTGTGTGTCTCTCCAGTAATATAGGCTGGATGTGATATCGGATGGAATGATTTGGCCATAACAATCAATCACTTTCTAACCCAGATTAGGATCTTGAGTTTGTCATTTTAGTCACTTTAGTTTTTTTCCAGGCAAATAAAAAGTCTTGTTTCCAAAACTCGTTGGTGTACTGGTGATCTGATTTTCATTATGACCAATCAGACCTGGACTGGAAAATGTTGGTATCTATTGGCAAGATGACTAAGGCCATGTTCACACATGCTTTTGCAATGCATTTCTTTTTGCCGCAAAAAATCGATAAACATCATTGGAGTTACAATTTTCCTATTTATGAACAGTAGGAAACTCAAAAAAGGTATAACCTTCCATTGAGATATAGAGACCCTCTCATATCCTATAGGCAATCTTCTTTCCTTCTTTAGATGTATGGCAATTCCTACTTTACAATTTGCTGCCACTTTTCCAGTTTTTGTTTTCCCCTTGCACCTCTGGAAAATGCAAATGTATATAGTGTCAGACTGGGGCGGCAGGGTCCCAAAAGAAACATTAATTCTGGGGGCCACTGATCAACTACATGCAAATATTACACTTACAAATTTACCAATGCATCTATATAATAATATATAGGATAGATTGTAAAATGAATGCTGAGATCATTGCTTTGTGTGTATATCTAGTGAATTGTACCAACTACTGATTATATTGGTGGGATAAAGGTACCTTTACATGCCGCTACAACAGGATGGATACAACCCGCTACTTCACGTGCACGAGCACGCCCAAACGGTTACAAACGGGAAACGCACCACCTTTACACGCCGCCACAAGGTGCGCTACGCTACGTTACATCTACAGCTAGATACATCGCCAGGTGTCTCAAGTAGCCATCTGTAGCTTACCTTACCTCACCTCATTTACACACCGCTACAACAAGCTAATATGGCGGGCCTGGTGCAGCAGGGACAACACATAGGCGTGCCACAATTGTGGAGTACGAGACGTCCGTACGCTGATAGGACAAAGCAATAACATGATGATTGGGCAGGCATCGCAGGAGGCTGACTAATACATGACGCTCGAGCAATTGTGTAGTGTGACTGGTCAGCTCCTTAAATATGCCTCCCTATGCAGCGTCTACCAATCGTAATGCAGGAGCTTCCTCCAATGATCGCTGGAGGGGGCGCAGTAACCCGGAGCCTGTGTCACGCCCCAGCTACATGGTGTAGAAACAACCCTTCTGTTCCTTCTTTACACGCCGATACAGCTTGCTACAATCGGCTTTGTAGCCACCTGTTTCAGAGCAGTGCTCGGAAACAGATGTATCTGTTGCCGGCTGCCTCCTACCGTCTTCACACGCCGCTACTACGGGCTATATTGACGACGCAAGCTACAATCGTAGCCTGTAGCGGGTTGTATCCATCCTGTTGTAGCGGCGTGTAAAGGTACCTTAAGTGATGTACTACTGCTAGCAGCGTTTTTGGGCTGCTGCATAAAAACGCATGCTAGAGAAAGAATTGGAGTATATTGCAGTAACAAGTGAATTTTTATTTTGATTTTTTAAAATGCGTGATGCAAAAAAGTGGATACAGAGAGGTATGAGATGCACATCTCCTCTATGGTTACAATAGCTCACAAATCCAAAGTGCAATTTATTACAAGAATTGCTGGGCACATATACATGGTATATAACTAGTACAAAAATGCTGACACTGGTTAGTAAAGTGCAGAGTGCATCATAATTGAATCATGTACAGTACTTAGAAAGAACCAGGTTCTGTAGCTAAGCTACAAAGCATTGGACTATACATACACAAATGAGCTCCAGCAAAGCAAGGTACAGTAACCGAATGTAGTTAGTGGTTATGAATTATAATCTCACTTACTTTTAAGCTTAATGGTTACATGTCATTATTGAAGCAGTTAGGCTGGTTTCACACTTGTGTTTTTTCTAATCAGGAAGATCAGTTATGGGGGCCTTTCACATCTGCGGTTTTGCTGATGTGCGGCCGATCCGGCAGGTGGCGCCGCATCTGCCAGATCTAAAAAATGAGAATGCGCATAGGGTCTTATCCTAAATAGAAATCAAATCCCATACAGTATGAAAACTGCTCACCTTATTTAGTTGTGTAGCCCACAACCAGCTTGATCGCTCAAACACAGCAGCCGCAGCCGGGACCGCACTTCCACAACGTTGGGGTGAAACTCTATCCGAGAACAAGTGTCTTTCGGTCCGCGCCGCTGCTCCAATAAGTATCAGAAACACTGGAGTGCTTTGAAACAAGAAATCTTCAGTTTTATTTCCGACGCGTTTCGGAACTAACGCCCAGCTCCTTCCTCAGGGAATGTCGGAAAATAAAACTGAAGATTTCTTGTTTCAAAGCACTCCAGTGTTTCTGATACTTATTGGAGCAGCAGCGCGGACCGAAAGACACTTGGTCCCGAATAGAGACATCTGCCAGATCGGCTGCCTAATGGCCGCACTTGCGGATCGGATCCGACAAGTCCCATGAATTGTCTATCAGGCTTGAGGTCCGCTGCGGCAAGCATGGTTACGCCAGATTGCCCGGATCCAGCATTTGTGGCTGCAAAACAAAAAAGCTTCAAGCAGCGTTTTTTTTTTGCGGCCGCACCTGCTGGATCTGCCGCATCCGGCAGAACCGCACTTGCTGCATCGGGCCGCAAGCCCCATAGACAATGCATGGGGCTTGCTGGATTCGGGTCGTAAGTACGGCCGATCCAGCAGATGCGGCACCACCTGCCGGATCGGCCGCACATCAGCAAGACCGCTGATGTAAAAGGCCCCTTATTTCAGTTAAAAACCTGATTCTTTCAGGATCCAGCTTTTTGCCCATTCACTTTAATGTGGTCAGGTAGAATCCTGTTGCTTCAGGTTTCTTCCTGACATCATTAAAGTGAATGGGCAAAAAAATGGATCCTGAAAGAATCACGTTTTTGTCTGCAATAAGGCTGGTTTCACATTGACGTTCGTGACACTTGCGTCTGAACGCACTCGTGCAAACGCAAGTACGGACTCATACATGCGGTGGCATAAGCAGCGTTTATTTTCCGGCTGCGTACTGAGTGAAAACTCAAGGGACTGCGGATCCATAGAGCTCTATGTATCCTTTGTGCACTTGAGGACGCTTGCGTAAAAAGCTTGCATCTTCAAACGCACAAAAAATGCAACAAGATGCGTCTTCAGGGCACACAAAAACAGCGCATGCGAGCGCAAACGTATGCATCCGCAACCAAACGCAGATACCATGCGTCCCTATAATAAACATAGGGACGCAGGAAGAATGCGTTTGCGCACACACTGTGCTGCCTGCCTACGCAAAAGTCACAAACACAATGTGAAATCAGCCTAACTGATCTGTCTGAATTGAAAAAAACGCAAGTGTGAAACCAGCCTTAGGCCCCTTTCATGTCAGCGTTTTCTGTCCGGCTGATCCGGACAGAAAACCGCATCTGCCGCATTTGCCGCCTAATGGTCGCACTTGCAGTGCACTTGCAGCAAGCCCCATGCATTCTCTATGGGGCTTGCGGCAAGTGTGACAAGTCCGGTATTGCCACGATCTGGCACTAGTGGCTGCGAAAAAAAATACCGTCAGCTGCGTTGTTTTTTTTTGTGGCCACAACTGCCACAAGTGCCAGTTCCCGGCAAAACAACACCTGCCACACTTGCCACGAGCCCCATAGAGAATGCATGGGGCTTGCCGCAAGTGTACCGCAAGTGCGGCCGTTATGTGGCAGATGCGGTTTTATGTCCAGATCTGCTGGATCTCGACAGAAATGCTGACGTGAAAGGGGTCTTGCATGATAAAAGCATCAGTCTCTTAGTTTGGGCTTTACGCTGCTCAACAGTAGCACAAAGTTTTATAATTTCCACTATACTACAGTGGCAAACCACTTGGCAGTTACATTACTAAGCAGTGGCACGGAACTTGGCAGTTACCCTAATGTACAGCTGTACAGAGCTTGGCAGTTACCCTAATGTACAGCTGTACAGAGCTTGGCAGTTACCCTAATGTACAGCTGTACAGAGCTTGGCAGTTACCCTAATGTACAGCTGTACAGAGCTTGGCAGTTACCCTAATGTACAGCTGTACAGAACTTGGCAGTTACCCTAATGCACAGCTGTACAGAACTTGGCAGTTACCCTAATGCACAGCTGTACAGAGCTTGGCAGTTAAACTTTACATCAACACAAATTTTGGCAGTTACACTACTTACCAGCTGTATAGAACTTGACAGTTACACTTTACTTTGACACAAAGCTTGACAGTTATGCTACTTTACACTGGTGCAGAACTTGGCAGTTACACTATTTTACAGTTGCATAGAAAATTGGCAATTACACTACTGTACAGCTGAACAGAGCTTGGCAGTTTCACCTCTTTACATATACACAGAGCTTGACAGTTATATTACTGAACAGCTGCACAGAGATACGCAGATACACATCTTTACAACGACACAGAGCTTGGCAGTTACATATGTTGAAAAAGACCTAGGTCCATCAAGGTCAACCTCCACCAGTAGCTACACTAATTTTCAGTGGCAAACAGCTTGGCAGTTATGCTGCTGTACAGCTGTACAGAGCTTGGCAATTACAATACAGTGACAAAAAGCTTTTCAGTTACACTAGTATTACTTTATGGCTTCATAGAGCTTGTTAGTTGCACTTGATTACAGTGTTAAAGAATTTGTCAGTTACACTACCTTATAGAAGCACAGACGTTGTCAGTTACACGACTTTACATTGAAGCAGAGCTTCAGGCTATGGTCACACTTGGGTTGTGGCATCCGCTTGAAGGATGCGTTAAAGGATGCATTTTTTTGTCCTTGTGTTTACATGACGTGCATTTATGTTGCCTAAATTAACAGATGCATTAATGCATGGCACATGTATGTACGATGCGTTAACGCATCCGTTAATGCATGGTACATACATGTACCATGCGTTAACGGATGCATTTGCCATAGACTCCCATGTTAAAAAAACGCATCTGTTTTCCATAACAGGCCCAAAAACGCTGCAGACTGCCTTACGATGTCCGCTACAAAAAACGCATAGCGCCAAATGCATTGCAATTTGGAAATGTGTTGTTTGCATTGGAGTCTATGGGTGCGTTAACGGATCAGTTTTTACCCAATTTGCACATGAGAAAAACGCATCCTTTTGTCAGATCCGTGGCGCGAGTCTTACCCTAGCCTTAGGCTAGGGTCACACTTGCATCGGCCCTTACAGCTGACGCAAGTGCTAAAAACGTAGAAATTTTCCCTGCAGCGCATAGCATTAAGGCTAGAGTCACATTTGCAGATTTTACATGCGTTTTTGAGACTTGCATTTTCTGAAAACGCATGCAAAAACTCATCCGTAGGCCCACATGCAAAAAACACATGCCCCAATAGCAAAAACGCATGTCTGAATGTACCATGCAAAAACGCAGGGTGCCAAAAAGCACCTTAAAAAACGCATGCCAAGTGTGACCCTAGCCTTACACTATGCACTGTCAGAGAACGTTGCCCCATAGAAATCCTCTGTTTACCTTAGCAGCGGCCACACAGAGAGTGCGCTTTATCACAGTGCACGGGAAAACGCTGCAGATAGCGTTTCCTGTGCATTCAGCTAAAGCGCGCTCCCTGTGTGGGCGCTGCTAAGGTAAACAGAAGGATTTCTATGGGTCAGTGTTCTCTGGCAGTGCATAGCGTTAACACTATGCGCTGCAGGGAACATTTCTGTGTCTTTAACGCTTGCGTCAGCCGTAAGGGCTGACGCAAGTGTGACCCAAGCCTAAGGCTATGGTCACATTTGGAGGGGTGTTTTTGGGAAGTCTGTGTTAATGCTAGGCGTTGTTTTCTGTTGCTATTTTGTTGCCAAATGAACGCGTTAAAGCATGCATTAACGCATGGTACATATATGTACCATACGTTAACGCATGCGTTTCTCATAAGGTCCCACGTTAAAAAAGCATGCGTTTTTGCAAAAGCAGTGGCTAGCAGCTTTTTTTGTTGCTAGTGCATAAATGCATAGCATCAAACACATTGCACATTTGCAATGCATTTTTTGCGTTGGAGCCCAGGGGCTGGCTGGCAAATTTCAGCCTGGGGGGCAAGTACACAGCAGTGACCCATGAGCAGTGAGCTTCAGGGGCAGAGTGGCCTCCCAGACCAACATGACAGATGGCCAGTTGGCCCCAAAACTGCTGCTTGACCACTGGCCTGGGGGCATCTGCACCCCTGCCCCCTTGGCCAGCCAGCCCCTGTTGGAGCCTATGGATCCGTTAACGCATGCGTTTTTCACAAATTTCACAATGAAAACTGTTAGCTTTTAGCGGTTCCATGGTGCTTATGTGACCCTAGCCTTACAGATACTTTTCATCAGCAAAGAGGTTTATGATTAGGGCGGTCTACAAGAACAGTTACACACAAACTGCAAATATTTGGTATAATTTAGGCTGCTTTCACATCTGGGGTAGGGTATAATTTGTGGCATATTTGGCTGATGCGGTGACATCTGCCGGATCTGCCACGAATTACACTTAACGCAGATGTGAAAGCAGCCTTAGAAATAGGAAAAGCTCAACAGCCTTGGTTTATTGAAAGTGTTAACAGAAGAACACTTTGCAGTCTATCGCTTTTAGCAATATAGCTCTCACAAAAACAGTTTGTAATGAGTATTCACATATGTAGGGTAGAACAGACATAATGCACATGCTCAGTAAATTTTTAGAGTAGCTTAAAGCAGGGGCGGGGAACCATTTGTCTGTCGAGGGCCATTTGGAAATTTCTACAATCCTTCGGGGGCCGCACAAAATTATCAACTTGAAAATGACCCGCTATATTTGGTTAAACAATCAATTCACCCCTACTGTGGTGGCAGGAGCTGCTTCTCTTTGGCTTGGGTGATATTGGTCATCTTGCTTCTCAACTGCTTATCCAGGTTTGCTAGAGCCCTAGACATCACAGGAGAGGCTGGGAGCATATACCTCACTGGGGGGGCTGAGGCTGGGGCATAGAGAGCTGGATTTAAAGGTCAGGCAGTCGCAAAACGCGTCTGCCAGCCTGAGCACTGCGGTCCCCAGGAATCTACCTGGGGGCCACAAAAAAAGTCATTGAGGGCCGCATTCGGCCCTGGGGCCTGTGGTTCCCCACCCCTGGCTTAAAGTCTTCTTTGCTAAATCAAGCTATAGTAGCCTGAAGCTCTATCGGTGCTGCTCAGGCAACAGCACTAATCGATGTTGCAGTTTACATGTCTGCTTACCTTTTTGGGCCAAAGAGCTACTTTGCATAGAGGCCACAGTCTCTCTCATGATGTCTGAGAGCAGCCATGCTGATGTAAGTGGGTTTAGGGTTAATTTTGATCCCCCCCTTAGAAAATACAGTGTATGTGTGTTAGGTATTTATGTACAGTTAATATGTCTAATCATTTGATTGTGGCCATCTAGCGGCCAAGGTAAAGACTGCTCCCCGATCCCCTTAAATTATGGAATTTATGAATAATAATTAGTGATATTCTTTAGGGATGGGGCCTAGCCAACTAAAAGGGACTGCCATGTAGGTTCAGCAGGAGAGTCCTAAGAAAGAGAGTTAGAACAGCAACCACCACCCAGTAACAATTCGGCTGGGTCCTCTGGGTCGCCCTGGGATTTGGGCCTAATACAAAGTGAGTGCACTCCTCGCTGTTTGGGGCTTTTTGCCTTCTTCTGGTAGGACCCTGGACAGCGACTGTTCCCTCCGATGCTGGTACTGTTGACCTCGGCATAGACTCGGGCGAACAAATCTCCACGGTGCAAGCTGTGAAGGAACCTTTGTCTAGCGGTGGCCCTGATTGTTCCTTTGGAAGGTTCTCCATGGGTGGGATAAGGCTGGAGCCAAGAGAGACTGTATAAATTCATGGTAGGTTACAGTGAGGCTGAAGAATGAGAGCCTGGAGGCACCAGGATGAGAGGAGCAGTCTGCAGCAAATTGTGTTGATGTGAATACCCCCATACTCGTAACATTTCAGATGAGGGCCCCTGTTTCACAAGGCTCCAAGTAAAATTCCAACCGTGAACTTAAATTTTGCATTAGGGAGCTGGCCTGGGCAAGCTTAGTGGAATTAGAGCTGCTGTGCAGCCGAGGCCCTGCCTCGTCCTGAACTACCAGGGTCCTGTATGGCCACCCCCTCAACACTGCAACAGTCAAATGTACGTCACTAGAGGTATGCAAATATATTTGCAGCGCCCTAGTCCATGGCCAATTATCAGAACCCCGAGAACTACCTTCTACCTGCTGAAATTCCCAGTGCCTCTTCTATTGTAGGCCTAGCATGATGTCATCATTGTGAAGTGACGCTCACATGACATCGCTTGCAGCATGGCAATCTGATTAGAAAGAGATGGTTCATAGTGCTCTAGTCTGGCAGCCACAGAATACTGACATGACTACTAAACCATGTCCTGCAAGTTTATTTTCTCTTCCCTACATGTCACTTTAGCTTAGGAAATTCCTTCACTTGCAAAGTCAACTAGTCATCATGGAGCAATCTGTAACTATTCACTTAATTCAAAGCCATTGTATGCTCTCCATGTCTCTCTTACCAGGTTGGTCCCATTATTGCAGATGTCCCATGAAGGATTCAAGGCCTCTCATTGTGCCAACTAATCACAAGGCTAGGTAGGCTTCACCTAACTCCTATCTGCTGCTTCTGTTCATGATGCCATGTAGCTTCCCCATGATATACTCTGGATTACTGCTACAGCATCAAAAGGAAACCATATACCATATATGTTTATAGTTTAATCAAGATATTTGAAACACCGATCTGGTTGAAATAGAATGATCAGCGAAAGCTTGTGGAAAGAAGGCATAAAGCTAGGGTATGGCTGGGGTCACACATAGAAATCTGTTTTTGGAAGTGATTTGCATGACCAATCCGTTTTTTTTTTTGGGTGCTTTTTGAGCCTCCTACACCCCTGAACGTTTTTGGACTATGGGTAGGGTCACATTGGAAATCTAAATTGCATTCACCGCATCCGGATCCGGATGCGGTGAATGCAATGCCGGTCACACACATTTTTTCTCAAAAATGTGTGCATAATACCGCACTGCGGTCACCGGATGGCTCAGAATGTGTAATCCCTGAGCCATCCGGTAACTGCATAGGTTGCGGTTCCCGATCGGCAAAGTTAATAAAGATTTAATTTGAGTACAGAACTGACTGTTAGAGGTCTGTAGGGGGGCTTAGACCCCCCTACAGACCGGGCGGCCACTTCTATATTGTTCTTCTCCAATTTTCCCTATGGCACGGGCTGATCTGAGCTCCGTGCATGTTATCAAAATATCCCCCCTCCCCCTATCACTATACAGGGGTGCATACACCCCTCTAGTACAGTACTGCTTTATTTATGTTATGAACACCAAGACTTGTCCCAATCGCAACATAAGTATATATTTACATGTTCCGTAGGCAGAGTCCACTGATGTCCATGGGCGGGGCTGTGTGCAGAAGCCTCCGCCCGCTCCTTCTTGATGCCCGCCCCCTCTGGCCGTAATCCAGTGTTGTGGGGGTGGCCGAGTCGTTAAAGGGGCGTGGCTAACCGCGGCACATAGTTAGCCACGCCCCTTTAACGACTCGGCCACCCCCACAACACTGGATTACGGCCAGAGGGGGCGGGCATCAAGAAGGAGCGGGCGGAGGCTTCTGCACACAGCCCCGCCCATGGACATCAGTGGACTCTGCCTACGGAACATGTAAATATATACTTATGTTGCGATTGGGACAAGTCTTGGTGTTCATAACATAAATAAAGCAGTACTGTACTAGAGGGGTGTATGCACCCCTGTATAGTGATAGGGGGAGGGGGGATATTTTGATAACATGCACGGAGCTCAGATCAGCCCGTGCCATAGGGAAAATTGGAGAAGAACACTATAGAAGTGGCCCGCCCGGTCTGTAGGGGGGTCTAAGCCCCCTACAGACCTCTAACAGTCAGTTCTGTACTCAAATTAAATCTTTATTAACTTTGCCGATCGGGAACCGCAACCTATGCAGTTACCGGATGGCTCAGGGATTACACATCCTGAGCCATCCGGTGACCGCAGTGCGGTCCCGGCAAACGCTGCGAAAACTGCTGCCTGCATGATTTTAAACGCAGGCAGCAGTGCCGGATCCGGCCACCGGATGGCTTGTGAAGCCATCCGGTGTTTTGCATTGGATCCTATGGGGAGCGTTTCCTGGTCCGGTTTTGAGCTTTTTGGAAGCTCAAAACCGGATCAGGATTTTGTTCCAAAAACGGAAATGTGACCCTAGCCTTAGTCATTTTTTGACCAAAATTCTCAAAAAAACGGATCCGTTTTTCCATAGGGCCCATGTTAAAAAAAAAAAAAAAAAAAAAATTTTTTTTTTGAAAAACGGACCCCAAAAACGGACATAGCAATGTTTTTAAGTGCAGAAAAAAAACGGACAGGATGTTTATTACATCCAATCCATTTTTCTATCAGTTTTTGGACTTAGAAAAAAAAAATGCCAGAAATTAAGCCAAAAACGGACCAAGGGCTTATGTGTGACCCTAGCCTATTACCCAACAAAAAACCATATAATTAAAAGGCAATTTGCTCACCTTGAGTGGTAGTGTTAGTTTTAATCACTATAGAACCATATAAATGGCTGCCGCAGACCCACGAGAAGGAATATTCTTAAATAGAAGACAAGGAAAGGGTTCTATTGCATTGCCGAAATGACACAAAGATTCATCTTCTGTAGTTCAAGGTTTGTTTATTGATGTGTTTCGAAGTGATTTGGTTCTTCCTCAGAAGAAAAATATTAGGGTACTGTTACACCAGGTGACATTGCCGGAGATATCGCTGGCGACGCATGGGAGCGCGTACGTTTTTGGCACCACGCCAGCGTCGCCGTCGCGTGTTTACGCACGGCGATTCCTCCGGCGACGCTTTGGCGATGTTACAGGCGACATCGCTGTTGGGGTGTCTACAAACCCCAGCGGCGATCCTGTAACATTGGAGCCTATGGCTCCCATCACCTGTAACATCGCCAATCGCCATGTTACATGGGGCGATGTGTACACATCACCTGAGAGTGGTCGCCTGGTTTCAGAGCAGTGCTGTGAAACCAGTCGACCACTCTCAGTTGACTTTTCAGCTAAATATCGCCGCTTTACACTGGGCGACTCACCGGCGATGTCCCCGGCGATAGGCCTCGCCCCTGCGTCGCCTGCGAAATCGCCGGCGATGTCACCTGGTGTAACGGTACCCTTACACTTGCATATACAGTGAACATTTTATAGAAAAAAGCAAGTGCTCGGGCCACTTAAAAAAAGCCAACATAATTGTCTTTAGGGAGACAATTTGCAGTTTTCCACCACACATGGCACTTTGCATTTAACTTCTTCCACATCATAGCTGTATCACCTATATGGGTTTTAGTAAACTGCACACAGGACTTATTATTATTTTCATTATTTATTATTATTATAGCGCTATTTATTCAATGGCACTCTACATGGGAAAAGGGGTATACATAGACAAGTACAATAATCATGAGCAATATAAGGCACAGACAAGCACAGGAGGAGAGAGGACCTTGCACATGAGGCTTCACAGCCTACAAGGGATGGGTGAGGATACAGTGGGAGAGGGTAGTGCTGGTCATGCGGCAGTTCAGTAGACTGAAGATCATTAGAGGTTGTAGGCTTGTTGGAAAAGGTGGGTCTTCAGGTTCCTTTTGAAGGTTTCCACGGTGGACGATAGTCTGATGTGTTGGGTTAGAGAGTTCCAGAGTATGGAGGAAGCACGGGAGAGATCTTGGATGCGGTTATGGGAAGAAGAGGGGAGTAGAGAAGGAGATGTTGTGAGGACCACAGACTGCGTATAGGTGAGTACTGGGAGACCATGTCGCAGATGTATGGAAGAGACAGGTTGTGGATGGCTTTGTGTATCATAGTTAGGGTTTTAAATTGAAGCCTCTGGACAATAGGAAGCCAGTGAAGGGATTTGCAGAGAGGAGAGGCTGGGGAATAACAGGGAGTCAGGTGGATTAGTTGGACAGCAAAGGTTAGGATAGATTGGAGTGGTGCAAGAGTGCTAGAGGGGAGGCAAGAGAGCAGGAGGTTACAATAGTTGAGGTGGAGGATGATGAGGGCATGCATGAGTGTTTTTGCAGTTTCTTAGTCAAGGAATGTACTGATCCTGGAAATATTTTTGAGTTGGATTCGGCAGGAGGTGGGGAGGTCTTGGAAATGTGGCTTAAGAGAGAGGGCAGAGTCGAGCATTACCCCGAGGCAGCAAGCATGTGAGACTGGGGAAAGTGGGCGGCCATGGACTTTGATGAACAAGTTTGGTGGAGGGGTAGAGTGAGATGTGGAAAAGATGATGAATTCTGTTTTGTCCATGTTCAGTTTTAGAAATTGAGCAGACAAGAAAGATGAAATAGCAAACAGAAATTGTGGGATTTTGGTTAGTAAGGAGACGATATTAGGTCCAGAGAGGTAGATCTGTGTGTCATCAGCATAGAGATAGTACTGGAAGCCGTGGGATTCTATGAGCTTTCATAGGCCGAAGGTGTAGATGGAAAAGAGTAGGAGGCCTAGAACTGAACCTTGCGGAACACTGACAGACAGGAGGCGAGATGACGAGGTGGTGTGGGAGAGGGAGATGCTGAATGTCCGGTCTGTTAAATATGATGAGATCCAGGAGAGGGCCAAGTCTGTAATACTAAGAGATAAGAGAATCTGTAGCAAGAGGGAATGACCTACAGTATCAAAGGCAGAAGACAGGTTGAGTAGAAGGAGGACAGAGTAGTGTCGGTTAGTAGGTCATTGGTGACTTTAGTGTTAGGGCAATTTCAGTTGAGTGATGCAGTTGGAAACCCGATTGCAATCGGTCAAAGAGGGAGCAGGAGAAGTGAAAGGACAGTTCAAGATGGACATGCTGTTCCAGCAGTTTTGAGACATAAGGGAGAAGTGATATCAGGCGATAGCTAGACACAGAGGATGGGTCGAGGGAGGACTTTTTGAGGATGGGTGTGATTGAGACATGTGTGAAGGATGAGGGGAAGACACCATTTGTTAGTGTTAGGCTAGGGTCACACATAAGCTCTTGGTCCGTTTTTGGCATCAGTTTTTGCACTTTTTTTTTCTAAGTCCAAAAAGTGATAGAAAAACAAATTTTTCTGGTCATCATAATGGGAGACCCAGACAATGGGGTTTAGGGCACTGCCCTCCGGAGGTCACACTAGGTACTACAAGTTTGTAGACACCGCCCCCTCCGCTTATAAACCCCTACCGCAGGGAACATCCTCAGTTTTTAAACTTAGTGTGCTCGGAGGATCACGCTTTGCTTGCACTTCACTGCATTCTCACTACTTACGTGATGGCGTCTGAAGACAAGGTAATAAGGTCCCAGTCGGGACCGGTGACAGCCTCCCCGCTCACCCTTAGTGGCACACGCTGGTGGAGGTACCGGAGGGCCTAGGGCCTGGACACCTGGTGTTCTCCCGGTACGCTGTTACACTCCTCTCCATCCCTCTCTGGGGGGCTCTGGTGAGTGGGAGATGGGAGCCTTGCACAGCTCCGCTCCGTCCGAGGCCTCCCTAAATGGTGCTTACAGACCGGACTGGAGCCAGCCCAGTCCGAGGCCTCCCTAAATGGTGCTTACACTCCGGACTGGGCTGAGCGGCCCAGTCTGAGGCCTCCCTAAATGGTGCTTACACTCCAGACTGGTGCTGCACCCCCGTCCGAGGCCTCCCTAAATGGTGCTTACAGACCGGACCGGCACTGAGGCACTCGGTGTCTCCTGTGTGCCTGGGGGTAGTGTCTGGCACTTTATGTGCTTCATGACACTCAGACCGCGCGTTGCCCTCGGGTCCGCGGTTCTGCGGGTGTACCCTGTGCTGGGGTCACCCTGGCTGACCGCCCTGTGTGTCACAGGGGCTGAGGCCGTAGGCTGCGGATGTGTGACATGTTATTGCAGTCTGTGTACATTGTTTTTTACACTGTTTCCCGCCCTGCGGGCTCCAGCTCCCTCATGAGAAGGATGCTTGGAGGATGGGATGCAGCCCGTGCGGTGACGTCACCGCGGGGCGTGTGTGTGTGTTTCCCGCGTGTCTTCGGCGCCGCCCACAGTTTCTCTGTCGGCGGCCATCTTTACCCTCACTTCCCGGCTGGGAACTGTATGCAGCGTGCGTCTGCACTCCAAGAGGGGAGACCGGAAGACAGCGCGGAGGTCACACACACACACCGCTCCCTCATACCGCTTTACAGCGGTCGGTAAGCCACCGGGATCCCCGGTTTTATTGTCTGCAATTGGGCTTATCTACCCCTACTGTGGCCATGTCCTCAGCTGGGAAGCGTGCTGCTAAGGCGGCCGAGACCACCGTTACATGTGCTACGTGCAATGGAACACTGGTGGAGGGGTCCTGCAATAACTGTGGACGCCCAGAGGCCCGGGCTGCAACTACTGGGTCAGCAACCCCGGTGCTATACCCCGAGGTTCAGGTGATCTCAGGGCCTTGGGAGACTCAGAACAGGATCAATGAATCTCTGTTGTCTCAGCTGTCCTCCATGTCGCAATCCCTGGAGGCACTTAATAGGAGACTGGATAGCCCAGCTACTCCTTCCAGTTACCCCCGGGTGTCTCCCTCTTCTGCTGTGAGACCCCTTAAGCGGGCTCGTCGTGAGGCTTCACCCGAGCTCCAGACTCTCTCTGAGGAGGAGCGTTCCTCTGATGGTGAGGAAGATGATGGGGGTTCGACTTTCGGGTCTGTATCTGTGTCTGAACCACCAGATGGGGTGGAGGATCTGGTGTCCTCTATCAACGAGACCTTACGTCTCGTGACACCCCCTGAGGAGGTGACAGTGCACCCGAAGGAGGTCTATCAATGGCTGCGGCCGGAGGCTAGACCAAGTGGCTCCTTTATGGACCATACTAATTTTGGAAGGGTGATTAGAGCCCCCAGGTTACATCCTGGGCGGCGTTATGTCCGCAGACCCAAGGACAATCGCTTCCCCTTTCCCCAGGAGGTGCTTCAGGAGTGGTCGCAGTCCCCGAAGGTGGATGCTTCCATGACCAGGATTGCTGCACGCTCCCTTTTCTCTGCCTCTGATAGCTCCTCACTGAAGGATGCTACTGATAGACAGGTCGAGCAACTCGCCAAGTCTTCCTATGAGGCGGTGGGGTCGTCATTTGCCCCTAACTTTGCCACGGTCTGGACCTTACAAGCGATTACTACCTGCTTGGATGGTATCACTGACCTGGCAAGGTCCAGTCCAGAGGTCCTGGCACTTACCGAAAGGGCAAGGGCCTATGCGGACTACGCCAGAACGGCGACTCTGGAAACTGCTACTCGCTCAGCTGTGGCTTCGGCCAATGCTATAGCGATCCGCAGGTTGTTGTGGCTGCGTCTTTGGGACTCAGATGCCACATCTAAGAAGATTCTGCAGAATCTTCCTTTCGCTGGTGACAGGCTTTTTGGCACAGAGCTGGATAAGCTAATTAAGGATTCTGCTGAGTCTAAAATACCGCAGAATAAACCTAAGCCACGGTATACCGTTAAAAGGAACCCAAAACAGTGGTCCTTTCGGTCCAGCTCACAGTCATCAGCACCGTCCGCTCGCACGGACCGAGGGGGCAAGCCCGCTTCTCAGTGGCGCTCTAAGAGTCGTCCAAAGAAGCCGGCGGGGGCAGCAGCTGCCACCCCCAAACCCGCCTCTACATGACTCGCTCTCTCTTCCTGCCTCCCCACAGGTGGGGGGCCGCTTGTCTCGCTTTCAGAACGAGTGGCTACTTCACGTTTCAGATCAGTGGGTTCGAGACGTGGTCTCGCGAGGTTACAGGATAGAGCTGACGTCAAAACCGATATCCCGATTCCATCGGTCGGTCCCCTCCCCAGAAAAAGCTCAGGCCTTTTCTTTGGTGTTGGAGGGACTCCGCAGAGACGGAGTGGTGGTCCCGGTGCCTTCCGGGGAGAGGTTCAGGGGTTTTTACTCCAACCTCTTTATAGTCCCAAAGAAGGACGGATCCTTCCGCCCGGTTCTGGACCTGAAGTTGTTCAACCGCCACGTGCTGGTTCGGAAGTTCCGTATGGAATCACTGCGCTCAGTGATCGCGGCTGTGTCACAGGGGGACTTCTTGGCGTCCATAGATATCAGAGACGCTTACCTTCACGTGCCCATTGCACCGGCTCACCAGCGATGGTTGAGATTTGCAGTGGGGGAGGAACACTTCCAATTTGTGGCGCTGCCGTTCGGCTTGGCCTCGGCACCGCGGGTGTTCACAAAAGTGATGGCCTCCATGATGGCTCTCCTGCACGTGCAGGGCCATGCCATCATTCCCTATTTGGACGACCTGCTGGTCAGGGCGCCATCGGAACACCTCTGTCAAGCGAGCCTGGATGTGACCATGCGGTCTCTGGAACAATTCGGTTGGCTCCTCAATGTTCAGAAGTCAACCCTGGTTCCGACCCAGTCCTTGACTTATTTGGGCATGGACTTCAACACGTCCTCAGCCCTGGTGTCTCTGCCACAATCCAAACAGGTGGCAATCCGATCGGGAGTACAAGCGGTGCTCCTGTCACCACAATCATCCCTTCGTGGGTTGATGAAGCTGGTGGGTCGCATGGTGGCAGCGATAGAGGCGGTGCCGTTTGCACAATTTCGCCTCCGTCCTCTCCAGCTGGAGATCCTACGCAGGTGGGACAAGAGGACGATCTCGCTGAATCGGCTGGTGACGCTGTCACAACCGACCCGAGATTCCCTGCAGTGGTGGCTTCAACCACATCACTTGTCGCGGGGCCGGTCCTTCATAAAACCGTCTTGGTTAGTGGTGACCACCGACGCCAGTCTGAAGGGCTGGGGTGCGGTGTTCTTACACCACAGGGCCCAAGGCCTCTGGACTCTGTCGGAGTCGGCATTACAGATCAACGTGCTGGAGATCAAGGCGATCTATCTAGCACTCCTGGCTTTTCAGAGATTCCTCGCAGGACAACCCATCCGGGTTCAGTCCGACAATGCGACGGCCGTCGCTTATGTAAATCATCAAGGAGGAACCAGGAGTGCAGAGGCTCTGGCCGAAGTCCACCGCATCCTATCCTGGGCGGAGGACAACAACTGCCTGATCTCCGCAGTTCACATCCCAGGGGTCGAAAACTGGGAGGCCGACTATCTGAGCAGGCAGGGGATGGACGCCGGAGAGTGGGCCCTTCATCCAGACGTCTTTCGGGACATCTGCAGCAGATGGGGCACTCCGGACGTGGATCTGATGGCCTCACGGCTGAATCATCAGGTTCCGCAATACATGGCGAGGTCATGGGACCCCCAGTCGTTGGGAGCGGACGCCCTGATCTTGACTTGGTCCAGATTCAATCTACCATATGTGTTCCCTCCTCTGGCTCTGATTCCCAGGGTGCTGTGGAAAATCAGGTCGGAATGCAGGGTAGCCATTCTAGTGGCTCCAGACTGGCCCAGGAGGTCCTGGTATCCGGACCTGTGGCAACTGTCAGGCGGACACAGGTGGGCTCTTCCAGAACGCGCAGATCTTCTCGCGCAAGGCCCATTCTTCCACCTCAATTCCAAGGCCCTCAGATTGACTGCATGGCTCTTGAGGCCTGGCTGCTGACATCCAGGGGGTTCTCCCCTACAGTGGTTGCCACTATGAATCGGGCTAGAAAACCAGTTTCCAGGAAAATGTACCACAGGACGTGGAAAATCTTTTTTACCTGGTGTGCCTCTGGGGGCCGGTCCCCGTGGCCCTTGTCCATCCCGACACTGTTGGCATTCCTACAGTCGGGTTTGGAGTTGGGATTATCCCTTGGCTCCTTAAAGGGTCAGGTCTCAGCACTTTCTGTGCTGTTTGACAGACGATTGGCGCTTCTCCCGAAGGTCCGTCAATTTCTGCAGGGGGTGTCGCGGATGGTTCCACCCTACAAAAGACCTCTGGATCCGTGGGACCTTAACATGGTCCTGGCGGCATTGCAAAAACCGCCATTTGAGCCTTTGAGGGAGGTTTCCCTTTCTCGTCTGTCCCAGAAGGTGGCTTTTCTGGTGGCGATTACATCTCTGAGGAGGGTCTCAGAATTGGCTGCACTTTCGTGCAAGTCTCCCTTTCTGGTGGTTCACCAAGACAAGGTGGTGTTGCGTCCACGGCCGGAATTCTTGCCAAAGGTGGTTTCAACGTTTCACCTGAACCAGGAGATTGTTCTCCCGTCATTTTGCCCCGCTCCCGTTCATCAGGTTGAGCGCGACCTCCATACTCTGGATCTCGTGAGAGCTATACGCATTTATGTGTCCAGAACCGCCTCCTTTAGGAGTTCGGATTCTTTGTTTGTTCTTACGACAGGTCGCTGTAAGGGGTCCGCGGCTTCAAAGTCAACCTTAGCCAGGTGGATTAAGGCTTCCATTCAAGAGGCTTACCGGTCTTCTGGTTTGCCTCTCCCGGTGGGATTGAAGGCTCACTCTACCAGAGCCGTAGGTGCCTCATGGGCCTTGCGACATAGAGCATCTGCTCTACAGGTGTGTCAGGCGGCCACTTGGTCCAGCCTACACACTTTCTCTAAGCACTATATGGTGCATGCCCATGCCTCTGCGGATGCAAATTTGGGCAGGCGGGTTCTACAGGCGGCGGTTGCCCACCTTTAAAAGGGAACCATGTTATCCGTCTTGTTGAGGAACTCTTCCCGCCCTGGGGTATTGCTTTAGGACATCCCCATTGTCTGGGTCTCCCATTATGATGACCAGAAAAAAGAGAATTTTGTTTACGTACCGTAAATTCTTTTTTCTTTAATCATCAATGGGAGACCCAGTACCCACCCAGTTGTTCCTTTGCATGTTTTGCATTGGCCCTGTTCTCTGTTGAGACAGTGTTTGCCGGGTTGTTGAACCGTTTGTGCACGGCATTCTTCCCGATGTTTCGGGTGTGGTTTATTTTCCTCCTCGCAGCTTGTAGACCAAACTGAGGATGTTCCCTGCGGTAGGGGTTTATAAGCGGAGGGGGGCGGTGTCTACAAACTTGTAGTACCTAGTGTGACCTCCGGAGGGCAGTGCCCTAAACCCCATTGTCTGGGTCTCCCATTGATGATTAAAGAAAAAAGAATTTACGGTACGTAAACAAAATTCTCTTTATATTTAATAAACACCCTATCCGTTTTTTCTGCACCTAAAAACATTGCTAGGAATGTTTTTTACCCAAAAACGTTGCTCCCAACGTTTTTTGGTGCCTTAAAAAAAGGACCCGTTTTTTCTAGCATTTTTTGTCAAAAAATGACTAAGTCCAAAAAACGTTCAGGGGCACAGGAGGCTCAAAAAGCCCCCCAAAGATGGAGAAGCTAGCGGCTGACGTCTCGGGTTCTCGTGATAAATTTTCAGTGGTTTGGATCGAATGGATTCTCTTCCAAGATTCGGTCGACTTCAGGAGTATTTTCTCTGAGGTCGTTCCAGAGACATGACCTATGGCCGACATGGGGTCGAGGTAATCCTTCTTCCCTATCCCTCTCTGGTCTAATCCTCTTCTTTACCTGACGCCAATGATTCTAGATTTGCCCTCTATATCTGTCTACTCCTTCTTTTTATCTTTTATCTTTCTACCTCTCCCTTTTCTTACCCCTCATCTACTTCTGTAATGTTCTTTAATTGTTGGTTTTGAAAATTTATTCTTTAGCCCACCCTCTCTCGAGCCTCCAGCCATACTGGAATCGAGTAAAATATACATAGACTGGAGAAACTCCACGAATGATGGGTTTGTCTTTGATGTCCCAAACTTTGGGCGAGTTCTCTGAGGCCTCGCTACCATGGGATTAATCAAAGATAGTGATAATGTATTACGAGATAACCCAATAAATGTTCTTCTGTACACAGCCAAATTGATGATGAGGAGACCATTGTTATAACATTTCTGGTGTTTTTTTTTACACTCCCTTCGGCTGTGAATCACATTACCCGGAGAAGGGTCATTTTATTTTTGGGTTCTGGAATATAAATAAGGGACTGGATGACCCTACTTTGGAAGAGGGTGCATAAAATTCTTGGTTGTTCATTTTTCAACACCTATATATCTGATATTATTACTGTGATTCCTTAACCTGTATTTTCTGGTTTATAACTATATGCATAACTTGTAATGTTTTCAAAAAATTTTATAAAAAGAGATTAACCATAAAAAGCCCCCCAAAAAAAGATTGGTCATGGAAAACACTTCCAAAAACAGATTGCTATGTGTGACCCTAGCCTTAGGTTGAAGACATATGTTAGGGTTGAGATGAAGACCGTGCTGATGTTAGGGATGAGGTGGGACAGGAGTAGGTCAAGCGTGCAGATGGTGAGATGTGATCTTGCAGGAGAGAGGAAAAGCTGATCTTCTGTCATGGTGGAGAAGCTGGTTTTAGAAGAACAGAGCTGAGCAGTTATCAGGAGGGGCTGTGGGCTAAAGCTTTCTCTGATGTTATCAATCTTCTGCTAGAAGAAAGCAGCAAAGACTTCAGCAGAAATGAGAAGAGAGGGAGGAGGTGCTGGGGGATGGAGGAGAGAATTGAAAGTGTTGAATAGTTGTTTAGCGTTGTGAGACAGTGAGGATATGAGAGATGAGAAGTTTGTTTTGTGGCAATGAGCATGGACTTGAAGTTGGCGAGGGGCTGCTTGTTTGCAGCAAAGTGCTCGGCGGAATGGGGTCTCTTCTATCTCCGCTCAACTACCCTGGAGGCCCGTCTCAGTTCTTTGATCAGTCTGGTGTGCCATGGTTGCCTGTTGATCGTGTTGATTGTGCGAGTTTCGCTATATGTGAGGGGGGCAGCCAAATTGAGCGCTGCTGTTATTGTGGTGTTATATAAAGTGGTAGCAGCATCTGTGTCATGTAAGGAAGCTATGTCTGTGAGAGGGAGAAGGGACTCAAAGAATGAGTGTAAATTAAGATGTTTGTATCTGCGAGCATAACTGAGTTTGTGGAGTGGGGGTTGCGCAGTAGGAGAGGAGAGGGAAGAGAATGTCAGTAGGTTATGGTTTGACGGGATGGGGGGATGAGATAGAGAGGTTAGTAAGGGAACAGATGCGGGTGAAGATAAGGTCCAGTGTGTGGCCATCTTTGTGAGTGGCTGCGGAGGACCATTGAGTGAGCCCAAAGGAGGTAGTTTTTTTTTTTTTTTAGAATTCTGCTCTGGATAAGAGCTAATGGGGGAGAGACATATGGAATAGATCCGGCGCAGATCTAAGTGTATTAGTCTTTTTCAATAAATAGTTACTGTCATTGAAATATTGCTCACCTTTTTACAAGATGTATATCGTATTTCTTAATAGATTGCTGGACTGCAGGCTTGCTGCTCACTCCTCCGGAGATTCCAAAGACTCAGGGTGTGTCTCTGATCAGTCAAGTAAAAAGGTAATGAAAACCAGTTTCAAATTGGAGCGGCGCTTCCATACTCATCCAGGGTTTTCTTTTTAAAAAATATTTTCTTTTATTTCATTCCGATTGTAAAAAATTAAAAAACAATACAGTATAGTACAACGCGTTTCGACCTAGATACAAGTCTTCCTCAGGTACATTTAGTAATAACATAAAAGGTATCTTAAAAATGTCTATATATGTTATTCTTATAAAATCCTCCTTTCAACTGAGTTTGAGTGATTGGAAAGTTAGTCACCACCCCTAATTAGTGATTACAATAATTGATCTACAATTAGTAAGAGGCGTCTCCGGTCCGCCCCCAGGCTCTGAGTATTCATGAGCCTAGTAAGCGGCAGTGGGGACAAGAGGAGCATGTTGCTCCCAAAAATGATGTGGAGAGACTTTATTTCTCTCAGTATAGCAGTCTCCTCTATGTTTCTGGTCCGCCCAAAGGTTCTATGAGAATTCATGAGCCTAGTAAGCGGCACCAGGGAAGAGGAGCGGAATGTTCCAAAAGTGGATATAATGGTCTTATTTCTTTATTTGGTTGTAAAACCAATAATTATCTATACACACAGGTGTAAGGAGACTTTATTTCTCTGTCTGACAGTCCTTCAAATGTCTGCAATCCGCCCTCAGGTTCTATGAGTATTCATGAGCCTAATGAGCGGCAGCGGGGACAAATGGAGCAGGCTGCTTCCAAAAATGGTGTGGAGAGACCTTATTCCTCTCAGTATAGCAATCTCCCGTATATCTCTGATCTGCCTCAAGGCTCTATGAGGATTCATGAGCCTAATAAGCGGCATCGGGGAATATACAATGGCATTTTACTACCATTTACCAAAAATCCACAAAAACATAAAAAATCCGCCAGGGCGACCAATTATAGCAGGTATCAACTCCCTAACCAGTTACCTGTCACATTATATAGACCTGCATCTACAGCATTTAGTTAAGAATTTACCCTCTTATCTCCGGGACTCTACACAATTAATAGATGAGCTTCAAACCATAAACTGGCAAGACGACTATTGGTTTCTTACCCTAGATGTTACAGCACTCTACTCAAATATAGATCATAGGTTGGGAATAGAGTCAGTTCAATATTATCTTGAGACACAATCACAGATGCCATCTGACCAAATTCAGTTCCTCCTGTTTGGCCTGGAATTCATCTTGAAAAGGAACGTATTTGAGTTCCAAGGCCAACTCTATGTACAGAGGCTCGGAACCGCGATGGGGACTCGGGTCGCCCCAAGTTTCGCTAATTTGTTCATGGGGCGATTCGAGTCCCTGTCGCCTCTAGCTAACCCTGTACATGCAGACAGGATTGTGTTATATCGCAGATATATAGACGACCTATTTATCATTTGGAAAGGGAGTCGGGAACTAGCCGAACAAATGATAGAAGAACTGAACCTCAACAAATGGGGAATACAGTTTACATGGAATCTTAATAAGAAGCAAACAGTCTTTTTAGACCTAGAGATATCATCTAACAATAATACTATCAAAACAAAAGCCCATTTTAAAACAATAGATTCCAATGGATATCTTGACTACAAAAGTGCCCATTATTATAAGTGGAAAAGAAATATTCCATATAGTCAGTTTTTCCGGATCAGAAAAAATAATTTACAACTGGAAGATTATAATAATCAAGCAAAAATCCTTACCAACCGATTCCTGACTAAAAAATGCCCTAAAAAACTGGTCAAATCAGCATATGAAACTAATAAAAAAAGATCTCAAAAAGATTGCTTGATCTCCATGAAAGAAAAAATAACAGAAAAAAGAAGGCCATCTCATACTGAAAATAACACCAATTTTTAAAAAAAAACTTCGACAGATATCTCCGAAAAGAAAAACAATAATAGATGGAAATTGAATTTTATAACCACTTATAATAAGGAAAACAAGAACATTAGATCAATTCTTGATAAACATTGGCCCATTCTTTTACAAGACCCCCTCCTGCGAACATTAATCCCTGAGAAACCCGGAATCACATTTAGAAGAGGGCTCACTATATGCAATATAGTAGCCCCCAGACGACTCCAAAAAATTTCACCTGCTGAAAATTTGAAAAAACTTGCAGCACCATCAGTAATGGGAGTTTTTAGATGTGGAAAAAGAAATTGCCATTGCTGCAAAACCATTACAAATGGGAAAAAGGAAATCATTTCTAATAGTACTGGTGAAAGATTCCTGATCAAACAACATCTGACTTGCCAGTCAGACTATGGCGGCCGTCACACGCACAGATATCTTGCCCGATATCGTTTAAGCGATCTCCTTTTTGATCGCTTAAGCGATATCGGGCTTAAAATCGATGCATGTAATCAAGCGATTTACGATGTTAAATCGCTTGATCGTGACATCGCAGATCTGAGGTCCGGTTCTCAGATCTAGCGATGAACGATTTCACGATCTCCTTCATCGTGGTGTATGACACCACGATGATCCATCTCCCAGCGGCAGAGTCTATGCTGGGAGATGGTAACTATGGTACACGTCGGGTAACTAAGCGACGCGCGGCCCTAGTTACCCGATGTGTACCATAGTAACCAGCGAGATCGCGGCTCCGCATCGCTGGTGAGTCTGTCTGTGTGACATCTCACCAGCGATGTGAGCGATATCGTAAGCGATTGCGCGTGCACGTGATCGCTTACAATATCGCTAAAGATATCTGTGCGTGTGACGGCTGCCTAAGTGATATATGTAATCACATGTACATGTGGTTTACAATATGTAGGAAGAACCACTCGAAAAGTTCAAACTAGGCTGAGTGGTCATCGTTACAACACCAAAATACAACTTCAGACACATAGCTTATCACGTCATCTACTACACCACCATGGAGGAAGATTTGACGTCAAAATCACTCCAGTGGAATCAGTACCAAAAATCACTATCAATAGGATACAAACCTTAAACCGAAAAGAATCCTTCTGAATGTTCCGGTTGCGTACCCTACACCCAGACGGATTAAACGATAAAATTGAATACTTTTAGATACTTCGGACAACTCAAAAAATTATTCGTTAGTCATTGAATGATTTATACCTTTAAAGTACCATAGTTTAATTATTATATTTCTAGTATTGGAGTTAATCATTTTATTTTTACTTTGCTATCTAAAAAGAAATACGGAAAAACACGAGTCCATACTGTCCACTTTTGGAACAATCCGCTCCTCTTATCCCAGGTACCGCTCATTAGGCTCATGAGTCCTCATAAAGCCTTTGGGCGGACCGGAGACATTCAGGAGACAGCTATACCGAGAGAAATAAGACCTCTCCACATTATTGTTGGGAGCAGCTTGCTTCATTTGTCCCCGCTGCCGCTTACTAGGCTCGTGAATCCTCATAGAGCCTGGGGGCGGATTGCAGGCATATGGAGGACTGTCGGACAGAGAGAAATAAAGTCTTTTTACACCTCTGTGTATAGACTACACAGATAATTACTGGTTTTATAACTAAACAAAGAAATAAGACCATATGGTCTACTTTTGGAACATTTTGTTCCTCTTCCCCGATGCCGCTTATTAGGCTCATGAATCCTCATAGAGCCTTGAGGCAGATCAGAGACATACGGGAGATTGCTATACTGAGAGAAATAAGGTCTCTCCACACCATTTTTGGAAGCAGCCTGCTCCATTTGTCCCCGCTGCCACTCATTAGGCTCATGAATACTCATAGAGCCTGAGGGCGGATTGCAGACATTTGAAGGACTGTCAGACAGAGAGGAATAAAGTCTCCTTACACCTGTGTGTATACATAATTATTGGTTTTACAACCAAATAAAGAAATAAGACCATTATATCCACTTTTGGAACATTCCGCTCCTCTTCCCTGGTGCCGCTTACTAGGCTCATGAATTCTCATAGAACCTTTGGGCGGACCAGAAACATAGAGGAGACTGCTATACTGAGAGAAATAAAGTCTCTCCACATCATTTTTGGGAGCAACATGCTCCTCTTGTCCCCATTGCCGCTTACTAGGCTCATGAATACTCAGAGCCTGGGGGCGGACCGGAGACGCCTCTTACTAATTGTAGATCAATTATTGTAATCACTAATTAGGGGTGGTGACTAACTTCCCAATCTCTCAAACTCAGTTGAAAGGAGGATTTTATAAGAATAACACATATAGACATTTTTAAGATACCTTTTATGTTATTACTAAATGTACCTGAGGAAGACTTGTATCTAGGTCGAAACGCGTTGTACTATACTGTATTGTTTTTTAATTTTTTACAATCGGAATGAAATAAAAGAAAATATTTTTTAAAAAGAAAACCCTGGATGAGTATGGAAGCGCCGCTCCAATTTGAAACCGGTTTTCATTACCTTTTTAAAGGAGGTAGTTTGTGATAAAGGTTTTGAGGCAGCTGAGGTGGAACTGTCAATGGGAATTTTGAAGTCATCCATGATGATAGTGGGGATGTCAGCAGAAAGGAAGTGGAGTAGCCAGGTGGTGAAGTGGTCGAGAAAGGTGAAGATGGCTAGCTATGGGCGGCAGTAGATGACAGCCAGCTGGAGATTGGAGGGCGAGTAGATGCGGATGGAGTGCACCTCAAACAAGGGAAGAGTAGCGGAGGGTGGTAGTGGGATTGGGGTAAACAAGCAGTTATTGGACAGGACATTGGTCAAGAGCAAGGCAACTCCTCCACCACCTTTGTTGCTGGAGCGAGGGGTGTGAGAGATTGAATCTGCCATAACAAAGTGCAGCTGGAGAGGCTGTGTTGGGGGGGGGGTAGGTGAGCCAGGTTTCAGAGATGCCAAGGAAGGAGAGTTTGTTAGTGATAAAGAGGTCATGGATGTATGAAAGTTTATTGCAGACAGAGCGTGCAATCCATAGTGCTCCAGACTGAGTGAGTGGGGGCTGACTGAATGGGTATGAGGTTATTAGGATTACGAAAACTTGTAAAGGCTCGTGGCAGGGTGTTAGAAATGTAGGGATGTGATAAGGAGGGCCAGGATTTGGGGATATGTCACCAGCACTGTGGAGCAGCAGACAGAGCATTAGAAGGTGGAGGCATGATGTAGCCGTGTGTCTGGAGACAAATGATGGTATGTGGAGGATCACTTCAGAGGAGGAGGTGAGATACCTGGGGAGGATGGAGGGAGAAATGTCTAGTTCCTTACTAGATGGAGGGATTAGAGGAGTTAGTAAGAAATGAAGTAATATGGGGGTGAAAGTGAAAAGAAACCGTAACATTGTAGTGTCTTTCTATCCAATTACCTTACAGTCAATTTCTGGTTAAATTCTGGTCTAATTCAAAGTATTGCGCTTAGAAAGCTTCATTTTGAAAGATACATTTGGAACGAAGCATAGATCAGACTAAAGTCTGGATCAGAACCATGGAGCAGAATATATCTCCAACTAAAGGCAATCAGGTGTGAATGAGGGGGTGGGTATGGACAGACCAGATGCAAAGCTGAGATTTAAAGACAAGTCATAAAGGAGAGTGAGGAAGTGGAGTGATGAGAAAAAGATATGCCAGAATAAAATAAGCAAGGAATGGAACAGATCATGGAAATGATGGGTAAGTAAATAGTCATAACAGAAAGAGATAATATGCACTTCACATACAGACAGTCAGATGCCTGGGAAATCTGTGTAATTGGAAAGCATACCAGAAAAACACAATATGTACTTGTGTGGGAAGAGGAAACAACTCAATTAGATGGTACAGATGATGATGATGATAATACAGCTGTGATGGATAGCCAAATGCATTTCTGGTCTAATTCAAAGTATTGCACTAGAAAGCTGCATTTGGAAAGATGCATAGATCAGACTATGGCTTCTTGCCGCTCTTCCACAAAGGGCTTTTTGTGGAGTATACGGCTAACAGTTGTCCTAGGACAGATTCTCCCCCTGAGCTGTGATCTGTGTGGCTCCTCCATGGGCCTCTTGGCTCTTCTCTCATTAGTGCTATCCTTTGTGGGATCTCAGTCTCGGTGGATGGCCATGTCTTGTAGGTTTGCCTTTGTTCCATACTCCTTCCATTTTTGGATAATGGATTGATCATTGCTCTGTGAGATGTTCAGAGCTTGGGATATTTATTATAACTTAACCCTGCTTTCCTCTTCTCCACTTTATCCCTGACCTGTCTGGTGTGTTCCCTGGTTTTGATGATGCTGTTTGATTCCAGTGTTCTCTCACAAACCTCTGAGGCCTTCACAGAACAGCTGTAGTTTTATTGAGAACAAATTACAGCCATGTGGACTCGATGTACTACTTATGTGACTTCTTGAGGCAATTGGTCCATCGGGATTTAATTTAGGGGTATCAGACTACAGGGTGCCCAATACAAATGCGCCTCAGATTCATATTTATAAATTATTTATAAAACCAGGAATCATTTCCTTTACACTTCACAAATACTTGCTCCTTCACGTTGGTATATCAGATTAAATCCCAACAAAGTATATTTAAGTTTGTGGGAGTAATATGGAAACGTTCAAAGGTTATGAATAATATTTCAAGGAACTTCAAACATAGATGTCTAAAGGTTTTCCCCAAATGGATTTATCTGAAGAGACTATGGGTCAATGACTGAATTTAAGGCCTCATCACTAAAAGTTGCAGGAAAAAATAACTTCTTGCAATTCATAGAATGGATGTCCTGATCAGGACTTTCGATGTCCATGTGCTGGCTCCTCTCCATGACATAACAACACTAACTGCACTCTAGTGACAACATTTTGACCTTAATCCACTGAAGCAGATGACTTGATTAACACTGATGTCTTCTGGGAAGGAGGATTAGCGCTAGAAGCAGCTTCCTCGGCACGAAACCATACTGTAAAGCAACATGTTACATGGTCAGGGCAGAGACTCGCTGCTTCTCTGCGTCACGTTGCTCGTGTCCAACTCTACGAACTTCCTATTGTATTCTACAGCGGGTACAAGACCACGATTCCTTCCTGATGATGACGGCATCAGCCGTGCTCCATGTATTGGAAATTATAAAGTGATATCAAATTCATACAACATCCTCACAGCCTGCCAAGATATAAACACAAAGCCAGGTTCACATGGGGACAAACACTGATCAGATGTAATTCAAGACGAAACCACTTATATTCTTCCTGTGGAAAACAACCCACCAACATGTTGCCCACCATCAAGAAAAATGTTACCCTGCTGAAAGTGACATATTTTGAGTAGGTTGTTAAAAATAGAAACCTATGCACCCCTCGTTAAGCACCTTTGCCTTACCACAATATTCTGGATACACAATGTTTACTATTTATGGTGCAGCCTACTTTAGACTACCCACTGTAATGAGGGTCTCCTGTCCTTAGGAGACTTGTGATAGGTTTGGGATTTGAGTCTCACATTGTCTTTTGAAACTCTGGATTTTAAACATACTGAGCAGCAAGGGTCAAAGAATTTTTCTTTGCTGGAAATTTCTGGGTCAGGTGATGCCAGTTTGTGACCACTCCCCTTCCCTTTAAATAGTCACATGTTCCATCACCTGATGCCGGTCAGAGAATTAATTCTAAACTGATCACCTTGGAGGCAGGATACTTGGTATAGCTGCTTGAGTTCTGATGCCTCCAGTCCTATTGACTGGCTGCAGCCTTGAAGTAGTTGAGTATCCTGTTGCCTATGTTCCCCTGTCTGCCTTCCCCTGTGTTGGATCACTGTAGAGGTAAAGTCTAGTAAACTCACCGGCCTTCGTTCTAGCCAAGGTGAATGAAGGGAAACTCAGGGACTGAGCACATGATGGTGGCGGGGGAAGCAGGGGCGAACCTACCGTGGTGCAGCTGGTTCAGCTGCACCAGGGCCCCGACTGTGTAGGGGGCCCCTCAAGCACCTGTAGGGGGCCCCCCGTGACCCTGTGTCAGAGGAGAGGAGGTTAACTGATGGAAGCTTCCCGCCTCCCCTGGCTGTTCCCTCCTCTCCTCTGCAACCCCGGCACCCAGGTAGGAGCCGCTCGCAAATCCCCATTGCTAGCACCGCTCCTCACCTACAGCTGCTAGCACCCCCCCTGCTCCTCACCTACAGCTGCTAGCACTTTCCCCCCCCCCCTGCTCCTCACCTAAAGCTGCTAGCACCCATCCCCCCGCACCTTACCTACAGCTGCACCAGGGCTCGCCAGGCTGAAGGTCCGCCACTGGGGGGGAAGGACCCTCTTATGAATGTTGGGGAATGCAAGGTCATTGTCAAGTGGTGACCCATCTACCCTTTGGTATGCATATTTTCAAGGGTGATTTTAGTATTTTTCTCCATGTGGCAAACAATGAACCCATTCCCTAAATTAGAGGTCAAAAAGTGTACAGGTCTATATTCCTCATCGATACACCTTCATAACACGTGTCTTGTGTTGGAGGGAACGGCATGATAGAAAGATCTGAGCCTTCTCTGCTTTTGTCCATCTGCAGATCACGTGAGACTTAATAGGATGTTTGTCATTAGATCATTGCTCCTAATCTGCGTAGAGCAATGCAGGGAAGGCAAAGATATAATCAGTGGAAGGCAAAGCCCTGAGTTTGTTTTCTAGGTGCCTGAACAAAACTGCTATCTGATGAGACTAAAGTGTATGCTCCTTCATTTTAGTGCACAGTCAGCCACAACTCTAAACTTCTATCATGGTTGTATAACGCATCAATTTTTTGAAGTTATACATTAAACGTATTGAGATACAAATCAACACCCCTGCGACTGGGTGTGAACTCATTTTTCGAGATATAGCAAAGCAACATTGTGGGCAGGAACTCCCAAAATTTGCAAAGGATATAGACATCTTGAGCTTAGTTTTTTTTTTTTAACTTCTATACAGTAGGTGCATCTCAATGAATTAGAATATCATCAAAAAGTTTATTTATTTCAGTAATTCAATACATAAAGTGACACATATATATTATATACAATCATTACACACAGAGTGATCTATTTCAAGTGTTTGTTTATGTTAATGTTGATGATTATGGCTTACAGCCAATGAAAACCCAAGGGTCATTATCTCAGAAAATTAAAGTAGGGAGGATGAAGGGTCTGAGAGATAAAATATGACCTAAATAGGTATCAGAGGCTTCACCTTGTGTGGTTGTGAGGATCACAACCACTATAAATGCAGATCACAGCTGCTGCAGTCCACAGCATGGATTAAGGGGTAAAAACCACGCTGCCATATTCCACAAGACATCAAAGGGTGAATATAATATTGATTTATTAGTCAACGTGTTTCAGGGCTCCCTAGCCCCTTCCTCAGGCCAAATCAATGTAATATTGCCATGTTTCAGGTCTTTTCAGTGAGTTCTGAAACACGTTGACTAATTTATATTATATTCACCCTTTGATGTCTCGTGGAATATGGCAGCGTGGTGTGTAACCCTATGATATGAGATGCACTAGTTTAAAGAACCCTATCAGATTGGAGGTAATACCATGCAAAAATAATAAATACAATAAGGCATAGAATATTGCACAAAAATTAATTCAAGTGGTATAATTTCATTAGTGAATATATATAATTTGCAACACCATAATCGAGGTTAACCTAGCAAATAACACAAACATGTAGGATTCAGGAAAATATATAAATATATATACCGGTATATAAATTACAGTCATATGAAAAAGTTTGGGCACCCCTCTTAATCTTACTCATTTTTTTTTGTTTAAAATTGGGTTTTGGCAACAGCTATTTCAGTGTGATATATGTAATAACTGATGGACACAGTAATATTTCAGTGTGATCTATGTAATAACTGATGGACACAGTAATATTTCAGTGTGATCTATGTAATAACTGATGGACACAGTAATATTTCAGTGTGATCTATGTAATAACTGATGGACACAGTAATATTTCAGTGTGATCTATGTAATAACTGATGGACACAGTAATATTTCAGTGTGGTATATGTAATAACTGATGGACACAGTAATATTTCAGTGTGATATATGTAATAACTGATGGACACAGTAATATTTCAGTGTGATCTATGTAATAACTGATGGACACAGTAATATTTCAGGATTGAAATGAGGTTTATTGCACTAACCAAAAATGTGAAATATGCATTATTTCAAAATTTGACAGGTGCAAAAGTATGGGCACCTCAACAGAAAAGTGACATTAATATTTAGTAGATCCACCTTTTGCCTCTAGTCGCTTCCTGTAGCTGTTAATGAGTTCCTGGATCCTGGATGAAGGGATTTTTGACTATTCCTCTTTACAAAACAATTCCAGTTCAGTTAAGTTTGATGGTGGCCGAGCATGGACAGCCCGCTTCACAACATCCCACAGATGTTCAATGATATTCAGGTCTAGGGACTGGGATGGCCATTCCAGAACATTGTAATTGTTCCTCTGCATGAATGCCTGAGTAGATTTGGAGCGGTGTTTTGGATCATTGTCTTGCTGAAAGATCCATCCCCGGCATAACTTCAACTTTGACACTGATTCCTGAACATTATTCTCAAGAATCTGCTGATACTAAGTGGAATCCATGCGACCCTCAACTTTAACAAGATTCCCGGTGCCGTCATTGGCCACACAGCCCCAAAGCATGATGGACCCTCCCCCAAATTTGACAGTGGGTAGCAAGTGTTTTTCTTGGAATGCTGTGTTTTTGTGGCGCCATGCATAACGCCTTGTTGTATGACCAAACAACTCAATCTTTGTTTCATCAGTCCACAGGACCTTCTTCCAAAATGAAACTGGCTTGTCCAAATGTGCTTTTGCATACCTCAGGCGACTGTTTGTGGTGTGCATGCAGAAACGGCTTCTTTCGCATCACTCTCCCATACAGCTTCTCCTTGTGCAGTGTGCGCTGTATTGTTGACCGATGCACAGTGACACCATCTGCAGCAAGATGATGCTGCAGGTCTTTGGAGGAGGTCTGTGGATTGTTCTTGACTGTTCTCACCATTCTTCTTCTCTGCCTTTCTGATATTTTTGTTGGCCTGCCACTTCTGGCCTTTACAAGAACTGTCCCTGTGGTCTTCCATTTCCTTACTATGTTCCTCACAGTGGAAACTGACAGGTTAAATCTCTGAGACAACTTTTTGTATCCTTCCCCTGAACAACTATGTTGAACAATCTTTTTTTCAGATCATTTGAGAGCTGTTTTGAGGAGCCCATGATGCCACTCCTCAGAGAAGATGCAACTAGGAGAACAACTTGCAAGTGGACACCTGAAATAGCTTTTCTCATGATTGGATACACCAGGCTATGAAGTATAAAGATCAATGAGGTTACCAAACCAATTTAGTGCTTCAGTAAGTCAGTAAAAAGTAGTTAGGAGTATTCAAATCATGAAAATCAGAAGGGTGCCCATACTTTGGCACCTGTCAAATTTTGAAATAATGCATATTTCACATTTTCGGTTAGTGCAATAAACCTCATTTCAATCCTGAAATATTACTGTGTCCATGAGTTATTACATATATCACACTGAAATAGCTGGTGCAAAAACCCAATTTTAAACCCCCAAAAAATGAGTAAGATTAAGAGGGGTGCCCAAACTTTTTCATATGACTGTATAAGGTGACAAACCTTTATTAAATTCTTGTGCTCCACAACACATTTCGATAGCAGCTTCATACCATTATCAGGTATACAGAAATGAAAAGTGAAAACAACATATTTATAGGGGCACAACTCTAGGAGGTGAGTGGTCCATCAACCCCTTTCTTTGCCTAGCCCACTGGACCACCAGGTGCCTCTCATGGTGCACTCCTCTCCCCCCCTTTTTCTTGAGTTCTAAATAAATTCACTCTGCATCCAGCAATAGTGCAAACCAAGGCTATCGAAGGAAAAAAATGTAATAAAACCCAATTGCAAAAATTAATTTAGCTCAAATACATTACATGTATTTAAGTAACAAAAAATGCCTCTCAAAGTGTCCATATTCTTTAAAGGGATCCGGTCACCTCCAAAACGCCACCTTAGCTACAAAATCATGTCCCTGCAGCAGCCTATCACCATTCTCACACTCCTTTTGTCTCCTAAAAGCATCCTGTGAAAGTGCAGAAAAACTATTTTATAGTCACTCATTAGGCATTATAATTAGTAGGGGCTATATTCTTTAGCCCTTGGGGCGTGTTTGCTGGTGCCCTGTTCATCAGAAGATCACGCTCCTAATGGGTGTGATGTTTTATTCATTTTCTAGGCAGGCTCTCCCTGCTCTCCACAACGCTGGCCGTGCATGAATGACGTAAATCGCGTCATTTCCGGGATCGGGTGTTGGAGCATCAGAACCACAATCAGTACATAAATGCAGCACCTCCATCAGTACATGAATGCTGACCCAGAACCACCATCAGCGCATGAATGCAGCAACAGTACCACCATCAGTACATAAAGGCAGCAGGCAGCATCAGAACCACCATCAGTACATGAAGGCAGCACCAGAAGCACCACCCGTACATGAATACAAGCAATAGAACCACCGTCAGTACATGAGTGCACTGTCAGAACCACCATCAGGCAATGAATACAGCATTAGATCCACCATCAGTACATGAATGCAGAGCCAGATCAACTTCCAGTACATGAATACAGTGACAGAACTACTGGTAGTAAATGAATGCAGCACCAGAACAATGTCAGTACAGACATGAAACCCAAGAAATACCATCTGTACATGTATACATCACCAAGCTTAGTACAGCAATCAATTGTAATGTCAGGTCAGCCCCATATATAATTGTAGTGAATAAGCCTACAATCCCTAGTATTTTCTTAATAATGCTAAGCAGATGCTGGGAGTTGTTATCATTCTTCATAAGACTACGGACCATACAGGAAGCCCAGTAATATTGAGACACAGTCAGTGTCACAAACAATTACATCCAGATACCTTATATACAACATCTTCTCTGAGTGAAGTTGCTCCCTTCTTTTTTGTCTCTATGTAGTACAGACTCCATGATGGGATTTCATACCCAGAGCTCATCTCTTCAGACTTCGCTCTTCTTCTTTTTTGCCGCAGTTCTTGGTACCCTTTAAAATAAGCGTCATTAAAATGCTCCATACATAAAAATATCTTTCATGTTGCGTCCACAATTAAATAATTGAACCTCACCATGATTCCTGCATACTGCCTCTTTCTATAATATCATTTATCCCCACACCGCCTCTCTATAATATCCCTTCAAACTGCCCCGCTCTATAATATCTTCACATTGCCCCTCTTGATAATATCCTCCCAAAATGACCCCTTTTTGTAATATGCCCCCAAATGCCCCTCCCAAAATATTCCCTATGCTTCCTCCCTCCAAAATATCTCCCAGACTGCCCCCTCTATATCCCCACACTGCCCCTCTCTATAATATTCCACGAAACGGCCCCTCTTTATAATAACTCCCACAATGCCTATTTTCAAAATATCCTCCACAGTATTCCTCTATAAATTATTTCCCAGACTGTCCCTCTGTATAATATCCGACACAACGCCCCTCTCCATAGTGTTCCCTCACATTGCTCATCTCCATAATATTCTCCCCCACACTGGTCCTCTCCATAATAACTCTCTCAATGCCCCCCTCCAAAATATCCCCCCACAATGCCCCACTCCAAAATACCCCCAAACTGACTCTCTCTGTTATATCGTCCCCGCACTGCTTCTCTCTATAATATAATATCCCCTCACATTGCCTTTTTCTATAATTTAATATTCCCCCATACCGTCCCTCTCTACAACATCCTCCCACAATGCCCCTCTCCAAAATATCTCCAACACTGCCCCTCTCTAGAATATCCCCACACATTGCTCCTCTCTAGAATATCCCCTCACACTGCCCCTCCCCCAAATACCCCCACACTGACCCTCTCTATAATATCCCCCACACTGCTTCTCTCTATAATATAACATCTCCCCACACTGCCTCTCTATAAAATAATATTCCCCATACTGCCCCTTTCTATAGTATCCTCCCACAATACCCCTTTCCAAAATATCTCCAAAACTGCCCCTCTCTAGAATATCCCCACACATTGCTGCTCTCTATAATATCCCTTCACACTGCCCCGATCCAAAAATATCCCCCCACCCACTGCCCTTCTCCATAGTGTTCCCCCACATTGCTCATCTCCATAATATTCTCCCCCACACTGGCCCTCTCCATAATACCTCCCACACTGGCCCTTTCCGAAATATCCCGCCACATTTCCCCTTTCCATAATATTCCCCCACACAGCCCCTCACTACACTGTTCTCCCTTTCATAATTCCCCCTCCATTACCCCTTTATGTTCTTCTCCTCCCCCAGCCCCCCCTCATAAAATAATAGGGCATTATAATCTTTGGCTCCTCCATGGAGCACTTACTGTAGGCTTGCGTGCCATGGTTACAGTATCAGCGTGCTGACCTCATCACACCACTGCACGTTGGGGCAGGGGCTGACAAGTGCTCGTCTGGCTCAGCCCCAGTACTCAATCAAGTATTCAAATGTATTAATGTGTGAAAGATGCAAATATATTTGAATATCGTAAAAAGGGCACCGTTGTCTCCCGGTTCCCGTGGGCCGCAGCAAATTCTTTACTGAGCAACGTGGTCGGCGGGGCCATATGTTGTGCAGGCCTGTCATATGCGTTAAACCTGTGACGGTGCAGGGAGCCAATGGCACTCTCCTCCACCACTGTATTTTTAACCACACTTTCATGATGCAGATACAGTTACAGTTAAAAGCACAGCCTGCCCTGGGCTCTGACTAATTATCCTTTTTGAGACGACATATTTACAAGCTGTAGATTCAGCATGTCTTTAAAGAGGTTGGTCCGGAATGGAAAAACATGGCCACTTACTTTTAAGAAACAGGTCCACTCCTGACAATGGGTTGTGCATGGTATTGCAGCTCAGCTTTGTTCACTTCAATGAGGATGACTTGCAATATCAGACACAACCCGTGGTTTGGGGTGGCGATGTTTCTGAGAGAAAGAAGCACACTTTTCTGATCCTGGTCAACCCCATTAAAGATGCCGGAGACACTTAGCTCAGGGTCCATGCTGCGCTCCGTGCCCAATTCATGTATATGATAGAGAACATACACCTATCTTCAGAGGTCAATAGCAATTGATGACCTTACTACTGTGATGCCTCATTGTACCCTGCGGGATCAGCTCAGGTTCTCTTAGGTTGCTGGTTCCAATAATTCATAATATGAACAAGACTGTGTGCTGATATTATGTGGACTGATGGAATAATGTCAATGTCTGAATAACAGGAGTACTTTTCCTTTTCTCCCATGATGCGTTTCTTCTCCCTTCTTTTATTCATTCTTGTCTTTTCTACCTTCTCTTCCTGACCCTTATGTTCTTTCTTTCTTTTCTTTTTTGATGGCTTTCTAGTCAACTTTTAGCAGATTCATGGCTAGTAGTAGTTATTGGCAGTTCCAAGGTCCAATCTTCCCTCAGTTTCTTTTTTTCCCCTCTTTCTTTAATTAATTAATTAATTCATTCTTTCTTTCACTCTTACTTTCTTTCTCTTTTTTTGTCCTTCTTTCAATCTTTTTTTCCTACTATTTTTATTGCCAGTCCCAAGTCCCATCTTTCTATCTTCCCTCTCTTTGCTTATTTTTTCTTTTTTCTCTCTTTTTATTTTCTTTCTTACTTACTTTCTTTTTATTTATTTCTTCCTTTCTTTTTATTTTCTATTTTATTCAATATTTAGTAGATTCACATGTAGCAGCAGCTGTTGCTAGTCCTAAGTCCCTTTTTCTTTTTTACCTCTCTGTTTTTCTCTTTCTCTCTTTTTTTTTCATGTTCTTTCTCTCTTTATTTTCATGTTTTCTTTTTATTCAACATTTAACAGACTGCCGTGTTTTAGCAGCTATTGGCAGTCCCAAATCCTTTCTTCCATCTTTTTTTCCTCTTTCTCACATTTTTTCTTTTATTTCGTTTTTTCTTTTTCTCTTTTGCTCTTTCTCTTTCTTTTCATCTGTTCTTATTATTCAGCACTTAGTATAGTACACTCACGTGTGGCAACAGTTATCAGCAGTCCCAAGTGCCCTCTTCCTAACTTACCTCTGTTTTTCTCATTTTTTCCTTTCTTTCTTCATCTCTTTCGCTCTTCCTTTCTTTTCAGTCAACATTTAGTCGAGGTTTAACCTAGCCTTTGTGCTGTTGGAGGCAAACTGCAAAACGGCGCCTTAACAACCCCTATAGTAAATTTTTAAAAATCAGTAGAAATACAGTGGGTGCAGAAAGTATTCAGACCCTTTAAATTTTTCGCTCTTTGTTTCATTACAGCTGACACACCCACCAAGATCGTGGGGTACTCAGAACCGAGTCGGGAGTTCTTTGGGGAGGTGCCAGGGTCATGACCCGGTTCCGTAGCCCTGGTTGTGTTAATAAATGGGGGAAATTTTTATGAGAAATGAATTTGTGACGCCACCCGTGGGTTTCGGCAATTGGGATGGATGGCCAATCCTGCAGGCAGGTCCTCTGGGGCCGTTGGTATCGCAGCTGGGATGGTTCTGCTCTTCACGGGTAGAGCAGAGGACCCCAGGGCAGTTTACACAGTCTATGTTATGTGAGGGAATAGAATCTGTGGGGTGCACGACTGAGGGCGTGTTAAATAACTGCAGGACACAACAATGAAACTTTACTTTACCTTTACTTAGTGCAGGTGCAGTCCGGGGCACTTCTTACAGATGGTAATGGAGGTCCGGGCAGCCAGGAAGCAATTTGGTAATCCACCTTGCTAGGTGGTTGTAGATGCCTTCCTTCTGTGGGGTACTATTTGGACCTCGCTGCCTAAAGCTGTGTTGTGGCCCTCTTCCTGCGTGTCGAGTCTTTCTACCTATATGGCAGGCAGCTCGAGCCTGTTGCAGGTGTTGCTCCTCTGTGGCGGCTCCGGGCTCTGCTATGCTGCTTTGCTGTCAGGCATTGAGTAGGGCCAAGGGACTTGCAATTCTCTGTCCTCCAGATTTGGCTGCCGGGACTTCAGTACCCGAACAACCACGGACTTCGGCGTCCTGTTTCTAGCGCTCTCCTCTGGGGTGAGCCTAGTCATGGCTCCACTCACCGGGTTCTCCTTGACTCCTCTCTGTCACAAGCCTCCATTGTCCTGGGTCGAGCTCCACTGACTCCAGTCCCCAGGATGTCACGCTCTTCCTGTACTCAGACTTTCTGCCTAACCTCTCCCCCAGGACAGAATTTATAGACAAGCTCCCCTGAATCCGGGTTCAGAGCTCCCCCTTCTGGTCTGGAGTCAGGACAACTGTTGGATGCTGGTGTGGCGCCCCTTCTGATCCAGTCGCCACAGACATGCTGCACCACCATTAGGGTGTAATATCCCACTTACAGGTAAGAGGGGCACAGACCGGTGCCGGGACACCCAGATCACACTAGGAACCATTGTAGTGGGGATGGGTGGAGAGGAAGTAGATAGAGGGAGCACCTGGGAAGGAGTGAGGCCAGGAAGAACACACGTAGATGATGTGGGACACGTGACAGAGGGTATAAGAAGAGTGGGAAAGATCTAGAACATGGGAGAGACAGTTGTACAGCAGAAAGAGAAACAGCTGAACAGAAAGGATAGTGTAGCAGCTAGAGTCGAGTTGGAGGGAAGCTACAGCAAGAAAGCCTGTCATAGAAGAAAGTTAAGTGTCCAGGGGCCAGATAGAGAAGCAGAAACAACGCCCAAGGCTACATTCACGGCACTTTGAACCATGTAATCGGCAGTGCTGCTTTTTTGCGCGCATTGGCGCTCAAAAAAGCGCTACTGCATACTGATGCCGCGCTTTTCTCGGCTACAAGTTAACATGGCCTCGGGGAAAGTGCGCCGCAAAAAGCGCCAAGAATTGCCATGACAATTCTTTTTGCGCGGGCACTTTTGCAGTGAAAGCGCCGGCACAAAGATACGCGCCAAAATGCCGCATCTGAATGCCTTTCAGCTAAAGCCATTGCTTTTGCTAGAAGGCATTTCCAGCTTTCTTGGGCGCTGCTTTTACGCTAGCACTCTAAAGCGCCACGTAAAAGCAGGAATATGCGTCAGAACGTAGCCTTAAAGGGATCTTGTCACCTCCAAAACGCCTCCTAAGCTATCAAAACATGTCCTTGCAGCATCCTATTAGTAATCTCACACTCCTTTTGTCTCCTTAAAGCATCCTGTGAAAGTGGAGAAAAACAATTTTATACTCACTCATTAGTGATTCTAATTAGCAGGGGCTATATTCTTTATCCCCTAGGGCGTGTTGTTTTGCAGCCTGAATGATCCACCCTCTCTCTGTCTGTGCTGCTGTGATGTGGAGCTGAAGGCAGGACTAATGATTTGCAATCTGTGAGTGATAGAGAGGGGGGAGGGTAAAGCCTGCACAAGCAGAGCACACAGACAGAGAAAGGGTGGATCCTGGAACCATGGATCACATGGCAGACAGCAGGGGGCCCGTACTGCCAACAGGCCCAGTGCACAAATCGCAGGCCCCATAGCAGTTGCCTGGCCTGCTGCAGGACTTGCACACTATCTGCAGGGCTGCTGCTGCCCTCTATTTATCATCATGTCGCACTGCCTAAAGCAACAAACTCAGGTCACCTCATTATAGGTGCAACCATGGCTATACATTACATAGCGCTATACATAACAGAGCAGGGGAGGCCACATGAGTATGACTGTTGTGAGGGGTCAAATTAATAGGTTGAAATTAATTCTGATCAATAGTCATATCTATTATATAATCACGAATGGGTTTTTTGCCCCTTTTGAGACCGCTCGCGCTGCGAGTCAATGTCGTCATGTGGATACGACCGAAGCATTGGCCGCGCAGCGGCGATTGCGAGCAGTTCTAAGGCGACTCGCTATGCCCGCGCAGCGGCCATGGCGAGTCGCCTTAGCAGCGCGAAGCATTGGCCGCGAAGCGGCCATTGCGAGTCAGAGACTTGCTCTTCTAGAATCCCGATGCATCTGCATCGGGCACCCAGCTAGTTAATTATAATTGTAATTGTTTTATGTTAATATTAATTGTATCACTTAATATTGAGCAGAATTTAGTATGCTGATACTCTCCCCCTATATGAGCCCACACATAGCAACCATTCTATATAGTATGAGCCCCCACATAGCACTATATACAGTATGAGCTCACTACTTGGAGATCTGCGCTGGAGGAACAGGAAGGAGGTGAGTATATGTTGCCACACAAAACATTATAATGAGGGCAATCTGGCCATTGGCTCCCTTGGTGCTTTGGTTTTTGGGCGTAACCCTGATTGCTTTTGTTATAATCCAACTGTGGTCTGGAGTATGAACTGTTTACAGAAATCCTTACAGCATCAGCTGCAATCACTGAGGTTATTAATAATCGTCTGAAGTAAATTCTGCCACTGAATGCACTTGGACAAATCATCAAGATCCTCTGCTGGCAGTTCCTGTGCAATCACCTGTTAACAGGTATGAGGATGCAACACTGCAGACAATTAGGGGACAGTAGTAGCTGAATCAACAACAATTTATTTGATTGTCAGAAACAAAGAAAATATTCCCTTTGCACAGGATCAGGAATAGATTAAAATGTTGGCAATGAAGCAGAATATATTACAAGAAAAATACAGCAAGTATGATGGATCGATATATTCAGAATACGTTACTTTATATTATTCTATTGTTATCACTGAATATAAGTTACCTTCACGGTTATCCTAGTCCTAATACTCCACCCGGGGAACGTCAGAGTCACTGTTGTCAGCTGGGGAACCAGTCACCGTTGTAACTCTAGGGTTGGTTTCACACTAGCGTTTTTGTTAATCTGGCGAGAACCGCATCCCACTCCAATTGTAAAACCTAATGCAACAGGATGCTACCACACTTGTACTATAACGGATCCATCAACCAGATCTGAAATAATACTGGTGTGGTCATCTCCGGCTGCATCAGGTTTTTGTCCTGTCTTTTCAGGATCCTTTTGAGGATCCTCCAAAAAATAGATAAACAAACAGATATGCTTTCTTCCGTGGCCCCCATTAAGCTTCATGAATATTCACTGCACTGACCGGCAACTGCCAATGAAAAATATTTACTCTTTGTGAGAGATCTGTGATTGGCTGTTGCACTCAGACTGCAATCCTAACAGCTGTATCAGTGTCTGTGATTGGTTGCAACCAACCTGCCGTCATACTGTGTAAAATAATTAAATAATGGAAAAAAATGCGTAGGGCTGCCCTGTATTTTTTATTCTCAGCACAGATAAAGCGGACAGCTGTGGGCTGCTACCTTCAGCTGTCTAGTTTTATCTTGGCTGGCAAAGAAAATGTGTGGGCTTCGCCCTATTTTTAATTGCCAGCCAAGGTAAAACTAGGCAGCTGTGGACTAGTATTCTCAGTGTTGTGGGGCTCATAGTTATTGGGCCTCCCCATGCTATAGCATAGCAGCCCGCAGCCATCCCAGAATATGGAGCATTCATTAGAAGCGCCAAATTCTGGCACTTTACCCGGCTCATCCATTTGTCCTGGCACCAGCTTGTCATTAAGTCATGGATTGATGTCAGGCATCTTCTAATACCCGCCCATTACCAACCAGTAAGTGAAGAGTTAATAAACACACAAACAGTGAAAACATCTATATTAGAAGAAAAAAAATGATTTGAAATAGAACACACGGTCAACCCTCATTTACTCATTTATTAAAAGCCCCAACAACATACCCTCCGCCGATAATCTACCACGAGGTCCCACGTCACAATCTCAGCTCTGCTGCATCGGAAGCCACAGTGAAGAAGAAGCATCCTTTCAACGTGGCCGCTGAGCACAGGGTGTCAGCACCAAGAAGTGTGGCCGTGAGAGTGGTAAGTAACTGAGGTCACGCGAGGACACAGCTCAGATACGATAACCGCTATGGTTAGCAGAGCTGAGATTGCAACGTGGAAGCTCATGGTAGATTATCGTCAGAAGATACAGTATATGTGGAGTGGAGCCTCGCAGAGTCCAAGATTGCTAGTATAGGGTAAATGTGGACAAATTCCTGCTCACATCTAATCCTCTACTACTGCCAGATCGTCTCTCCTTCCTCTCGGCTCTGGCTCAGTCGGGCCCTCTCTAAGATCTGTTCCTGGGTCTTGTCTTTTCCAGGATCTGGCCTTGGATCTTTCCTTGGATCTGGTATAGGTCTTCTTTGGGATCTGGTCTCGGATCTCCACTCGCATCTGATCAAGGGTGTGCGCAGGGATCTGATCAATTGGAACAGGGGGGCAAAAAAGTGTTTGATGATCCGCGCTGCTGTAAAGAAGAGACCAGACCAGTGGTCTGATGCAACATATTCTTTTATTCCGACGCGTTTTGGAGCCTGCTGTGCTCCTTCCTCAGGGATTACAAATATGATAGAGCACAGTTACCCGCATTACTGTGCAGGCGCGAATGCCATCACTGTTTCATATACAAATATAGGAGGGGCGGCATAATTAAGGCAGCGGGGCGAGTTTTACAGGCACAGGGTCAGCTTGGACTGAAGTGAGCACCACCCCACCTGACCATGAAGAGCTAATTACTATACAGCACGAGTGTTGGCCTAATGCATATTGATCTAAATGTATTGCAACAAATATTGTTTGTTTAATATGATGTGATTTTATGTATGCATGCATATTGTTCAGATGTCAACAAAGTTAAATAAAAAAAAAAAAAAAGGTCCTCATTCAGAGACAGGAAGTTCCTCCTCCTGCTCCCAGCATGCACATTCTAGTGTGGAGCTGGAAGCTGAAGGTTACAGCAGATCTCTCTCTCCCTCTCCAGAAACCAGATTGATCCTATTCTCATGTTATAAGCTGGATGCTGTTAATTCTCAAGAAATGAACATTCTCTGTTGCTCGCTGTGGACATCACGCTGATTAACACGCTGGTAACAGGTTATGGGGCCCAGGAGTCACAGAAGTCCCAAACCTCCAGAGCACAAAGATAGAAAGACAACAGCAAACTGAGAAGAAGTAAAGATGGCCACCACCAGTAGCTCAGCACAGTTTACAGTGCCAAGCCTGAATAACCAGAACTACCAATCCTGGAAATTCAATGTGAAGATGCTGCTGATAAGAGAAGGTACGTGGAAATACACTCAGGAGCCCAAGCCTGACCCAGTAACACAGGACTGGCTAGAAATGGATCAGAAAGCACAGAGCACCATATCACTCAGCATAGAGGATGATCAGATTGTGCATGTGTGTAAGTGTGAATCTGCAAAGGAAATGTGGGAGCAGCTGCAGAAAGTACATGAGAGGATAAATATAAGTAACAAGCTCTATCTAATGAGAAAGCTATATCAGTCTAAGCTACACAGTGACCAGGACATGCAGGACTACATTAGAAGCACTCTAGAGACTGTAGAGCGCCTGCGGGGCATTGGGAAAGATATGAAGGACTTCCATGTAGCAGCACTACTACTCAGTGGTCTCCCAGAAAGCTATGACACGCTTGTAACTGCACTAGATGCACGCCCAGATGATGAGCTTACATTGGAGTACGTCAGAGGAAAGCTTGTAGATGAATATAAAAGAAAGGCAGAAAGTGTGAGCAGCAAAATATGCAACAAGGAAACTGCTTTACAAACACAGGATGAGCCCACCAGCAGAAACCATCCTAAAGAAACATGTGAATGTTTTGTATGCAAGAAGTCAGGTCATTTAAAAGCTGAATGCAGAGTCTGGAAAGCTAAAATGAATCAGCTAAAGAAGCAAAACAGTCAACAAAGAGTTAAGAGTGCTGTATTTGAAAATAATGATCCTGTAAATACTGAGGCTGCATTCACATTAGTCAATGCATTTAAATCAAAGCATGCGTGGTATATAGATTCTGGTGCAACCAGTCACATGACCAATGACAGAGACTTCTTTACTAAGCTTAACCAAAGCAAGTCAGAGAAAGTGATAATGGCGAATGGTCAGTGTATGAACTCAGAAGGCATAGGAGATGGTTATATTGATTGTAACATCTCTGCAACGCAAAGCAGAAGGATTCCTGTGAACGATGTGCTATATGTACTTAGTCTTGAAAGTAATCTATTATCCGTTAAAAGCTTACAAAACGAGGGAATGAAGTTACGTTTAAGCACGATAGCTGCATCATCTCAAAGGAGGGTCACACACTAGCAAAAGGAAAAATCAAAGATGAACTGTATCAGTTGAAATGCAAAGAGTGTGTATACGCAGCTAAGCAAGAAATGCACAAGAACTGTATTCATGTATGGCACAGACAGCTTGCACATAGAGACCCAGAAGCAATAAGAAAGTTATTTCAAGAACACTTAGCTGATGATATTACAATTGATCCATGTAACCAGACAATGAGGTGTACCAGCTGTATCAAAGGGAAAATGTCCAGAAAGGCCTTTCCTAAGAAAAGTACTACAAGAACAGAACAACCACTAGATTTAATACACACAGATATCTGTGGCCCAATGCGTATTCAGACCCCTGGAAAGAAGAGATATTTTCTTACATTCATTGATGACAATTCAAGATACACAGTTGTCTATATACTTCACAGCAAAAATGAAGTTCCAGAGAAACTTGAAATATATCTAGCTGAAGTATATGACAAGTTTAGGAAAATGCCAAAAATTCTATGTGCAGATAATGGGACTGAATATACAAGTAATGAGACACCGAGCATTTTAAAGAGAAATGGAATCATATTTCAGACTACTGTACCATACAACCCTGAGCAAAATGGTGTAGCAGAAAGAAGGAACCGAACACTCTGTGAAAGCGGAAGAAGTATGTTATTTGAGCAAATCTACCTACAGAATATTGGGGCGAAGCTATTATGACGGCTTGCTATCTTCAGAACAGACTACCAGGTAAAGTGACAGAGAAAACTTCATTTGAGCAATGGAATAGTGCAAAGCCAAAACTACAGCACATAAGGATTTTCGGAAGCAAAGCATTTGCACACATTCCCAAAGAAAAACGAACCAAGTGGGAATCTCACGCTAAGGAAGGCATTCTGGTAGGTTACAGTGAAAAAGAAAAAAATGGCCGCTTACAAATACCTTTGCATTTTGCAGGACGCCATAAGTTACCCCAGAGGCACCCCAAATCTCTCAGCACCGATGCGCCATCTCCTACAACCCTGGCAACGGGGGCGATTTGTAGCATCAGCTCCAGCCGTGCCACAAGGAAGAGACAGGTGGTGTCGCTGGACATGAGGTCACCACAGGGCAGCAAGCCACTCCACTAGTGAAGCACAGTGTCAGAAAGCAGCCTATTAATGACGCCCAGCTGTTATACAAGGCGGGCCGCTTCTGCAGCAGCTAATGCAACACAAGTGACTGTCGCCCCCTAGAGGACACTGATGTAAACTGCAGATAGAAATGCAATATATCACTACAGATAAAAAAATGCAATATATCACTATAGATGACAGTGAGGTTTTAGTTTGATATCTTGGACCAAAATAGCGTAAGCTCGTAGCCCCCGTCACGGGACCTCACACCTACGAGTACCTAACCACATGTTTAACACATGTATAATTTTATTTTACAGAAAATCACCGAATGGGTACATAATATATGAGAAAAAGAAAAAAAATGGTGATTTTCTGTAAAATAAAATTATACATGTGTAATACATGTGGTTAGGTACTCGTAGGTGTGAGGTCCCGTGACGGGGGCTACGAGCTTACGCTATTTTGGTCCAAGATATCAAACTAAAACCTCACTGTCATCTATAGTGATATATTGCATTTTTTTATCTGTAGTGATATATTGCATTTCTATCTGCAGTTTACATCAGTGTCCTCTAGGGGGCGACAGTCACTTGTGTTGCATTAGCTGCTGCAGAAGCGGCCCGCCTTGTATAACAGCTGGGCGTCATTAATAGGCTGCTTTCTGACACTGTGCTTCACTAGTGGAGTGGCTTGCTGCCCTGTGGTGACCTCATGTCCAGCGACACCACCTGTCTCTTCCTTGTGGCACGGCTGGAGCTGATGCTACAAATCGCCCCCGTTGCCAGGGTTGTAGGACATGGCGCATCGGTGCTGAGAGATTTGGGGTGCCTCTGGGGTAACTTATGGCGTCCTGCAAAATGCAAAGGTATTTGTAAGCGGCCATTTTTTTCTTTTTCTCATATATTAGGTTACAGTGAAACCCAGAAAGGTTATAGAATTCTACACCCAGAGACAAACAAGGTCACAATAAGCAAAGATGTAGTGATTGATAAAAATTTTGTGTCACCCAAGTTTTGTGATATTATGCCAGTAGTCCAGATGAAGCAACAACATCAATCTCAGTCACAATGACAAGACAACGAAAAGGAGAATGTAGAAGTCTGGCTAGATTCTTCAACCACTGAAGGAACAACAAAAAGCCTAAGTGAACCTGAAATCAGACGATTGTCAAGATCAAACAAAGGAATACCAGCTAAACGTCTATCCTACAGTTTCAAGACACTACCTGAGTCAGAGCCACAGTCATGGGATGAAATGCAAAAACTACCTGCTCATGACAGAAGCCAAAGGTGTATCAACACCAATGGAATCATCCTACCTGAAACTGGAAGAAGATGACCTGTTGCCTAACAATGAGAAATATAGACAGGCAGTGGGGGCACTTCTATACATATCGACTATGACTTGACCAGATATTACAACAGCAGTTGGAATATTGTGCAGATATGTGGAGAAACTGCGCCAAAAGGACTGGAGCGCCGTTAAAAGAGCTCTCCGATCTTTAAAAGAGACACAAGGAGTAAATTTACAATTATCTGCAGCAGGAAATCTAAAACTCACCGGCTATGCTGACGCAGATTGGGCTGGTGATTTGCATAATCGTAAATCCACAAGCGGATACGTATTTAAACTTGGAGAAAGTTCAATCTCCTGGTCTAGTAGAAAACAAGTATCTGTTGCTTTGTCATCCACAGAAGCTGAGTATGTGTCCGCAGCCTATGCAAGTCAGGAGATCATTTGGCTAAAACAACTGATGGATGATCTTGGTAAACTGTTAACTCAGCCAACGGTGATGTATGAGGACAACCAAGGATGCATTAAACTTGCATTCAGTGAGAAGATCAGTGCTAGAACTAAGCACATCGACATCAGATATCATCATCGTGATTTGATAGATCGTGGCATAATTCAGTTTGTTTATTGTGAGACTGATAGGATGGTAGCTGGCATTTTGTCCAAGCCATTGCCACGACCTAGGTTCCAAGGATTGAGAACCGCTATGGGGCTAACAGAATAAATAGTTGTTGAGTGGGGGTGTTGGCCTAATGCATATTGATCTGTTTGTATTGCAGCAACTATTGTTTGCTTAATATGATGTGATTTTCTGTCTGCATGCATATTGTTCAGATGTCAACAAAGTTAAATAAAAAAAAAAAAAGGTTCTCATTCAGAGACAGGAAGTTCCTCCTCCTGCTCCCAGCATGCACATTCTAGTGTGGAGCTGGAAGCTGAAGGTTACAGCAGATCTCTCTCTCCCTCTCCAGAAACCAGATTGATCCTATTCTCATGTTATAAGCTGGATGTTGTTAATTCTCAATAAATGAACATTCTCTGTTGCTCGCTGTGGACATCACGCTGATTAACGCGCTGCTAACAGCGAGACACATTAAAAGTTAATTTATGCAGTATGCAGAGGCCAGTCTGGGGGTAATAAGGGATTACTGGAACCCCAATGACAGCATGTTTAAGGAGCTGGGCACAAGTTATAATGCACAAAAGGGGTGACAGGTTCACTTTAATATCTTTGGTTAGTAGATAGCGATCTTTACTTGCAGACACTCGGTTTAAGCACTATTGTGTGTGACCTTCACTCCATCATCCCCTTACACACTGACCAATGACACCCCAGATATGCTCAATGGGAGACATGTCCAGAGACGCTACAACCACGAGAGCACGATTAGGTCACGAGGCTGCTCATAGTAGCATGATCAACATGCGACCTTGAGTTGTTTTAAAAATGTGTTCCAGGGACAATGGCGAGAAAGAGCTGCATCACTGTTCCACCACTTAGAGTGATCCCGGCTACCATACATTATTCCACCTCACACCATAATCCTACATGTAGGATCGGTGTGACGGTCCCTCATGAAGGTCTTGCTCTATTTCCGCACATGGAGATCATGATCAATGCTGCATAAATCAAGATATTTTAAAAATGGTTTCCATTTTGTCATCATTTGTAGATTAGTTACACATCTTTCCATCCTGTGACCTCTATAATTCCACATCTTTTCCTTCTTGGAGTTGCAACTTCAATGTTGAGGAGTATACAGTGAATATTAGTGGTAAATATTAGGCCTTATGCTACTTACTGGTACGTGTCTTGATACATCCGATTCAGTATACCAAGCATTAGCATAGATTTATTGTATGGCTGTCACCTTCCTCTGCATACTAATACCATCTTGACTCGAGATAATCCCCTGTAAGCCTCAAATTCCCATGTCATGACCTGCAAGAATAGCAGAGGTATTATTACATCAGTGAGGTATGATGCTCTGGAATAATCTACCCAATAAAGGAATATGGTCATTGTATTTTGGCTAGATCACCCTTTCAAACAGGAAACCGAGCAACAAAACTGGTACAAGTGGAGGACCCAAAAATGATTTAGGCTTGAACTCTAATGATCAGGTGCCAGACTCCTAAATTTGATGTTACTAGACAAGCTAATTAAAACACCATTCACATGACCATGTTATGATCCCCATAGACCTCTATTGGCCAAATAAGCATGACTGCTGTCACCCATGGATTTCATTGACCTATAATTTAGAGTGTGATATGGAGAACCTTATGGCACCACCCAAAGTGAGTACAGCCCAACAGGGACTCCGTGTGTTACTGAACATGAAGTGCTTCAAGCTTAGCTTCCTTATGGGTTTAAAGGCTATGTACATGTAAGAGGTGAACAAGCAGTCACATTTCTCCCTCAATTCACCAATCTTTTGTAATGTCAAGTAAATTGTGACCTGCGTCTTTGTAAATTATGGTATGGCTTAACAGCTATTCTCCTTGTGGAGAGTATTTTGTAATGTTATAATGTTTACATGTATAAGGTGCAGCACTTGTATAGGTAGTAGCCAGACTGTATGGCAAGTAATAGTTACGTTTTGAGACAAGCCCTCAATGGGAGGGCTTAGTCTTTAGGGAAAGTGACAGTTTTCTGTAGGACTTCAGATTGGGCCCCGCTTGTGACTAGAGTAGACCTAAGGTCTGGGAGTTCATCAAGACCACATTCAGTAGGTGACTTGTGCCAACCAACTAAAGGATAAAGGAGAACGGATGGAGATAGCGTGATCCTGAAGTGTTGACCAAGAAACAGAGCTAGAGACAAGTCAAAGCTAGAGACCGATCATCCGACTAGTTGGCTCAAAGAATATAGGATTGGATTTAGCGACAAGATCCCAAGCCAAAAAGGTAATGAGTCAGGATGGACTGGTATATGATCTGAGTCAGCTTTCCCGGGTGGTGTCTCCGCAAGCGTCTGCGAGCGTAAGGATCTTCCCTGACACTACTGGTAAACCCCCTTTCCCCTTCATCTACAAGGTGATGAGATGTAGAAACGGAAGTGTCTTGGAGAATGAGGCTGTGTTCCCACCTTAGTCATCAGGCCCCTGTACATTTCCTCTATGTGAAGAAGAGATGAGGAGTAGCGAAAAAGGGAGCCTGACTGACACGTGCTGGGCTGGGTTGTGCTGTGACTTCACTAGACCAGAAAGAATGGAAACAACGCAGTGGGAACTAGAACTATGTCTGAATGTATTTTGTAGAACTGAAATGTCCTTGAAGTTATATGCCTGCTATTGTGGTGCCACCGATGGTCAGGCATCACACCAGGGTATTACACTCATAAAAGCAGTGTAATTTTCCCCAACTGCAAGTGGATGCTGGGCTGCTGGGTGCGCATATAGTCCCAATCGGACCTATAGGCTTACCTGCAAAATGATGTCTCAGCCACCCGCTGTATAGGGAACAACAACTCTATGACAATCAATATGGGACCGTGCGTGCAGTGAAAACCTAGGAAGGGATTCACCACTAAAGTAGGACCTCATTCAATCTTTTCCCAGAAATCATGGATCAATAGAGTCCTATACTTTGGCATTATGCTGTGACTTTTCCACTTTTTCAATGTTTACAATTTTGGCAAACTTAATTGCAGATGGGCCTAGTTATTAAACAGTGAGCACACAAAGCTCTATTGAGGGCTGGTTTTCTGGACAGTGGTCATGGGCTATCCATGATATTTAGTGGAATTGAAAATCTATCACAAGAAATGTAATTTGACCTACAGGCTGGTTTTCTGAAGTGGGGCTTTGGAGAGATTTCACTGTGTACTCCTGTGTTAAAGCTTTTAAAAACTGCTATAAAAAAAGAAAGCATTAATGTCCTTTCAAACAAAGCCCATGGAAAAGTATGGTGTTATTTGCCGCCACATCAACATCAAACTGTTTTGGGTACTGTTTTGATTCCTACACTCCATAAGTTGCCATCCACTCCTTTTAAATGGGTGGTTCTTCTTTATTGACATTCTGAAAGCTCTATAAATACAGAGGTTTATTTCTCTCCCCTCTCAAATGCAATCACTCATTTTCCAATGATTTGCCTGCCCTGATCAGAAAGACTTTTCCTTTGTTATACCTATATACAGTTTAAGAAAAATTAGAGCATAAGCAGAGAGAAATTGACCTGCCCCCACTTCACATTTACAATCGTCAGCTTTCACTTCCTGTAGAGAGAAAATCCCAACTTCCTATAGAGAGACAATGATGACCCACTCCCACTTCCTTTATAGAAACAATGACCCGCGCCTACTTCCTGCAGACTGGCCAACTCCCACTTCCTGTAGAGACAATGATCAACTCCTACACCCTGTAGAAAAACAATGACCCATTCCTACTTTCTGTAGACAATCACGCACTCCTACATCCTGCAGAGAGATAATGACTCACTGCCACTTCCTGTAGAAAGTCAATAACCCACTCCCATTTCCTGTAAAGAGACAATGACCTTCTTCCACTTCCTGTAGAAAGACAATGAACTGCTCCCACTTTCTGTAGAGACAATGACCTTCTTCCCCTTCCTGTAGAGAGAAAATGACCCTCTTTCACTTTCTGTAGAGAGACAATGACCCATTCCCACTTCCTGTAGAGGGATAATTACTTTCCTTTACTTTCTGTAGTGAGACAATGACCCATTCCCATTCCTGTAGAAGGACAATTACTTTCTTCTATTTTTTGTAGAGAGACAATGATTCTCTCCCACTTTCTTTAGAGATAATGACCTTCTACTTCCTGTAGAGAGACAATGACCTGTTCCTACTTCCTGTAGAGACACAATGACTTTTTTCCACTTCCTGTAGAAAGACAATGATCTGCTCCCACTTCCTGTAGTGGGACAATGACTTTCTTCTACTTCCTGTAAATGACCCTGACAATGACCCGTTCCCACTTCCTGTAGAGACACAATGAACCTGTTCCACTTCCTGTAGAAAGACAATGATCATGATCTGCTCCCACTTCCTGTAGCGGGACAATGACTTTCTTCTACTTCCTGTAAATGACCTTGACAATGACCCGTTCCCACTTCCTGTAGAGACACAATGAACCTGTTCCACTTCCTGTAGAAAGACAATGATCATGATCTGCTCCCACTTCCTGTAGCGAGACAATGACTTATTGCCACTTCCCGTAGAGGGACAATTATTTTCTTCTACTTCCTGTAGATAGACAATGACCACTTCCTGTAGAGACAACAACTAAAAAGTCAAAGAGATAATGAGATAAACAATATTAACATATCCCAAAATATAATAGTAACAGAAAAATTACCTCCTTAAAAATGAGTAAATCTTTACTAGATACTCATTAAAATTACCCAAATAATACCACAAAACTATACACATAAATAGGGGGAACAAGAGGATACCTTGAAAAAACAATAGGGTAGGAAGGAGAAAGGGCACCTACATTATCTCTGTAAGACCCTAATGCTTAGTTGTAGTTGGCGCTACCTGATCCACAGAGCTTGGCACTGTAAAACTGTGAAATGACACTCCCACTCAACATAGGCTTAACCGTATTATCCCTTAATAAGGCAGCAAAAGGCTAGATAATGCAAAATAGAATAAATAATTACCATACTTAACCTGTGGATAATGCTCTGGAAATAAAAACCAGGAGAACATACAGCATATACGGTAATTATAAATAGAGTACCGTAAATCTTTATAATATAAAAAGGATAACATTTTTCCAAACAATGTTATTGCCTCGATGAGTTTCCCCGTGAGATAGTCCTATATAGGACAATGCAGCGGGATACCAAATGAGGAGTGGTCAGATGTTCTTATGCATTTTCCTATATTGGACTGTAAAAATGTATCTAATAAAGATTTACTCATACTAATTTTTAAAGGGGTAATTTTTCTGGTGCTAGTGACACCAAGCACCCAATTCCTGTATAGACAAATACCAGCCCCCACTCCCTGTAGAGAAACAAAGATCTACTCTCACTACCTGTAGGGAGACAAGAATCCACCCATATCTCTACTAGATTGACAAAGATCCACTTCCAGTAGTAATGTAAAAACTCATTCTCACTTCCTAAAGAGACATTCTTATTTCCTGTACATAGACAAAGACCCACTTCCACTTATTGTAGAAAAACAATAACCATCCTCCACTACCTGTAGGTAGATAATGACTTTTACTTCTTGTAGAGACAAAGACCTTTGCCTGCTCATGTAGATAGACAAAGATCCACCCTCACTTTCTGAAGAGAAACAAATATCCGTCCTCACTTCCCACAGAGAGACAAAGATCTGCTGCACACTTCTTGTGACAATACAAGGATCTGTCGCCCACTTCCCATTGAGGGACAAAGATCTGCTGCACACTTCCTGTGGCGAGACAAGGATCTGTCACCCACTTCCTGTGGAGAGACAAAGACCCACCACTTCTTTTTATATAGCGACAAAGACCCACCTCGCTTCTTCACTTTTGTAAATTTCCAGCAAGAAAAAAATTATTTTCCCAATTTTATGCACAACCTATATCAAGGTCTACATAGAGAGAGCAATAGTTGGTTTTGCATTTCAAAAATTACACTTTATTAATATATATAAAATATGAAATAAAAAACAATAATAGAATATAAGGTGATTACGGAGACCAGATTACAGAGAGTCAAGCAGAATATGGTTTCAAACCATGTTTCGCTTGACTCTCTGTAATCCCACCTCACTTCCTGTAGATTGACAAAGACCTGCTACACTTCCAGTAGAGACACAAAACTCATTATCACTTTCTGTAGAGAGACAATGACCCACTCCCACTTCTTTGTAGAAAAACAATCTCTGGCTCCCACTTCCTATTGAGGGTGAATGACTTGCCCCCATTTCTTGTAGAGACAATAACCCACCCTCACTCCCTGTAGAGGCAAAGACCGCCTCCCACTTCTTTTAGAGAGACAAAGATCTGCCCCTGCTTCCTGTAGAGAGACAAAGACCATCCCTCACTTCCTCTAGAGAGAAAAAGACCCACACCCACTAGCTGTAGAGAGACAAAGACCCGCCTGTCACTACCTGTATAGAGACAGACCCACCCACTTCCTGTAGAGATGGGGTAGTGGACTCCGGGCCTCGAGAGCCACACACAGTGCAGGTTTTCAAGATTTCCTTAGTATTGCACAGGGGTTGGAGTCATCACTTGTGCAGGAGATTAAATTGCCAACTGTCAAATACTAAGGAATCCTGAAAACCTGCATTGTGTGTGGTTCTCGAGGACTGATGTTCCCTACCCCTGCTGTTGAAAGAAAAAGATTGTCCCCCACTTCCTCTAGAGAGACAAAGATGTGCCCCGCTTCCTGTAGAGAGACAAAGACCGTCCCCCACTTCCTCTAGAGACAAAGACCCAGTCCCACCTCCTGTAGAGAAACAACGACCATCCCCACTTCCTCTAGAGACAAAGACCCAGTCCCACCTCTTGTAGAGAGACAAAGACTGTCCCCCACTTCCTCTAGAGACAAAGACCCAGTCCCACCTCTTGTAGAGAGACAAAGACTGTCCCCCACTTCCTCTAGAGAAACAAAGACTCGGTCCCACCTCCTGTAGAGAGACAAAGATCTAATCCACTTCCTGTTGAGACAAAGACCTGCCCAAACTTCCTAAAGAGATACAAAGACTTGCCCAACTCCCTATAAAGAGACAAAAACCCTCCCCACTTGTAGCAAGACAAAAACTCATTCTCACTTCCTATAGAGAAAAAAGACCCATCCTTACTTCCTGTAGAAAGACAAAGACCTGCTCCCATGTCTTGTAATCTGTGTCAGCATCTCTGCAAATAGAGATGGATTACATCTGAAACCAAGCAGAGGACAGTAAGTTAGACAGAAGCGATACACCTACTAGTCTGCTTTTTGAAGTGTTTTATGAGGTTAAAACAACATAACTATTATATAAAAGGATTTGCAGTTTGTCTGTTTATGACATTATCTATCAAGTGAGGTTGGAGAGTATGTCAATCATTTATTCCTACATTTCCTAGTGATACATGAAAATAAGTTGTATTATCTGTATTGTTCTAAATTGATATGATGGTAATGACAATTGTTTTAAATTTCAGATCCAGAATTCCAACCAGAATGAATCCATCAGTAGTAGAAGGTTACTCGGCCCCTCCATCCAGTCCAGACCGGCCTTTTCCACCAGTAGTTCGATCTCATGCCGTCTCTGTAGTGACCCCGGCAAAGAAAATAACCTTCTTCAAAAGCGGAGATCCTCAGTTCAGTGGAGTAAAGATGGCTATTAATCGTCGTAGCTTCAAAAGTTTTAGCGCCCTAATGGACGATCTTTCAAACAAAGTTCCATTGCCATTTGGGGTTCGGACGATTACTACTCCTCGGGGTACGCACAATATAAGCAGACTGGAGCAACTTCAGGATGGAGGAAGTTATATCTGCTCAGATAAAAAGCATGTGCAACCAATGGGTGGACGTAAAGTGGGAAATCATAGAGGAAGTCATCTGGACACTTCCCGAAAGCAAGGTCCACACGAGGACCATGAAGAGGAATATTCTACTACACATTTTCAACAGGTGCCGAAAGTAAGGAAGAAAATTGTCCTAGTGAAGAATGGAGATCCAACAATTAGACGTTCTATCATCCTAAATCGGAGGAACGCTAGGAATTTCAGGACTTTTCTGGAGGATGCCTCTGATCTCTTGCAATATAGTGTGCGAAGGTTATATACTGTGGATGGAAGAAGAGTAAGTAGTCATACGGTTTTATACAGAAGTTATTAACTGTGAATGGCTGTTAATGGTAGAATATGTCCAAAATAGGGTTTTATAGGAAAAATATATATATGTGACTCGCTCTGTGGGGGCCGTGGGGTACTCAAAGCCGGGCTGATGGACATTGTTGGGGATGTCACGGCTGCGTGACATGGTACGTGGCCCAGGAGCAGTCAATCAAAAGGGGGGCCGGAGACTACTTTGGGAAGTGGTGGTGAGGAAAGGTGGCTTCTTTGGGAAGGGGTTACTAGACTTGGGGATGCTTGTTCACGTCAACCCCCGGGTTGCAGCTAGCGATGGCTGCCACTGCTACTTGGTTTCTCTTGGTTGGTGATACAGCAGTCGTCACCATTGCAACAACCCGCAGAGCGCTGAGTTCTTGGAGGTGGAGAAGGGGATCCAGCTAACTCCCGGGTAACGTGGTAGCCCTAAACCGGTACCCCTTTCTGTTACTGTCCTTTCACGGTTGACTCTCATCTGTGCTGCGCCTTCATTCACACAGTGCCCTGAGCCAGTGGCCGCGGGCCTTTGTAGGGTTTCTCTGGTGCCCGTCCCCTGACCCTACGTGGCCACCTTTTCAGCAGATGTGCGCGGTTTCTTCTGCGGCACTTGGAGATACCGCAGCCTTCGTTAGCTGAGCCTGGTCTTCTCCACTAGTCTAGGGCCTGGTCCCTCTACTCCGCAGCCTGCCTGGTCCCACCACACAGTTTCAGTCAGTGTGGATGCGGGCGCCTCCGGGTGGATTGTTCACTACCCGGTCCCCTGGGACCTCTTCTCTCTTCTGGAGCACCCCCCTCTCTCCTTTTCTTATCTCCTCTGTCTGGTCTGCCTCTCTGCAGTCTTAGGACGAGCTCCCACTGGCTCCAGTCCCCAGGATGTCTCTTTCTAGATGTTGTCCTTCTCTGACAGGCACTCTGGCCCTCACAGACTCCTTCAGCTATTGCCAGCCATCCACAAACTGTCTTCTAGATGTTTCTACCATCCTTTTATACTGCCTGTCACTTGTTCTACATCACTAATGTGTGTCCTCCCTGGCTTCATTCCCTCCTGGGTGCTCCCCTAAACTCTGCTCTCCACCCATCCCTTCTACTTTGGTTCCTCCTCTCCAGATAGGATTAGGGATTGTGCTGTCCCTTAGGAGCAATCTCACCCTAACCCTGACCTGGAGTGGTGTAGTGCTGGGCTACGGGTGTCTGAGTACTGCTGGTCAGTGCCCCCTCCTTACCCGGGAGTGGGGTATTACACCTCTGGCTGGGGTTCAGTACCTCTGTGGCGACTGGTTCCGCAGGGGCGGCACATATGTAATTACTAATAAAGTTCTATATTACGCCAGGTGCTCTAATACTCTGGTAGTCACCCTGTCTTGGCTCCCAATCCTGTATCGAAAGTGTTTTGAAGGGGGCTGGCGGACCTCTGATTTCAATAGCCTACTTTCTTTTTCACAAACAGTTTATAGACATAGAAGGTGGCTGGCTTAACTACTCCCTCCCTCCCCCTTCATTATGTATTACTGTCCCCCATCCTGATATATATGATTCCTGTCCTGATATATATGATCCCCATCTAGGTGTAAATTTCTTCCATCCTGGTTTATATGGTCCTCATCTTGGGCCCATCCTGGTGTATATGAGTCCCATCCTGGTATACATACTCCTATGTGGGACCAAGCGATGATAGACGATCGCGCTGCTGTATGTAAAAGATGAATCCTACAAGGTCTTCAGGGTAAAGGTGTTTATTACTTCAACGTATTTCGAGACCTTCTTGGTCTCTTCATCAGGAATACACCAAAAATTTTTAATTGGTGAAGAGACCAGGAAGGTCTCAAAACGCGTTGAAGTAATAAACACCTTTACCCTGAAGACCTTGTAGGATTCATCTTTTAAGTGCAGCAGCGCGGATTGTCTATCATCGCTTGGTCCCACATAGGAGCATTTTCTTGCCCTCCACGAGGAATGGTGGATCCAGCAGCAGCTGTACGAGGCTAATATACCAGTTGTGGGTCTCACAACCGAATGAGGTAAGCAGTTAATGCACTGATTATTTTTGTTTTAAAAAGGATAAAACCCTATTACATCCTTATATCCCCTCTGTATCCTAGTATACATGGCCCCCATAATGAAATATACATGGTATACATGGTCTCCATTCTGGTGTATATGGGCCAATACTGGTGGTATATATGTCCCCCATACTGGTATATTTTATCACAATCTCGATATATATGGGTTCATCCTGGTGTACATGGTCCTCCTCCTAGTATATTTGTCCCTGTTCTGTCCCTAACACATAATTGAAAACAAAACCATTCTCCTCACCTTTCTTCCACTCGCACGTCACCCGCTGTCCTCTATAGCCAGTATGAAATGGTCAGCAGCTGACATGGGAGTGTAGGCCATGGCACTGTCAAGCACCATCCACTGTCACAGTACCGCCGACATCAGCTGTCAGGCACTGTTTGGCCATCAGCATGTATTGCAGTGCAGTATCCCGAGGTTGCACCTCCATCTGAAGCAGGTCCTGCTATCAATAGACCTCTCTACCCCCTAGCCCGGTCATGGTAACGACACTTGCAATCACGATCAATATGTCCCTGGATCAACCCTCCTAAACAGTCTATATTTGCATGAAGGTGATAGGAAGTTGAATAAAATGATACCTTGATATCTGTGCTCTGATGTTTTATTCAACAGAAATCCTCCTTTTGGCTGGACGTAGATCTCTCTGAGAATCTGCCTTCAGAAGGGGCATTACCAGTGTGACAAATGTAGATCACAAGAACAGACTGTCAGCCATTATATGTCTCACACTGGTAATGCCCCCTTTTATTTACAATAATCTCTGGAGGCAGATTCTCAGGGAGATCTATGTCCAGCCCATAGATCTTAACAGCTCATTTACATATTAGGAAAAATGTGAATTCCTCTTGAATAAGATATCGGATCACAGATATCAAGGTGTCATTTTATTCAGCTTCCTATCACCTAAATGGCCATATAGATGGCTCAGGAAGTGTGATCCTACTGACAGATTCCCTTTAAGTACAGGTATGGAAGCAAAGCAGATATGATGGAGCTACTACAAGAGGATCAGGAAACCTGGCCTTAATTTATAAATAAATCAATGTATATATATTAGGTAAAGGTTAAAGCTAATTTTCTTTCCTTTTCCTTATTTCCTTTAAGACAAAACATGGTGGTCTTTCTATTGCTACTATGTGGGTTCTCCGTTGTAAAGAATAGGGCCACGTGGTCATGTTGAATCATGCCCACATTTCCAACACATCAAAATTATCTGCTGTAAATGCCTGATAGTAAAGAAAGTACACTCATGGGAATAATAGGGGTCCCCTCTACCCTATAATAAGCACTTAGTAGAGGGGAGGGATGTGTGTGAATATGGTTCTCCCCATAGTAAACTTAAACTGCAATGTAGAGACCCCAAGGATACTGTTGATGGCCACCTGTAAAATTCATATACATCTTTCTTGAGTAACAACAAGGGTTTAAGTGACCCCATTCTCCTAAAATGTGACCAGACGGTTGAGGGCCGCAAAGAACAGTATAATGGGTCACATGTGGCCAAGGAAGTGACGGTTGGGCACCCCTGGTACAGCAGATTCACTATAAAGCTTCCATCAATCACTTGCTCAAGTAAAAGAAGTTATTACAGTTTAGATTTTTGGCAACTTGGTGCATGGGAAACATTCCTAACTTCATCTATGGAGATCATATATAACAGTTGTTGCATACCATGGTATATTATGGGCAGAGTGGGCCGGAGCTGACAGTGGAGGGACGTCTACTCTCTATGTCTGGGTTATGGATTAAATTGAAAGAAAATAAAATTGCAGTTTTTTTATATTTACATATTTATTTTTAATGAGTTGGCACGATTACAGGGATACACAATATGTAAGTGTTATTTACAGTTATGTAAAAACAAATATGGATACATATTTACTGGGATTGAAGAAATCCTGTTAGTTGGCACCTCCACTCACCACCTACGCGGTGTGCACACCATTATACCCTATTGAATTTACAGTTATGTGACATCTTTTCTTACGAAAATGTGATTGTTAATTATTTATATACCATCATATTATACCTTCTTGGGAAAAAATCTGTGGCTTTTATATTTTAGATCTTTGTTTGTTTTTTTTGGTAATAGTATGTAGAGATGTCCCTGTATGTAACGATGAATCTGTATGTGCCAGTACAATAATCCTTCAATGAAAAAAAAATGACACTTATATTTTCAGGTAGAGAAAATCCTCTTAGGCTAGGGCCACACCAGCATTGTGGCCTCCATCCAGGGGAGTCCACCAAAAAGCAGGATTCCGGCAGCATTAGCGCAGCGTTACCGTAGTGTAACGCTGCCTTAACGCTACCAATGGAATCCTATGGGTGACGGTCTCCAGAGCGCATGCAAACGCCGACATGTAAGTGCTGGAGTTTGAAATCTCATGCTATTTTGTACCGCACAGGAAAGCGTGACTTTCTGTGCACTACAAAATAGCGTAAGATTTCAAACTCCAGCACTTACATGTCAGCGTTTGCATGCGCTCTGGAGACCGTCACCCATAGGATTCCATTGGTAGCGTTAAGGCAGCGTTACACTACGGTAACGCTGCGCTAATGCTGCCGGAATCCTGCTTTTTGGTGGACCCCCCTGGATAGAGGCCACAATGCTAGTGTGGCCCTAGCCTAAGACATTATCTTGATGCTTTTGCATCACTGCTAGTGTTTCTGCCTTCTATGCTACAATAAGTCCTGGGTAAGACCATCAGTAAGAAAAAATAAAAAATAAATTGAACCGCCTTCATGTCTCTAATATGTCAGGGTCACTCAATACGATGTTTTCACTTTTGCCAAAACATGACGTTTGTCACACTCCCTGGGAAAGGTCAGCTTGGCACCGTTTTATACAGATACCCCTTGTCCACATAGCCACAAGGTGGCACAGGAATGAAGAGAATGTGAGCCATGCAACCGCCAGCACAGCACTACACTTGCCCACAACCCTGACAGGTTGGGAGACCCTTTTCACTAGCTCCAGTGAAATAAAATCTTGCCAGTCCAGTAGTACTGCCACCAGTTACTCGTTAGATATAAGCCTGGTCCATTAATAGGACTATATAGGGCCAGAAACGAGCCCTGACAGCTTGTAATGTTAAATCAAGAACAAAACCGTGTAGATTTGTGGATTGAGATAAAAGAGCAACTCAAGATTGAAGAGGTTTCTAAACTGGAAACTGATGAATGTTCCCAGAGCCTTTGACTAAGGGGCACAACCTCGGTTAATACAAGTGTATGGAGAAAGTCTGGCCCACTAGACAACTTCACCCACTAGTCGGATGTGCCTGCTCCAAACAATTGTATGGAGCGATGCTGCACCCACTAGTGTTGTTGCCAGGAACATGCATACCGCATAATTGCCGTCCGTCCTCAGCTTAGAAACAGGCACATCCTCGCAGCGCTCAGTGCGTGAGCTGGGAGGATTGATAAGTCTGCCGTCATGTTCAGGGACTGCAGAATTATTCGTTTCAGACCGGACAACCCCTTTAAATTGTATAATTAATCGCCTAAAAGGCACAGTAGATAAAACACTATATGCACAATGGATAAACATATACAATTGTCAGATAGGCAAATACAGCAGGCAGTACAATCTGTATAAGCAGATGGTACATAAGTCAGTTACCAATTAGATGTTAGATCTTTTTGCTAGCAACCACATGGGAAGTGTGTGGTGCCAGGGTTTCCCTGTTATAGCCCCTTAGTTGGTCATTCTCTTTCCTGACCCTAGGTTGACCCCTTCTCCTTGTGACTGATCGACTGACCTGAAAACTCCAAAAACTTATGATGTATCATAACTTTTCATTGGGAGGTCCTAGAGAGAGCTGGTTCTGGTGCCATCAGATTTGTCCGGGTCCCCATTACATTTAGAGACCAAGCACGGCTTCCCAACCTGGCTTCTACTAGCCATTCAACATATCTCCACACCCCAAGAGAAGAATCGGGACCCAGGTTTGTGTATGGCTTGTCCCCACTGTAATATTCACACGATATGAGGCATTCACAAGAGTAAACTTTAACTGTACTTTATTCTTGTCTTCTATCTTTCTCCATCATATTGCAGAACAGTCTTTCCAGCAGCATGCTCCAAAGTGAAACCAAAACTTAATTCCCCACCTCCTTCTTCTCCTTACCCATCATACAACAGACCTAGTTTTCTTAAAGAGGCAGATCTAATTATTGTACATTACACCCACGATCCAGTAAATTTTGTGTATGGCTAAGATATATGATTATTCCATAACTCCTTTTGGAGTTATGTCTCCTGTCAGTCTGAAGAATGCCTGTGAAGCTTGGATTCCACAACAGGGGCTTATCCTACTAGAAAACCTTGTGCCAGCTATCTGCTGTTGGAGGTCTTTGAAACTTTGGCAGCTGGCCCACCTGCTCAACCAGATGTCTCATATTCCCACTTTCAATAGGAGGTCTATAATTTCTCAGTCCATATATAGTTCAGGTGATTGGCAGGGCATGATATTTCCCATATTCTTCAGAGTTATTATTTAAAATATAGATGATATATAAATGAGACCAATCGTCCTTACAGACCAGCCTGGTCCCTTCCCTCTCGGGCCCCTATGGAGCTGCACATATAACATAGTAACATAGTAACATAGTTTTTAGGTTGAAGGAAGACTTTAAGTCCATCCATAGCCTAACATGTTGATCCAGAGGAAGGCAAAAAAAAACCATGTGGCAACACTAAGCTCCACATTGGGGAGAAAAATTCCTTCCTGACTCCAGATATGGCAATCAGACTAGATCCCTGGATCAATGCCCTATCAAAGAATCTAGTATATATAACTGGTAATATTATAGTTTTCAAGAAAGGCATCCAGGCCCTTCTAAATGTTAGTAGTGACTCCCTCATTACAACATCATGTGGCAGAGAGTTCCATAGTCTCACTGCTCTTACAGTAAAGAATCCAGTCTGTGATTATGATTAAACCTTCTTCCCTCCAGACGTAGAGGACGCCCCCTTGTCCCAGTCTCAGGCCTAAGAGTAAAGAGATCATTAGAAAGGTCTCTGTACTGTCCCCTCATATATTTATACATTATTATAAGATCACCCCTAAGCCTTCGTTTTTCCAAGCTAAATAACCCCAAGTTTAATAACCTGTCTTGGTATTGCAGACCCCTCAGTCCTCTAATGACTTTGGTTGCTCTTCTCTGCTCCCGCTCTAGTTCAGCTATGTCTTTCTTATACACCGGAGACCAGAATTGTACACAGTATTCTAAGTGTGGTCGCACTAGTGACTTGTATAGAGGTAAAATTATGTTCTCCTCTTGAGCATCTATGCCTCTTTTAATGCATCCCATTATTTTATTTGCCTTTGCAGCAGCTGCCTGACACTGGCCACTAAATGTGAGTTTATCATCTACCCATACACCCAGGTCTTTTTCAGTGACAGTTTTGCCCAGTGTTTTACAATTAAGCACATAATTATACCTTTTGTTTCCTCTGCCCAAGTGCATGACCTTACATTTATCCCCATTAAAGCTCATTTGCCATTTATCAGTCCAAGCTTCTAGTTTAAATAAATCCTCCTGTAATATAAAATTGTCCTCCTCTGTATTGATTACCCTGCAGAGTTTAGTGTCATCTGCAAATATTGAGATTCTACACTGTATGCCCCCTACAAGGTCATTAATAAATATATTAAAAAGAAGCAGGCCCAACACTGACCCCTGTGGTACCCCACTGTTAACTGTGACCCATTCTGAGTGTGTTCCATTAATAACCACCCTTTGTTTCCTATCACTAAGCCAGTTCTTAACCCACTTACACATATTTTCCCCTATTCCCATGCTCTCAGTTTATGTATCAACCTTTTGTGTGGCACCGTATCAAAAGCTTTTGAAAAGTCCATATACACCACATCCACTGCATTTCTTTGGTCCAGTCCAGAACTTACTTCTTCATAGAAGCTTATCAGATTAGTTTGACAGGAACGGTCCCTCGTAAACCCATGTTGATATTGGGCCATGAAGTTAGTTTTCTTCAGATACTCCAGTATAGCATCTCTTAGAAAACCCTCTAGGATTTTACCCACAGTAGAGGTTAAGTTTACTGGCCTATAATTTCCAAGTTCAGTTTTTGTCCCCTTTTTGACTATTGGCACCACATTTGCTATATGCCAGTCCTGTGGTACAGACCCTGTTATTATGGAATCTTTAAATATTAAAAATAATGGTCTATCTATGACAGTACTTAATTCCTGCAGCATTCTGGGGTGTATCCCATCCGGACCCGGGGATTTGTCAATTTTAGTGATTTTTAGACGATGCCGTACTTCCTGCTGGGTTAAGCAGGTGATATTTAATTGCAAGTTTTTGTTGTCACTGATCATATTGTCTGTCATGGGATTTTCTTGTGTAAATACTGTTGAAAAAAAGTCATTTAGCATATTGGCTTTTTCCTCATCCTCATCCACCATTTCACCCAGATTATTTTAAAGGGGCCAACACCATCATTTTTTAGTTTCTTACTATTTATGAAATTAAAAAAATATTTTGGGATTATTTTTACTTTCTCTGGCAATGAGTCTCTCTGTCTCAATCTTTGCTGCCTTGATTTGCTTTTTACAAATGTTATTTAATTTTTTGTATTTATTTAACGCTTCATCACTACCTACTTGCTTTAATTCCCTAAATGCTTTCTTTTTGTCATGTATTGCGCCTCTTACCGCTTTCTTTAGCCATAGTGGTTTCCTCCTATTTCTAGCATGTTTATTCCCATAGGGTATATGTTGTGCACAGGCCCTATTCAGGATGCTAATAAACGTCTCCCACTTGCTTTGTGTATTTTTATGTCTCAGGACATCGTCCCAATTTATTGCATTAAGATCATCTCTCAACCGTTGGAAATTTGCCTTCCTGAAGTTTAGTGTCCTTGTAGCCCCTCTACTACATGTCTTAGTAAAGGATACTTGAAAGCTTATTAAGTTATGATCACTATTACCCAAGTGACCTCCAACCCGTATATTTGATATACGGTCTGGCCTGTTGGTTAATATTAGGTCCAGCAGTGCCCCCCTTCTTGTTGGGTCCTGAACCAGTTGTGAAAGGTAATTGTCTCTCATAGTTGCAAAAACCTATTACCTTTTCTGGAACTGCAGGTTTCTGATCCCCAATGTATTTCAGGGTAGTTGAAGTCCCCCATAATAATGACTTCTCCCTGAGTCGCTGCTTCATCTATTTGCTTTATGAGGATATTCTCCTCCACTTCCATTATTGTTGGGGACTTATAACAAACCCCTATCAGTAATTTATTATTTTTTCCCCCTCCCCTTATCTCCACCCACAGGGACTCTACATTTCCATTAGATTCACCTATATTATCACACAGGATGGGTTTTAAGGATGATTTTATGAATAAACAGACACCTCTTCCTCGCTTATTTGTACAGTCATTTCTGAACAGACATATATTATACCCACCCCTGGGGAGATAGATACGAGATAGATGAGGAAATCTTCATTATATATTTGTATCACTCTTACACCAAAAGTAATATATTCCCTCTGTCGTGTGACTACTGCTCACGCTGCTCAGGAACAGGGAAGACATTATCAGATTACACATCATTAACTGCTAATCAGGCTTTGCTGTATCAGGGTTTGGCCTAGTCACATTGCTGTACATTATCTGAAAGATGGACCCTGCTCATCCCTGTACCATGTTTTTTGTAGTTTCTGTGAAAAACAAGTAAATATTAACCCTTAATCATTTTAACAAACGAATACAGGTTGTCAGAAATGGGGACCAGAAAAATGCCCAAAGGAATAATGCCCATAGGGTTGGGGTAAGGTGTAGCGGTTAGGCGTTAGGGTTAGATGTTCGGGGTTAGATGTTAATTGTTATGGTTAGGAGTTAGAATTAGGTGTTAGGGTTAGTTCTTATGGTACCCTTACACGGCGCTACAGAAGGTTGGAAACAACCGGGTGTCTCACGTGCACGTTTCAATGGTTGCTAACGGTACCTGACACCGCCTTTACACGCCACTACAAGGTGCTCTACAGAAGGTTTAATCTATCCCTGGAGGCACCGCCGGGTGCTCAAGTTACCTTCTGTAGAGCACCGTCCCTCATTTACACGCCGCTACCACAAGGTAATATGGGAGGACCTGGGGCAGCAGGAACAACACATAGGCGTGCCAGAATTGTGGATTACGAGACGCTCGTACGGTGATTGGACAAAGCAATAGCATCATGATTGGGCAGCCAGCGCAGGAAGGCTGGCTAATACATGATGCTATTGCAATTGTGTAGTGTGACTGGTCAGCTCCTTAAATATGCTGCCCTATGCAGCAACAACCAATCGTAACGCAGGAGCTTCCACCAATCATCGCTGATGGGGCGCGGTTTCCCGGAGGCTGTGTCACGCCCCAGGGAGTTCACTAGGTGTCAAAAAAACCTTCCTGTTCCTCATTTAGACGCCGCTACCATCGGGTTGAAACCAACCTGTTTTTGAGCACTGCTCTGAAACAGGTGCCGCAAGTGACGGGTGGCAACAACCACATTTACACGCCGCTACCTCGGATTGTTTTGATGGTGCAAGATACATTTGTCTCCGACACCCGGTTGTTTCCAACCTTCTGTAGCGGCGTGTAAAGGTACCTTTATAGGTTAGGTGTTAGGATTAGTGGTTAAGTTTAAGGTAAGACGTTAGAGGGTTAGAGGTTAAGGTTGCCCATGTGTATTTTTCCTTGTGGGCATTTTTCAGGGAACCGTCAGAAATACAGTACTTTAACCCATTTATGTCAGACCGTTTTGTTTCTTCACTTTTCTATTGTTACATATCACGAGCCATACCTTTTTTTACTTTTTATAACTTTTTCTTTTTGGTGACATAGTCATACCAGGGCTCTTTTTGGGATGGGGGAGGAGGGGATAAGTTCTACGATTCCACTCTTCATACTGCTGCCTAAATAAAGTGATTTTTATATTTATAGAACCATATGAGGGCTTATTTTTTTGTGAAAGAAGTTGTAGATTTTATTGGTAACATTTTGGAATACATTTGACTTTTGATCATTTAAATTTTTAATAGCCAAAATTAACAAAAAGGGCAACTCTGGCATAGTTTTTAACTTATTTTTTTACACAGCACTCAATGAAGGGGTTGAAAAGTGATACAGATTTATAGTTTGGGTCATACGAACGTGATACCAAATATGTGACTCCTGAACCCACTCTATACATTTTGACATCAAGATTGAAAGCTTGTTATAACCTTAAATACAATCACACATGAAATGTTCTACCAAAGGTAATCTGTCACCAGGTTTTTGCCTCCTAATCTGATAGCAGAATGAATAACATACAGACAGAGATCCTGATTCCAGCGATGTGTCACTTACTGAGCTGCTCAGTATAGTTTTGATAAAATCACTGTTTTATCAGCAGGAGATTATCATTAGTGGACTACTTGGCCTAGTGCCAGATAGTCCTCCATATTCATGAGCTCTCTATAACCCCGCCCCACCACTGATTGGTAGCTTCCTGTGTCTACTGTATATGGGCAACAAACTGCCAATCGGTGGTGTGGGCGGAGTTATAGAGCTCCACATTCACATAACTGGTAGATCTTCAGCAGTAAATACAGTGATTTTATCAAAACTACAGCAAGCAGCCCAGTATGTGACACATCGCTGGCATCAGGATTTCTATCCCTACATTATGCTTCTCTCAGATTGGATAGTGAAAATCTGTTGACAGATTCCTTTTAAGACCTTATCCTGTACTGAATCTGAGTTTAAAACGTACCTGTCATTTCAGATAAACTTGTGTGTGTCTGCTTCTCTCTTTATCTCTCTAGCTCTTTCTTTCTCTCCCCCCGATGCAAAATTTGGAACTGGACCCCCGCCTGCATGTTGATCAGATGTACAAGCCCTGTAGCGATTTATATTCTATAGAGAAATATATGTTCACCCCCCACCCCCCCAAGTAATAATGTCCCCACATCCTAGCCCATTCCTGTAATAAAGTCCCCCATCCTGTAATAATGTCCTCTGTCCATCTTGGCCCCATCTCATGATAATGTTCCCATGTTTGGCCCCTTCCAGTAATAATGGCCCCCATCCTGGGCCCTTTATTGTAATAATGTCCCCATCTTGGGACCCCTCCTGTAATTATGTCCTCTGTACATCTTGGCCCCATCTTGTAATTATATTCCCATGCTTGGATGCCTGTTGTAATGTTCCCATCTGGCCCCTTCCTGCTATAATTTACAATATCTAGATTACTTCCTGTAATAATGTTCCCCATCTTGGGTGTCTTTATATAATAATATCCTTCATCCTGGACCCCTCACTGGTATAATATTCCCCATCCTGGGCCATTTCCTGTAATAATGTCCTGCATCTTGGTCCCTTGCTGCAAAAATTTGCTCCATCTTGGCCCGTTCCTGTACCCCATCCTGTAATAATGTCCTTTTATAGTGGCACTTTCTTATAATAACATCCCTTATTTTATTTTAGTCCTTTTCCAGTCTCAATGTCCCCCATCCTGGGCACCATTATGTGTTAATGTCATCCAGCCTGGGTCCCTTCATACAATAATTACCCCCCATTCTGATCCCTTTGTTTAATAATGTTTCCCAACCTGGGCCTCTTCCTAAAATAATGTCCTCTATTCAGGCCCATTCCTGCAATAATATCTCTCATGCAGACGCTTTCCTATAATAATGTGTATCGTCTTGGCCCCTTCCTGGTATAATTGCCCTAATTCTGAGCCTTTCCCAGTAATAATGTCCCCCTTCTTGATATATGTCCCCCATCCTGGCCCTTTCAGTAATAATTTCCTTGGTTCTTTTTCAACACATTTTAAAATAAATAAATGATTCTTCTCATCTTCCGCTGGTTAAACATGCAGTGTCCTATTGCATAGCTAGTATATAGGCTGACAGCTTACACCAGTAGCATGTACCGCCAGTGATAGGCATGTCAACATCAGCTGCTGGGCTCTGATTGGCCGGTGGCATATATTGTTTGGATTGTTGTTGTAAACCGAAAACCATCAGATCAAGCTGTGTGTAGAAGATAAATTAACAGGGGGTTCTTGGAGATTTTAGCTATGCAGCCCACTGTATTGTCTCTGCAGCTCTGGAGTATAATACAGGAGGTAACTCAGGATCAGTAATGTATGTACACAGTGACTGCACCAGCAGAATAGTGAGTGCAGCTCTGGAGTATAATACAGGAGGGAACTCAGGATCAGTAATGTAATGTATGTACACAGTGACTGCACCAGGAGAATAGTGAGTGCAGCTCTGGGGTATAATACAGGAGGTAACTCAGGATCAGTAATGTAATGTATGTACTCAGTGACTGCACCAGCAGAATAGTGAGTGCGGCTCTGGACTATAATACAGGAGGTGACTCAGGATCAGTAATGTAATGTATGTACACAGTGACTGCACCAGCAGAATAGTGAGTGCAGCTCTGGATAATACAGGAGGTAACTCAGGATCAGTAATGTAATGTATGCACACAGTGACTGCACCAGCAGAATAGTGAGTGCAGCTCTGGAGTATAATACAGGAGGTATCTCAGGATCAGTAATGTAATGAATGTACACAGTGACTGCACCAGCAGAATAGTGAGTACAGCTCTGGAGTATAATACAGGAGGTAACTCAGGATCAGTAATGTAATGTATGTACACAGTGTCTGCACCAGCAGAATAGTGAGTGCAGCTCTGGAGTATAATACAGGAGGTAACTCAGGATCAGTAATGTAATGTATGTACACAGTGACTGCACCAGCAGAATAGTGAGTGCAGCTCTGGAGTATAATACAGGAGGTAACTCAGGATCAGTAATGTAATTTATGTACACAGTGACTGCACCAGCAGAATAGTGAGTGCAGCTCTCGAGTATAATACAGGAGGTAACTCAGGATCAGTAATGTAATGTATGTACACAGTGACTGCACCAGCAGAATAGTGAGTGCAGCTCTGGAGTATAATACAGGAGGTAACTCAGGATCAGTAATGTAATGTATGTACACAGTGACTGCACCAGCAGAATAGTGAGTGCAGCTCTGGAGGATAATACAGGAGGTAACTCAGGATCAGTAATGTAATGTATGTACACAGTGACTGCACCAGCAGAATAGTGAGTGCAGCTCTGGAGGATAATACAGAAGGTAACTCAGGATCAGTAATGTAATGTATGTACACAGTGTTTGCACCAGCAGAATAGTGAGTGCAGCTCTGGAGTATAATACAGGAGGTAACTCAGGATCAGTAATGTAATGTATGTACACAGTGACTGCACCAGCAGAATAGTGAGTGCAGCTCTGGAGTATAATACAGGAGGTAACTCAGGATCAGTAATGTAATGTATGTACACAGTGACTGCACCAGCAGAATAGTGAGTGCAGCTCTGGAGGATAATACAGGATGTAACTAAGGATAAGTAATGTATGTACACAGTGCTAAAGTGACTTTTGTATTATGCTTAAATCAACACTTTTGCATTTTTTTATTGCACCCTTGGTGTGGAGCTTTGCTTTAAAGTCTCCCGAATCCACTATTATATCCATCTTTTATCACCACCACTCCTGTTGGTCTCCAGCAACTTTTGACCTGCCGCCAGTGTTCCATGGAGTGCACCGAAGGTCAAAATGAAATACATCTCTATGAGAGGCTCATTTTGGCCTTATAGACTTACACTGAGAGCTTGTGACGTAATTTCTGACTTCCAGACACGTGGGACCGAAGCGGTGACAAAAAGCGTGACAATAATAGGGTGAGTACTAGACAGTGGGCAGGTGGCTTACATTTAAAGCACCACTTGAGTGCTAAAAAAACTAAAAGCTAAAGGGGTGCTTTAAAGGGATCCTGTCACCCCCAATACACCTCCTAAGCTATTAAAAGATGTCCCTTGAGCATAGTAACACTTATCCTACACTCCTTTTAGCTCATAAATGCATATATTGAAAATGAAGATAAACGTTATTAAACTACCTCATTAGTGATGTTAATGAGTGACTATTGTATGCATAGTCACCCAGGCAGGCTGTCCCTCTTCCTAATATCACGCCTCAATAGGCGTGATCTGCAACTCACATTCAAATGCGCGCCTCCCCGCTCTCCTATTCCCGCCGGCATGCGCAGTGCGGGTCTTGAAGTTTATAGAGCGGCGCGGGTGTACTACGTCACCCGAAGCCGGAAATGACGCGAATCGCGTCATACAGCCGCACACTGCAGACAATAAACAGCGTGAGAAATATAGAATACCAATACGATAAAAGCAAGTACAATAAACTCCAGACTGAGGGGACCTTGACTGCGAGGGCTTACAATCTAAGAGGAAAGAGATGGCAGTAAGCTTCTTATACTGTTGTGTACTGTAGAGAGGGTTGCTGCAGGTTATGAGCTTTATCAGAGGGGACTTTTCAGGTTGCTTTTTGAAGTTTGAAGGATGGGAACACATTGGATGTGTAGGGGAAATAATTCCAAGTGTTTAGGGAAGCATGGGGGAAATCTTGGAGCCTCCTGCAAAAAGAGGACTAGAGGAGAGCCGAGAAAAAGGTCCGATGAGGTCCGAAGATCGCGTGTGATGGAAGCGGTAGATAAGGATAAAGATGACTTCAGGCTGAGAAGAAATCATCTCAAGCTGCTATTGCAGCATCTTTACTCCCGGATCAAGGATTCATTTTTCTGACAGACTTTTCAAAATGTAAGAAATTTATGGATTTGTCAAAAAAGTTTTAAACATTATTTGAAACTCTGACTCAATATGTTGACCTTACTTTTTCTTCCTTGCATGTGTTATATGCCTTATCTCTACCTTGGGATTCTCTGCGGAAGACTTTTTTTTACCTTTTTTGTGACTGTTGCATGATGACCTTGTCAGATCAGATGTGGCAAAGATGACAAACACAGTTATTAACTGTGTATAAAGTCATGTCTTTGATGTTATGTTGTTGCAGGTAAATACTTTTCTGAAGAGACGGCATTACAGGTTGTTTTTTAAAGTTTGAGGGTTGGAAAGAATCTGATGCGTTGGGGTAATGCATTTCAGAATGTAGAGGAAGCACAGGAAAAGTCATGAAGTCAATAACGCAAATAGAGATGATCTTGTGAGTACCAGGGATTTCAAGTGAAAATGAATAAGCACATAGTGACCAAAACGTATGGGGCGGACAGTTTATAGACTGCTTTGTACATGATTGTGCAGAGAATGCAGTATGATTACATCAGAATTTTATGAAGAGCTTAAAAGAAGGTTTTCCGCTGCTGATCTCTGACAATAACTGGAACTGGTTATCTTTCGTTAATAAAATTGCATTAACTTTGTTTTGCAATCTTCATTCCTTCAGTCATTTTCTGACTCCTTTTAAGTAGTTTGTAGCCTGATCCCAATTTCAGATTATGTCTATCTCAATAATATAGTAGAAAATTCAGTGAGGAAGCCTCAGAAGTTGCAATAAAAAGGTGATGTTTTATTCCATTCCAAACTTCACATAATTACAGCCATCCAGCAGTGACTGAGATGTTTCGACCATTCAGGTCTTACTCATGGTCTCACCACTCCGCATTGTAATCAGCCATGAATAACCATCAGATGAACACACGCAGGTGTTCTAGTCACAAGCAAGCAACAACATGTTTCAGAAGATCAGCAAAAAAACACTGAAATAAATCTAAGAATAAATAAAACGCAACATAAATTAATACTGCAAAATAAGGTCCTGTCGGACATTATTTGGTATCCTCGTATCCAGGGAGAATATCCAGAATGACTCCCTGTTCAACATGGTATGTCTGGTATCCCCACCTCTCATGGGGTTTACCACTCTTTCTATACCAGAGAATCTTAGAAAGGATGTGACACCACTGTGCACTTTCCAAGACATGGTGGAAGGTGAACTGGTGGAACTTAATGAAATCTCAGCTAAGAATTATGTCCACAATTTTAGCACGTCAGAGAAAATTGCAATTGATCAATTAAAAGGCAAGAGGGAGTTGGTGGTTAGGATGTCAGATAAGGGAGGTACAGTTGTGGTGTTAGACGCAGAATTATATAACATACTAGCTGTAGTACCCGGCTACGCCCGGGTTAATAAATAACTGACGTTGGCTATAACAAAATAGAATTTGAATATGTCATATTAATGACCTGTAGGAAAATAGAAGCTGAGCTGTGATTGGTTGCTATAGGCAGCCTAATAAATCTCCAGCCAACAGTAAACCCTCCCCCTGGCCGGGCAGTATATGTTACCTCACACATACACATAATAGACGGCTCATGTGACTGACATCTGCCTTAATTCCCTATATGGCACACGTGTTGCACATTGGCTGTTTTTAATCAGATGTTCATTTTTAGAAATTAAAGATAGCACAGGTATGAGGCGAGTTGTGTGAGGTGATTTGTTCACATCTGTGTCTGTCTGTGTGGTGTGTGTGTCCCTGGGGGTGTGTGTGTCCCTGTGGGCAGGGCCGGCGTTAGGGGGGGGGCAGACTGGGCAGTTGCCTAGGGCCCCCACTCTCTTAGGGGCCCCCAAAGGAGCTGAACTGAAAATAGCAATAAAGCAGTGAAAAAAATGTAAAAATACACATATTTGGTATCGCTGCGTTCGTAAGAATCTAAGCTATCAATATATGAAGTAAATTAATCCAATTGGTAAATGGCGTAATGGGAAAAAAATAAAAACGCCAGAATTATGTTTTTTAGGCCACCACGTTGTTACAATAAAATGCAATAAAAGGCGATCAAAATGTTGTATCTGACTCAAAGTGGTATCAGTAAAAATGTCAGCTCAGGGCACATAAAGTAAGCCCTCACATATCTATGTATCTTCAAAAATTAAAACATCATGGGTCTCGGAAAATAAAAAAAAAATATTTTTTTTTTTTACAAATTTCAGGTTTTTTTTTATGATTGAAATAAAAATGATGTTCAGTATGTTCTTATTCTGACCTAGATAATCAACTTATGAAGTCACTCTTACCATATAACTACGGCCTGTTCCACATCTAAGGTTGGTGTGCGTTTTGCTAAATTTGCCTTTCTAGACGTTTTTACCGCTAAAAACGCATTAAAAACGCTAGCGTTTTTTCCCCCATTGATTTCAATGGAAACGCATGTAAAAACGCATGCAAAACGCATGTGCGTTTTCAAAAACGCAAAACGCATGCATTTTTGCGAACGCAGCACAAAACGTCTTCCCCGATGTTTTGGGCAGCGTTGGCAAAAATGCATGCGTTTTCTGTTTTTGAAAGCGCACATGCGTTTTTACATGCGTTTTTGCATGTGTTTCCATTAAAATCAATGGGAACAAAAATGCATGCGTTTTGATGCGTTTTTGCGGTAAAAACGCATGGAAATGCAAATTGAGCAAAATGCAGCAAAGCGTTAGATGTGAAAGTGGCCTGAGCATTTAGAGCCCACTTTAACCTTTTGCCTAGGGCCCCACTTTGCCTAAAACTGGCCCTGCCTGTGGGGTGAGTGCTTGTGTCCCTATAGAGTGTGTATGTGTGTGTGTCCCTGGGGGGGGTGTCTGTGTGGTATGTGTGTCTCTGTGTTTGTTTGCCTCTTTGTGGGGTGAGTGCATGTGTCCCTATAGAGTGTGTATGTGTGTGTGTCCCTGTGGGGGGTGTCTGTGTGGTGTGTGTGTGTCTGTGTTGTGTGTGTCTCTTTGTGGTGTGTGTGTGTGTGTCTTTAGGGTGAGTGCATGTGTCGCAATAGGGTGTGTGTGTCTCTGTGTTGTGTGTGTCTCTTTGTGGTGTGTGTGTTCGGGTGCGTGGTGAGTATCCAATGTTGGGGCTGCACCTTAGCGACTATACACTTGCTGTTACTCTTTGTGTGCTTGTGGTGTGTATACATGTCCCCGTGCATGGTGAATATCCCATGTTGGGGCCCCACCTTAGTGACTATATGCTGGTATATGCTGTTAGTATTTGGCGCTGTCATTAAGCCCCTCTCATTCACAACTGTCAACTGGCAACTGTCACTTTTTCCCCATTATGTAGATTAGGGCAAAATTGTTTGGTGAACTGGAGTGCGCAGGGTTAAAATTTTGCCTCACAGCATATGGCACATGTGTTGCACATTGGCTGTTTTTAATCAGATGTTTATTTTTGGAAATTAAAGGTACCAAACTATGAGGAGAGTTGTGTGAGGCGATTTGTGCACATCTGTGTATGTCTGTGTGGTTTGTGTGTCCTTGGGGTGTGTGTGTCTCTGGGGTGTGTGTGTCCCAGTGGTGTGCGTGTGTCCCTGTGGGGGGGGGTCCCTGGTGTGTGTGTCTTTTTTGGGGGGAGGGGTGTCCCTGTGGTGTGTGTACTTGTGGGGGGAGGGGTGTCTCTGTGGTGTGTGTCCATCCCTATGGGGTCTGTGTGTTCCTGTGGGGTGTGTGTGTCTCTGTGTCCCTGTGGTGTGTGTGTGTCCCTGTGGGGTGAGTGCATGTGTCCCTATAGGGTGTGTATGTGTGTGTGTCCCTGTGGGGGAATTGTCTGTGTGGTGTGTGTCTCTGTGTTGTGTGTGTGTTTGTGTTCGGGTGCGTGGTGAGCGGGTGCGTGGTGAGTATCCAGTGTTGGGGCTCCACCTTAGCTGTTACTTTTTGTGTGCATGTGGTGTGTATACATTTCCCCGTGTGTGGTGAATAATCCATGTCAGGGCCCCACCTTAGTGACTATATACTGGTATATGCTGTTAGTCTTTGGTGCTGTCATTAAGCCCCTCTCATTCACAACTGTCAACTGGTAACTGTCACTTTCTCTCCATTATGTAGATAGGGCCAAAATTGTTTGGTGAATTGGAATGCGCAGGGTTAAAATTTCGCCTCTTAACATAGCCTATGACGCTCTCGGGGTCCAGACGTGTGACTGTGCAAAATTTTGTGGCTGTAGTTGCGACGGTGTAGATGCCAATCCCGGACATACACACATACACAGTCACACATTCAGCTTTATATATTAGATTAAACTTGAATGACCTTAATAACAAACAGGTTTATGAAAAGCTATCCCCAAACCCTAATAAGTTATATTTTGAGGAGTTATCTAAACCACTGGAAGAGGGTCTTTATATCAGGGCATATACTAAAAAGGTAGCCAAGTTTCTTTTGGTGTAACATCCCTTGACCCCAATTTATCATTCATTACCCAAGATCCATAAAGGGTTATTTATACCTCCTGAATGGTTGAAACATGTCGGTCACTGCTGGATGGCTGTAATTATGTGAAGTTTGGTATGGAGTAAAGCATCCATCACCTTTTTATTGCAACTGCTGAGGCTTCCTCTCTGAATTTTCTACTTTATCGTTTACTTCAGAGCCCGGATCTTGGGTAAGCCCATGCAAGACTCATCAGTGCTTAGTGCAGGTGTCATTTGAGCGGTGAGCTTCTTATTTCCCCATCCCTTTTCTTATATATACATGTATCCCAATAATATAGGCTGAGGTCTGGGTGTCTCCGCCAGTAATATAGGCTGGATGTAAGGTCTGTGTGTCTCTCCCAGTAATGTAGGCTTGAGTTGAGCTCTGTTTGTCTCTCAAGTAAAATAGTCTGGATGTGAGGTCTGTGTGTCTCTCCCAGTAATATAAGCTGGGTGTGATGTTTGTGTGTCTCTCCAGTAATATAGGCTGGATGTGAGGTCTGTGTGTCTCTCCCAGTAATATAGGCTGGGTGTGATGTTTGTGTGTCTCTCCCCGTAATATAAGCTGGATGTGAGGTCTGTGTGTCTCTCCCAGTAATATAGGCTGGATGTGAGGTCTGTGTGTCTCTCCCAGTCATATAGGCTGGGTGTGATGTTTGTGTGTCTCTCCCCGTAATATAAGCTGGGTGTGATGTTTGTGTGTCTCTCCAGTAATATAGGCTGAATGTGAGGTCTGTGTGTCTCTCCCAGTAATATAGGCTGGGTGTGATGTTTGTGTGTCTCTCCCCGTAATATAAGCTGGATGTGAGGTCTGTGTGTCTCTCCCAGTAATATAGGCTGGATGTGAGGTTTGTGTGTCTCTCCCAGTCATATAGGCTGGGTGTGATGTTTGTGTGTCTCTCCCCATAATATAAGCTGGATGTGAGGTCTGTGCATCTCTCCCAGTAATATAGGCTGTATGTGAGGTTTGTGTGTCTCTCCCAATAATATAGGCTGGATGTGAGGTCTGTGTGTCTCTCCCAGTAATATAGGCTGGATGTGAGGTCTGTGTGTCTCTGCAGTAATATAGGCTTGATGTGAGGTCTGTGTGTCTTTCCTAGTAATGTAGGCTAGATGTCAGCTCTGTGTGTCTCTCCAATAATATAGGCTGGATGTGAGGTCTGTGTGTCTCTCCAGTAATATAGGCTGGGTGTGATGTTTGTGTGTCCCTCCCAGTAAAATAAGCTGGATGTGAGGTCTGTGCGTCTCTCCCAGAAATATAGGCTTTATGTGAGGTCTGTGTGTCTCTCCCAGTAATATAGGCTGGATGTGAACTCTGTGTCTCTCCCAGTAATACAGGCTAAATGTGGTGTATTTGTGTCTCACCAGTAATATAGGCTGGATGTGAGGTCTGTGTGTCTCTCCCAGTAATATAGTCTGGATGTGAGGTCTGTGTGTCTCTCCCAGAAATATAGGCTTTATGTGAGGTCTGTGTGTCTCTCCCAGTAATATAGGCTGGATGTGAACTCTGTGTCTCTCCCAGTAATACAGGCTAAATGTGATGTCTTTGTGTCTCTCCAGTAATATAGGCTGGATGTGAGGTCTGTGGGTCTCTCCAATAATATAGGCTGGATTTGAGGTCTGTGTGTCTCTCCCAATAATATAGGCTGGATGTGAGGTCTGTGTGTCTCTGCAGTAATATAGGCTTGATGTGAGGTATGTGTGTCTTTCCTAGTAATGTAGGCTGGATGTGAGCTCTGTGTGTCTCTCCAATAATATAGGCTGGATGTGAGGTCTGTGTGTCTCTCCCAGTAATATAGGCTGTATGTGAGGTTTGTGTGTCTCTCCCAATAATATAGGCTGGATGTGAGGTCTGTGCGTCTCTCCCAGTAATATAGGCTGGATGTGAAGTTTGTGTGTCTCTCCCAATAATATAGGCTGGATGTGAGGTCTGTGTGTCTCTCCCAGAAATATCTAGTTACTTGGGAAAAGGTGTATGACGGTCCGCGTTACCAGAATGACTTGCATCAAAGAAAACGCTGGCAGATGAAGAGTTAATCAGATCCTTCTTTATTTTGCGACGCGTTTCGGTGCCCACCTGGCACCTTCATCAGGGATGTTCCCTGATGAAGGTGCCAGGTGGGCACCGAAACGCGTCGGAAAATAAAGAAGGATCTGATTAACTCTTCATCTGCCAGCGTTTTCTTTGATGCAAGTCATTCTGGTAACGCGGACTGTCATACACCTTTTCCCAAGTAACTAGATGCTTTTCCACGTGTGAGTGGTTCGGTGGAGGTCCAGCAGCAGCCATCAGGATATTATTCCTAACAAGCCTTCAAACCAGTTGTGGGTGACACAACTGGATCAGGTGAGTGATTTGCTTTGCTCACCGGGTTGTGAACTTAGTGTCTAGTGATAAGGGCACTATTGCAAATCTTGTTCCCCTCCCCTTTTGTATCTCTCCCAGAAATATAGGCTTTATGTGAGGTCTGTGTGTCTCTCCCAGTAATATAGGCTGGATGTGAACTCTGTGTCTCTCCCAGTAATACAGGCTTAATGTGATGTCTTTGTGTCTCTCCAGTAATATAGGCTGGATGTGAGGTCTGTGGGTCTCTCCAATAATATAGGCTGGATTTGAGGTCTGTGTGTCTCTCCCAGTAATATAGGCTGGATGTGAGATCTGTGTGTCTCTCCCAGTAATATAGGCTGGATGTAAGGTCTGTGTGTCTTTCCTAGTAATGTAGGCTAGATGTCAGCTCTGTGTGTCTCTCCAATAATATAGGCTGGATGTGAGGTCTGTGTGTCTCTCCCAGTAATATAGGCTGGGTGTGATGTTTGTGTGTCCCTCCCAGTAAAATAAGCTGGATGTGAGGTCTGTGCGTCTCTCCCAGAAATATAGGCTTTATGTGAGGTCTGTGTGTCTCTCCCAGTAATATAGGCTGGATGTGAACTCTGTGTCTCTCCCAGTAATACAGGCTAAATGTGGTGTATTTGTGTCTCACCAGTAATATTGGCTGGATGTGAGGTCTGTGTGTCTCTCCCAGTAATATAGTCTGGATGTGAGGTCTGTGTGTCTCTCCCAGAAATATAGGCTTTATGTGAGGTCTGTGTGTCTCTCCCAGTAATATAGGCTGGATGTGAACTCTGTGTCTCTCCCAGTAATACAGGCTAAATGTGATGTCTTTGTGTCTCTCCAGTAATATAGGCTGGATGTGAGGTCTGTGGGTCTCTCCAATAATATAGGCTGGATTTGAGGTCTGTGTGTCTCTCCCAATAATATAGGCTGGATGTGAGGTCTGTGTGTCTCTGCAGTAATATAGGCTTGATGTGAGGTATGTGTGTCTTTCCTAGTGATGTAGGCTGGATGTGAGCTCTGTGTGTCTCTCCAATAATATAGGCTGGATGTGAGGTCTGTGTGTCTCTCCCAGTAATATAGGCTGTATGTGAGGTTTGTGTGTCTCTCCCAATAATATAGGCTGGATGTGAGGTCTGTGCGTCTCTCCCAGTAATATAGGCTGGATGTGAAGTTTGTGTGTCTCTCCCAATAATATAGGCTGGATGTGAGGTCTGTGCATCTCTCCCAGTAATATAGGCTGTATGTGAGGTTTGTGTGTCTCTCCCAATAATATAGGCTGGATGTGAGGTCTGTGTGTCTCTCCCAGTAATATAGGCTGGATGTGAGGTCTGTGTGTCTCTGCAGTAATATAGGCTTGATGTGAGGTCTGTGTGTCTTTCCTAGTAATGTAGGCTAGATGTCAGCTCTGTGTGTCTCTCCAATAATATAGGCTGGATGTGAGGTCTGTGTGTCTCTCCAGTAATATAGGCTGGATGTGAGGTCTGTGTGTCTCTCCAGTAATATAGGCTGGATGTGAGCTCTGTGTCTCTCCAGTAATATAGGCTGGGTGTGATTTTTGTGTGTCTCTCCAGTAATATAGACTGGATGTGAGGTATGTGTGTCTCTCCAGTAATATAGGCTGGGTGTGATTTTTGTGTGTCTCTCCAGTAATATAGGCTGGATGTGAGCTCTGTGTCTCTCCAATAATATAGGCTGGATGTGAGGTCTGTGTGTCCCTCCAATAATATAGGCTGGATGTGAGGTTTGTGTGTCTCTCCAGTAATATAGGCTGGATGTGAGGTCTGTGTGTCTCTCCAGTAATATAGCCTGGATGTGAGGTCTGTGTGTCTCTCCAGTAATATAGGCTGGATGTGAGGTCTGTGTGTCTCTCCAGTAAAAATAAGCTGGATGTGAGGTCTGTGTGTCTCCCAGTAATATAGGCTGGATGTGAGGTCTGTGTGTCTCTCCAGTAATATAGGCTGGATGTGAGGTCTGTGTGTCTCCCAGTAATATAGGCTAGATGTGAGGTCTGTGTGTCTCCCAGTAATATAGGCTGGATGTGAGGTCTGTGTGTCTCTCCCAGTAATATAGGCTGGGTGTGAGGTCTGTGTGTCTCTCCAGTAATATAAGCTGGATGTGAGCTCTGTGTGTCTCTCCCAGTAATATAGGCTGGATGTGAGCTCTGTGTCTCTCCAATTATATAGGCTGGATGTGAGGTCTGTGTGTCCCTCCAATAATATAGGCTGGATGTGAGGTCTGTGTGTCTCTCCCAGTAATATAGGCTGGATGTGAGGTCTGTGTGTCTCTCCAGTAATATAGCCTGGATGTGAGGTCTGTGTGTCTCTCCAGTAATATAGGCTGGATGTGAGGTCTGTGTGTCTCTCCAGTAATATAAGCTGGATGTGAGGTCTGTGTGTCTCTCCCAGTAATATAGGCTGGATGTGAGGTCTGTGTGTCTCCCAGTAATATAGGCTGGATGTGAGGTCTGTGTGTCTCCCAGTAATATAGGCTAGATGTGAGGTCTGTGTGTCTCCCAGTAATATAGGCTGGATGTGAGGTCTGTGTGTCTCTCCCAGTAATATAGGCTGGGTGTGATGTTTGTGTGTCTCTCCAGTAATATAGGCTAGATGTGAGGTATGTGTGTCCTCCCAATAATATAGGCTGGATGCGAGCTCTTTGTGTCTTTCTCAGCAATATAGGTTAGATGTGAGGTTTGTGTGTACGGGCAATTTCATAATTTTCTTTTTTTTTTTTTTAAATTAAATTTTTATTAATTTTCTCCTTTAAACAATACACAACGAAACAAAAAAAGCAAGAAAAAATACATTTTCAACACAACATACCGTATATACTCGTGTATAAGCCGACTTTTTCAGCCCAAAAATTGGGCTGAAAAGTCCCCCCCTCGGCTTATACACGAGTCATATACGTGGGGGCTGTGTCCGGGAGCAGGAGGAGGCAGGAGGAGGCTGGAGGAGGTGGGGGGAAGGCTGCAGTATGAGCGGCTCGTGACGTGGAGCCGCTCATAACTTATTCATGATATGCACTGCATCCCCCGCCCATCCGCGGGGGGAGCAGTGCATATCGCCTTACAGCCCCCCCCCCCCCGGGGTATCCAGGGCCCCCCGTATATACAGCCCCCCCGTGGTATCCAGGGCCCCCCGTATATACAGCCCCCCCCGTGGTATCCAGGGCCCCCCGTATATACAGCCCCCCCCCCGTGGTAACCAGGGCCCCCCATATATACAGCCCCCCCGTGGTATCCAGGGCCCCCCGTATATACAGCCCCCCCGTGGTAACCAGGGCCCCCCTTGCTGCACCTGTAAAGGAAGAAGTCAGTATACTTATCCGCCGTCGCCGTCGCCGCTCCGCTTCTCGGTCACCGCGCTGCTCCGGGTCTTCACGCTTCCTGTATCTTCTCCGGCGCTCAGGAAATGACGTCATTGTTCGAGCGCCGGAGAAGGAACAGGAAGCGTGAAGACCCGGAGCAGCGCGGTGACCGAGAAGCGGAGCGGCGGCGGCGGCGGCAGCAGCGATAAGTATACTGACTTCTTCCTTTACAGGTGCAGCAAGGGGGGCCCTGGTTACCACGGGGGGGCTGTATACAGCTGGGGCCCTGGATACCACGGGGGGCTGTATACAGCTGGGGCTGCTGTATACAGCTGGTGCCCCTGTATACTACCTATGGGGGGGTCTGTATACCTCTGGAGCTGCTGCTGTATATACCCCCTGGGGCTGCTGCTGTATATACCCCCTGGGGCTGCTGTATACTACTACTGGGGCTTCTGTATACTACTACTGGGGCTGCCGTATACTACCACTGGGGCTTCTGTATACTACTACTGGGGCTGCTGTGTATATACCCCCTGGGGCTGCTGTATACTACCACTGGGGCTTCTGTATACTACCACTGGGGCTGCTGTATACTACCACTGGGGCTTCTGTATACTACCACTGGGGCTTCTGTATACTACCACTGGGGCTGCTGTATACTACTACTGGGGCTGCTGTATACTACTACTGGGGCTGCTGTATACTACCACTGGGGCTTCTGTATACTACCACTGGGGCTGCTGTATACTACTACTGGGGCTGCTGTATACTACTACTGGGGCTGCTGTATACTACTACTGGGGCTGCTGTATACTACTACTGGGGCTGCTGTATACTACTACTGGGGCTGCTGTATACTACCACTGGGGCTTCTGTATACTACCACTGGGGCTGCTGTATACTACCACTGGGGCTGCTGTATACTACCACTGGGGCTGCTGTATACTACTACTGGGGCTGCTGTATACTACTATTGGGGCTGCTGTATACTACCACTGGGGCTTCTGTATACTACTACTGGGGCTGCTGCTGTATATACCACTGAGGCTGCTGTATACTACTATTGGGGCTGCTGTATACTACCTCTGGGGCTTCTGTATACTACCACTGGGGCTGCTGTATATACCTCTGGGGCTGCTGTATACTACCACTGGGGCTGCTGTATATATCTCTGGGGCTGCTGTATACTACCACTGGGGCTGCTGTATATATCTCTGGGGCTGCTGCTGTGTATACCACTGGGGAGGCTGCTGTAACACTGCTGGGGCCTGTATGTACCACTTGGGAGGCTGCTTTATACCACACTTCTGGGGGCTGTATACTACCACTGGGGAGGCCTGTACACCACTGCGGGGGCCTGTATACCACACTGCTGGGGGCTGTATACCTGTGCTGGGGTCCACCCTCGGCTTATACACGAGTCAATAGGTTTTCCCAGATTTTGGGGGCAAAAGTAGGGGGGTCGGCTTATACACGGGTCGGCTTATACACGAGTATATACGGTAATACAAGACACTACAAGATCACCATTATTTGGAATTTCCTGTACATAATGTAACAGACAACAAACAACCAATAATAACACAAAAAAAAAAAAAAAAGACAACCACCCTTGTTCGCAGCATTACAGAAGCAAATACACTATTTTATAAATTAACCTTTATAATATTTACACATCAGCCATGGTCTCCACATCTTTCGGATTTCCTCCCCTCTGGTTCTAGATTGGTATAACATCATTTCATTTTGGCACTGTATATTTACCCTCTCTATTACATTTTTTATAAGTGGAGGATTGACCTCTTTCCATTTAGTTGCTACCGTCATACGAGCGGCTATTAACACATGCGAAGCAATACCTCTCATTTGTTTTGAAAACCTATTCATACCCATATGTAGGATTATCTGAGGTATTTTAATTTGAATTGTTTCTCCAGTAATTTCTTTGATTAATTCTATCAGCCCGGACCAAAAAGACCCTAAGACCGGGCATGCAAACCAAGTGTGTACCAGAGATCCCACCTGGCCGCACCCTTTCCAACATAATTTAGAATAATTGGTATTCATTTTTGCTATTCTATCCGGGCATAAATACCACCTCATTTGTGTTTTTTTTAATTGCTCTACATGATTTATACACGCAGTGTATTTTTTAATTCCACTTATACTATTTCCCCATTCTTCCAATGTTAGCTCCTCTCCTATCTCCTGTTCCCATTTTCTCATGTAAGCCAATTTACTTCCATTCACCGGATTAATTAAAATTTTATAACATTTAGATAGGCATTTCATGTTATTCCCTCCCATCATAATATATCTCAAAATTTCTTCTTCCTTCCTATGCTCTCCGTATCC
>JARQOC010000001.1:9234701-9330477 GCA_033576535.1 Allobates femoralis
TACCTGAATACAGAAAAAACTTATTGTTTCATTTAATGCTATATGATTTTTAAAAACTAAGATTAATAGATAAGATATAATTCATCCTCCACAAGCCGTGTTCCTAGGACCCAGTGTGCTGGTCTTCTCTTTGCTCACACTCCTGGGGTGCTGGCTATGGCTGTGCTTTCTCTCCGTGGTTTCACTGGCACTTTGGATTCTGCACTCCATCAACCCCACTCCTCCAGAACATGTGATTCTGTCTTTACTGCTCAGCGTACCTCGGTCTACTCTGGTCTTTTCTGGTCGGCACCCTCGGCCTACTGACTCCTTCCTTCTCTCTTTCCACTATATCTACCATCTGTCACCTGACCTGCTTGCTGTCCCACCCACTGTCCTCTAAACCCACCACCCCTTGCCCGCCTAGAGTCCCGGGCTCCGGGTTGGGTGCTGCCTCCTAGTGGTGTGTGGGATGTCTTTGAGGCTGTTTGTGTAAACTGTCTTCCTTTCTTACCTGGATGCAGTTCGCTATGTGGCCTCCTGGTCGCAGGGGCACCACATACATAGAAATCAAGGGGCACCATCACAGAAGTTTAATAAATGCGTCTATTATAAGACTTACCTTGTGGTGTCTCGGTGATGTCACGGCCATAGACGGAGCAGGTGCATGTGAATGATCACGACTGTAACATTACCAAAGGGTAACACCACCAGTCTCCACAGCAAAGTATGTGTCGCATCCCCTGAAGTGTATGTGCCCCATCTCAGCCTATGTGCCCCCACCCCAGTCTATGGTGCCTCCACTGCAGTCTATGGTGCCCCATTCAAGACTATGTTCCCCCATACCAGCCTATGTGGCCCCACCCCAGCCTATGTGCCCTTATCCCAGCCTATGGTGCCCCAACCACAGCCTATGTGCCCTCACCCCAGCCTTCAGGGGCATTATAATCATTCTGCTATTTTTAAGGGCACCATGTCAGGATGCGCTGCAGAAGAACGGAGAAGATGGAAGTAGGCAGAAGTGAGCTGTAGATGGGAAAAGTAATCATGTGGTTATGTGCCAACTACGTAGATGTCGCTGCCAGTGGCGGTCCCAGAGGTCAGGGCCTAGGCCAGACATATTAAGGGGATATGTATAGGGAAAAATGGATGTCGTGATGCCAATTGCAGTTCTGACCTGTGGGTGGCCTGGGGCAGCTGTGGGGAATCTCCAAGGAATGACTGTGTGGTAGCAACGCATTGGGTCCTCTCCATTTAGGGCCAGGGTCCCTTGGGAGGTATAGAAAGTGGATGGGATGAGGAGGAGGATAAGGTTGTAGTGTTTGCAGGGTGACTGCTCTGCAGATGGGTGCAGGGAGGCGCAGGAAGGACCAGATGACATACAAAGTTGTTGTGGTTCTTACCATTTACTGGAGGTTCAGTGTAGTTACAACCCTACCGGGTTTCATAGCCCAACAAGCTTACAGTCTGGCCAGCCTAGAAGTATTCAGAATCCACTTTGCCCAAACACAAATTATTTGGCCTTACTTGCTGCCTTCTGCTCTCTGTCACTTGCTATCCCTTGTCCTTTCCTAAGTGTCCTGTGGTTGCCAGTCCCAGCAGGCAGGCAGCTGCGGGTTCTGCGAGCAATAGTCTTGCTTGTCCTCTAACCCTATATAGCCCCTTGAGCCTTAGGAGGGTCCACTAAGTTAGTCACTTTACCTGAAGCCCAGTGACCTCTAGTTTCACGGTTGGTCTTGAAGTTTCCCAAACCGAATTGGGGTTGGTACCCCTGCTGCAGCTAGCTCCTCTGCCTAGCTTGATCAGTCTGCAGCAGATTTGTGTCCTTGGTCTTGGGATTAGCATCTTACTCCAACTGTAGTACTAGCTTTCCCAGTGCCCCACTGGATCTCACAGCTGTCTCATTCTGCCACCTACAAATAAATTAACTCCTCCCTCCATCCAGTAGGTGGGGACTGCACTGAATGTGGGTTTCTTCCGCTCAGCACCTTCCTGGCCTGGAGTTTGGCATGTGTTCAGTGCAAATGGGGGTCTTGACAGAGCTTCCTCCGCTTACCTCTGAGCATGATACCACACATGGGAAATGCATGCAATACCATTAGTGGCAGGCGGACCACAGGGGTGCCACATAGACATGTGTGACCTTGCTCAATACAAGTGAATTGAGTGACGCTGAACACATCTTATCAGAATGGTACAAGTGTGGCGCCCCTGCATATCCAGTCGCCACAGAGGTACTACAGCCCAGTTAGGGTGTAGTATCCCACTCTCGGGTAAGAGGGGTACAAACCGGTACCGGGAAACCCAGGCTATGCACTAGGAACGATTGTAGTGGGGATGGGTGGTGAAGGAAGTAATTAGAGGGAGCACTTGGGAAGGAGTGAGGTCAGGAAGAACACATGTAGGGTATAAATAGAGTGTGTGAGCTCTAGAACAGAGGAAAGACAGTTGTACAGCCGAGAGGAGAGTTGCTGCTGAGAGAAAAGGGAGAGTGAAGCAGCTAGAGTTGAGTTGGAGGGAAGCTAGAGAAAGAAAGCCTAGAAGGAAAAGAACTTGAGATAAGTGTCCGGAGGCCAGACTGAGGAGCCAAGAAGGAAGACTAAGTGGCTCCAGGAGAAAGAAGGGGTCCTAGAGACATGGGAAGTGAGCAACCCACCCATGGGGCTGGAATACATTGTCAGCCTCTCTGTTCTCTGCTCGCTCAATGTCTTCCCCACATTCTCTATTCACAATGACGATGTATAATTCTAGAAGACATCATGGCCTCTGTCAGCGACATACAGTGACATCTGCTAACATCACCCTGTTGGACACTGAGTGATGATCAGATGCATCTCAGTAGACTGGCGGCTGTTGTGACTATGGGATGTGGATGATTACACGGATTCTCTCTGTTTATATCTTTATACAATCACGTTGATTGGGAAAGTTGCATTCTTTCCGAGGGTCAGGCCCGGGACACTTCCTGTTTTCTCGGTCACATCATGTACTTTTAAATTGGGTTATGAGAGTCTTATACAATGGGATTGGCGCATGGGTTGAAGGAAGTACGGTAAGTTATGGTGCAATGAATGGTGCTTAACTTCAGTTGTTTTGTTTAAGAGACGATCTAGAGCAGCGGTCCCCAACCTAGGGCTCGCACGACCATGATGTGTGGCTTGCGGGACCATGATATGTTGCTCATGGGACCATGATGTGTGGCTAGCGGACCATGATGTGTCGCTCGTGGAACCAGGATTGGTGGCTCGTGGGACCATGATTGATGGCTCGCGGGACTATGATATGTGGCTTGTGGGACCATAATTTGTGGCTTGTGGGACCATGATGTATGGCTCGTTTGGCCATGATGTGTTGCTCATAGGACCATGATGTGTTGCTCATTGGACCATGATGTGTGGCTTGTGGGACCATGATGTGTGGCATGCAGGACCATGATGTGTTGCTTGTGGGACCTTAACATGTGGCTCGTGGGACCATAATGTGTTGCTCATGGGATCATAAAGTGTGGCTCATTGGACCATGATGTGTGGCACGCGAGACCATGATGTGTGACAAGTGGGACCATGGGACCATGGTGTGTGGCTCATGGGACCATGATGTGTGGCTCATGGGACCATGATCGGTGGCTCACTGGACCATGATGTATGGCTTGCGGGACTATGATGTGTGGCTCATAGTACCATGATGTGTGACTCGCGGGATCATGATGTGTTGCCCGTGGGACCATACTGTGTAGCTCATTGGGCCATGATGTGTTGCTCATGGGACCATAATGTGTGGCTCGTGGGACCACGATGAGTTGCTCGTGGGACTGACCGTGGGGTACTCGGAAGCGGGCCCTCCCGATGTCGTCAGGGGCTGCGGGATGTCATGGTGGAGTGACCTGGTCCGTGATCTCCTCGTCGGGCGATCAGTTAAAAAGGGGAATTTGAAAAATGGATAAATATAAAATATAAGCAAAAAAGTTTTGTTGTGACGCCACCCGTGTTATGCAGCCGGTATAGCCACTGCTGCAGTCAGGACCTCTGGGGATGATGGGAGTAGCAGAGAGGATGGTTTAGCTCTCCACAGGAAGAACAGGCCTCCAGGGCAACCGTAAAGTCTATGGAGATTATAAGGGTAATGGTAGGCCAGCGGGGCTGTGCTGCTGGCAGAGTTCACAGTCACATTCAGGGAGGCCACTGCTGCCAGCTCGGCGAATCAGTCAACCTCTCCTAAGGCACAGAAATCACAGTCTCACACAGTGCTGAGCTTCAACCCGGTTTACTTCACTTTCTTGGCAGATGGTTACAAAACAGTGCAGTGGCGGCTCGGTTAGGTTTATAGCAGCTGGGACGGCTCGTCCATATCACCCCCTTTCGTGTTCCTTTCATGGGCCTCTCAGTCTGTCTCTTCCGCACTCGAGCTCCTTCTGTCTCTCCCTACAGTCAGCAGCCAGGGACCCGGACAAGCCTCATGATGGTATGGGCCGCCGGGTCCATGTCCCTTCAGTCCTTTCAGTCCTGTGTGATGGTGTTCTCGCCTCTCCTTCTGACTGAACTTGACTCCTCTACTTTGCTTGGCTGACTGACTTCTTGAACTTGGTGTTTTTCTAGTTTCGTTTCCTCCCCTGACCGTGTCCTGTACTAACTTCCTCACCCTCCACTTGTCTCCTCCCGCCATCCCGTTGCTGGGCATAGAGCCCCTAGTCTTGGGATCTGGAGTGTGTTGGGTGTGTGTTTGGGGTGGCTGGACTTACTGATTCCGGTTGCTGCGCCTTCTAGTGGCGCCCGGTCCACAGGGGCGTCACAGGACCAAACTGGGACCATGATGTGTTGCTCGTTGGAACATAATGTGTGGTTCGTGGGAATGTGATGTGTGGCTTGCGGGACCATGATGTGTGGCTCGCTGGACCATGATGTATGGAATGCGGGACCATGATGTGTGGCTTGCAAGACCATGATGTGTTGCTCGTTGGAACATAATATGTGGTTCGTGGGAATGTGATGTGTGGCTTGCGGGACCATGATGTGTGGAATGCGGGACCATGATGTGTGGAATGCGGGACCATGATGTGTGGAATGCGGGACCATGATGTGTGGCTCGCTGGACCATGATATATGGAATGCGGGACCATGATGTGTGGCTCGCTGGACCATGATATATGGAATGCGGGACCATGATGTGTGGCTCGCTGGACCATGATGTATGGAATGCGGGACCATGATGTGTGGCTTGCTGGACCATGTTGTATGGAATGCGGGACCATGATGTGTGGCTTGCTGGACCATGTTGTATGGAATGCGGGACCATGATGTGTGGCTCGCTGGACCATGTTGTATGGAATGCGGGACCATGATGTGTGGCTCGCTGGACCATGATGTATGGAATGCGGGACCATGATGTGTGGCTCGCTGGACCATGATGTATGGAATGCGGGACCATGATGTGTGGCTCGCTGGACCATGTTGTATGGAATGCGGGACCATGATGTGTGGCTCGCTGGACCATGATGTATGGAATGCGGGACCATGATGTGTGGCTCGCTGGACCATGTTGTATGGAATGCGGGACCATGATGTGTGGCTCGCTGGACCATGATGTATGGAATGCGGGACCGTGATGTGTGGCTTGCAGCTGTCTCCCAGCTTGGTGCATTAGCACCAGGTCTAGGAAATAACTATGAAGACAAAGCTATTGGCTAGACCTAGTGCTAATGCAACAAACTGGAAGAGAGTCATGAGAAACACAGCATGGTCTTGCAAGCCACACTTTGGTCTCCAGTGACTTTTGTGAGTATCCCCACACAGAGGAGTAGATCTGAATAGTGGTAAGGTAGGAACCCCTGGATCTTGGTATACTGCCTTGGTGTAATTTCTGTGTACAAGCTTGGACTGCCATTATACCAGTAATGGAAGCTCTGTGGGACACTACTGTGAGGGGCCGGAGCTGGATGTGGTTTCAACCCTCTCTCAGATATTAATGTGACTCTCAAGATCAGAACGTTGGGGACCTCTGATTTAGAAGGTCCAAGGACCCTCAGCTGCTGCTCTGTTTTGCTCTTGATGTACCCAATACAAAGCGTAGAGGTCTTACTATAGGATAAACCTTCATGGTAGAGAGAGAGAGAGAAGACCTTGAGACCAACATGCTTGTAGAGCGAGAAGAAGACCAGGAGACCAAGACTGCAGCTTCACAAGATCTCAAGTTTGATTTAAAAGGGTTTGACAATAAGGCCCTGTGCCGCCCAGCTTAGGGGACCGGGATACCCGGCGCAGGGTCCCTTTCCTTGGGGGAGTCACTGGTGGCTGGACCCAGGCCGTGGCCCCAGGCTGGCACACTCCTAAAAGGGGGTATTTACAGGGGATTTAGAAGTTTATATAATTTATAAAGTTTGTAGATGTTATTGTCGTGACGCCACCCAGAATAATGTGGCTATATATGGCCACCGCTGCCTTGTACTGGCCAGGGGATGATGGTGAGAGGCAGCTGAGATGGTATAGCCCTTTTCCGGGTAGGGCTGTAGGGTCCCCTGGACAGGTGATGTTAAAGTTAATGATGGATGAAGATGGAAGTATGGTGAGGAGATGTTAAGGACACAGACACTTACTTGATTCACAGCAAATTCTCTCAGCGATGATGGTCCCAATCCTGGATAGATGGTAGCTGTTAAATCAGAGGCTGAGGCACAGATGAGGTTTAACTGGTTTACTTTCAACCAAACTATAATACAACAAGTCCCGTCTCCGGAGTCTGCAATAGGGGTTCAGTTGCTCAGGCCCCACCGGGTCCTTTACCTCCTGCTTGCGCTGTCTATGTGGCCCTGCTGCCGTGTGTGAACTCGCTGCTGGCCCAAATCTGTCCTCTCTGGGTCCCACTCAACAGGCAACTTGAGTCCTTTGTCTCTCTCTGCTTACCCCCTCCGGGAGTACTGCTGAGCTCTTAGTATGTTGCTGTGTCTGGCCCTGTGAAGCTTGTTGTTACCTCACGTTTTTCCGGTTGCTGTATTGTATATAACTAATGCAGCCACGGATCCGGTATCCGTATCTGCGCTTTTTATCTAGGGTAGATAATGATGCTACCCGATTCTGAAAGTGTTTCTCTTATCAGTTTTCTCCTCCTCAGACCGATGGCTTGGCCCTGGAAATTGTCAGTCAGTCCTCAGGAACTCAATGCAGCTCCTGTCACTCTGAGTCCCTGGCTCCAACTGTCTGAAAATTTTCCTCAGATAGTGTTTTTTCTCTAGGGAAGTCTCTGGTGTCTCTGGAGCTCCCCCTACTGGCCAAAGGTGGTAGTGCAGTGGCTTGGCTTTCTAAGTGAGTGCAACTATTATGATCTTATACTGTGGCTAATACCCGCAGGGGCGCCACATTCCCCCTTAGTTAAGAACAGTACTCCGGGACTGTGGGACAATAAACATAAGATAAAACAGATAATATCTACAGAGTCTTAAAAAAAAATAAAAAGTTACAAAAACCACTCAAGTTTAAAAATAGAGTCTTGTAAAAAGTCACTTCAAATAGCGTCCATTAATACAGCTCTGTCCTTGAGGGCTATTTATTTGTTAGGAAAGGCACTGCAATTAGCGTCCATTTTTCCAACAAAGTTTATGAATAATTTAAGAATGTTCAAAAAACAGTCTTTCCGGAGCTTTAATTTACCGCCTCCGGGCTGATAAATGAAGAAAAGAGTTCAAGAATATACAAGTAGTTCATACAGAATAGTCTCTGCAGGTACTGAGCTTTTTTAACGTTACATCTAATAACTACTAATTAACAACTAAACAAGTTCCTTTCAGATATTTCGGGTTGTAAGTGCAGTAGGCCTCAAGGCCCTCGGGTCACCGCATATGAGGCCAAGTTTTAACTCTCCGTGACTGCCACTTTACATCATACCTTTTAGGATTCTATTCAACTGCATAACTTTAACATATAGACAATGCACATGAAATCTATTTACATTTGGTAGTCTGCATATCTTGCTGGTAATTGACCCTGAGTACTACGCTGTGATCTGCGTAACGCTTGTGTACTGGGTGTACTCAATGTGATGGTGTGAGTGGACGTATACCTAGTAAGTACTTCTGGTTCTGCTAGGGATAATTCCACATTTGTGGGGTTGGCAATTCCACCGTGTCCAGGACTATTATTACTAGGAATTTGTTCTTCCTGTCTTGGAACTTCTTGTGGTACAGGGTCTGCTTCTAATTCTATTGGTCTTGGGGCTTCTGGTATTACAGGCTCTGGTGTTTGATAGAAGGCCATCATGGGAACTACTACTGCACCATTGTAGGTTGGCCAGGTTTTAGGAAAGTCTCCTAAATAGGTGTGATATACTCCATCTTCTTCTTTTTCGTTAACAGGTTGAACCGGTACTGGATGAATAACTTCTGGTTCAGGTTGAATGACTTCTTTTTCTTTCAATGTCTCTGGACATAGTTTTAGATTGTCTCTTGACATTAGTACTGATGTTAATCCACCATCTTTGCTTATAAGACACATTTTAGGATTGTTCACTCTCATTGGTAAAACTGTATATGGGACGGATTCCCACTGATTGTCCAGTTTATTAGTGCGACGGTTTCTCTTGAGCACTTGATCACCAGGTTTTAATGGGGTTGCTAGAGCATTCTGGTTGAAGTATTGCTCTTGTCTTTCTCTAGTTTTCTGGAGATTCCTTTCTACGCATTCTTGCACTTGACGATACTGTTGTTGGCGTAGGGAGTCCCAGTTGGAATCCTGCACTTCTGCGTCAGGTTTTACGATGCCCATTTCTAGATCTATTGGTAGCTTGCCAGGTCTTGCACGCATAAGGAAAGCTGGGGTACAGTTTGTGGAGCTTACCGGGACATTGTTATAGAGGTCTACCAAGTCAGGCAATTTCTCTGGCCATAGGTTTCTCTCTGTCTCTGGTAAAGTCTTTAAGAGATCGATTACAATATGGTTCATTTTTTCGCATAAGCCATTTGTTTGCGGATGATAGGCTGTTGTACGGATCTTCTTACAGCCATACATATTGCAAAATTCTCTGAAGATCTCTGATTCAAATGCTGTACCTTGGTCTGCGAGTACTTGTTCCGGATATCCATGAGGTCTGCAAAAGTATGTCTGGAACGCCTTAGCTGCTGTCTTTGCAGTGAGATCTTTCACGGGCACTACTACCAGGAAGCGTGAGTAATGGTCCACGATGGTTAAAGCATAGACATAGCCGGACCGGCTTGGTGTCAATTTCACGTGGTCTATTGCTACGAGCTCAAGTGGTTGCTTGGTAACTATAGGCTGGAGTGGTGCTCTTTGGTTTTTTAGATCTTTTCTTCTGAGGTTGCACGGACCACAGTTTCTGCACCATTCTTCAATTGATCTTCTCATTCCAACCCAGTAGAATCTTTCTCTTAAAAGTACTTCTAGCTTTTTCCACCCGAAGTGACCAGCACCATTGTGATAAGCTTCTAGGACCATTTTTACATCTTGTTTAGGCACAATGATCTGCCATACTAGCTCATGCGTCTTTGGATTGGTATATCTTCTGCACAGCTTTCCTTGGTACAGGAACATTTTGCCTCTCTCTTTCCAGAGTTGATGTGTCTCTTTCGGTGCATTTTCATTGGGATACGCACTTTGCTCAGTCAGCAGTTCTTTCACCAACTTCACAGCTGGATTGCTGTCTTGAGTGTCAGCCCATCTGTGGTGTGCTAATGGGTTGAGATTCACTTGTTGATGTTTCTGGTAGGCACTGGATTGATACTGTCCTACCTTGGGACGATGGAAGGCGGGTAGTTCAATTTCTTCAAGTTCTACCGGTTCTTCTTCCACGTCTCTCAACTGCGGCATCCGGGATAAGGCGTCTGCATTTCCATTCTTTCGGCCTGCTCTATACTTGATCACGAAGTTGTAATTAGACAGCCGGGCTATCCACCGCTGTTCCAGCGCACCTAACTTGGCTGTATCCAGGTGGGTCAATGGGTTGTTATCAGTATAGACGGTGAATTCTGCAGCTGCCAAGTAGTGTTTGAAACGCTCAGTCACAGCCCAGACTACTGCCAGTAGTTCTAACTTGAAGGAGCTGTAATTTTCAGGATTTCTTTCAGTAGGCCGGAGCTTTCTACTTGCAAAGGCGATGACTTTCTCCATGCCTCCTTGCTTCTGAGATAGTACTGCTCCCAGTCCCACATTACTGGCATCTGTGTAAAGGATGAAAGGTTGATGGTAATCAGGGTATGCCAGCACTTCTTCTCCGGTCAATGCCTTCTTCAACTTTTCAAAGGAATCTTCCCTCTCATCACTCCACTGGAAAGGAGGATTGCGGTTTGAAGGCTTCTTCGACTGCCCTACCAGGATGTCTTGTAGAGGTGCTGCTAGCTTGGTGAACCCTTGGATGAATCTACGATAGTAGCCCACCAGTCCCAGGAATTGCCTCACCTGTTTTACGCTGGTAGGTCTTGGCCAATCCCTTATTGCGGTTACTTTCTCGGGATCCGGTGCTACTCCTTCTGAACTTACAACGTGTCCCAGGTATTGTACCTTTGGCTTTAGAAGGTGACATTTTGATGGCTTGATCTTCATACCATACCGGGATAAGGCCTCGAACACTTCTGCCAGGTCTTGTAGATGTTGTTCGTAAGTCTTTGAGTAGACTATTACATCATCTAGGTACAGAAGGACGGTTTCAAAGTTCTTGTGTCCGAGACAGCATTCCATCAATCGCTGAAAGGTACCGGGTGCGTTGCAGAGTCCGAATGGCATACAATTAAATTCACAGAGACCCATCGGGGTGGTAAACGCTGTCTTCTCTTTATCTTCCTCAGCCACAGGGACTTGCCAATACCCACTTGTTAAGTCTAAGGTGGAAAAATAGTTAGCAGATCTTAAAGCAGCTAATGACTCTTCAATTCTAGGTAAGGGGTAGGCGTCTTTATGGGTAATGTGATTAATCTGCCGGTAGTCTACGCACATTCTCATGGTTCCGTCTTTCTTTTTAACTATTACCAGAGGGGCTGCCCAGGGGCTACAACTGTCTCTAATTACCCCGGCCTGTTTCATCTCCCTCAGCATGTCTTTAGCACATTGATAATGAGCGGGCGGTATGGGTCTATATCTCTCTTTTATTGGTGGGTGGTTACCGGTAGGAATTGTATGTTCTACCCCTTTAATCTGTCCGAAGTCTAATGGGTGTTTACTGAAGACCCGTTCATATTCTTCTACTAGTCGGTACACCCCTTGTTTTTGGTGGGTAGGTGTTGAATCTGTACCTATATGCAGCTGCTGACACCAATCTTCTAATTCTCCACTTGAACCATTGTCGTCCGCCTGACATGACGGATTCAAGGGCCCAATGGCTATGATGGCATTGTTGTCAACAGTGTATAGCTTGGCCATTGTAGCGTACCTTGGTAAAGTGACCTCTTCCTCTCCACAATTCAAAAGACGTATGGGCACTCTTCCCCTGTGTACCTCGACTATTCCTCTAGCCGTTAATATCGTGGGTCTACTATCAGTGTACACAGGCTCTACCAAGGCTTGGTAATCTCGTCCTTTAATACCAATGGCTGCTCTACACCATACCAGCATTTCAGTTTTTGGAGGTATTACTATAGGAGTTGGGTCACTTACCCTCACACTGCCGATTTCTCCACCTGCAACCTCTACTTGTTGCTTCAGCACCAATGCTTTTATCTCTCTCCGGAGAATTCTCTGCTGGCAGGATTGGGCAGTTTCCGCAAATTGCTGTAAAATAGTAATAACCTCGGAAAAACAATTTTCTAAAACATTCATACCTACCAATACAAAAGGTTCCCGTCGGTTAACATCAACAATTATGATACCCTGATTTTTAATTCTGCTCTACCAATCTTAATGGTCATCTCTCTAAATCCTACTTGCGGTACCAATTTTCCATTACTAGCATATATACTTAGCTCAACATTAGATGGTCTTTTATCAATGTCTGAATCTGCCCAGTACCTCTTATAAAGGATATGTGGTATAGATGAAATCTGGGAACCAGTGTCCAACAAGGCATTGAGGGGAATACCGTCCAGCACGATGGGGATAATGGGACGTCCTCCGACGTACTTATCGTGCCAGGATGTTGGGCCTTGAAAGTTCACTCCTGCGAAGCGGCCCGCATTCCCAGGGGATCCTTGTTTAAATCACAATTGCGGGCGATGTGGCCTGGCTTCCGGCAACGGCGGCAAATAGGCTGTCCATCCGGCTGGTAACGGTCGTTGGGTCGTCCTCTCCACGCTGGGTATCTCTGGGGTCTCATCCAGGGAATATCCTCTCTGCGGTTCGCCAACTCCATCTTGGATGTAGTCTGTGATTCTCTCATTTCCTGCATGGTTTTAGCCATTGAGGTGACAATGTCTGTTAGAGAGTCAAGCTTTTGCTGGAAAGCATCATTAGCACTGGCCTCCAGGGGCTTAACTGATGTCACTGGCACTCTCTGTTGTTGAGGGGTTTCTGTAATGGATTGCTCAGGATCCTGATCCCAAAGTGCCTCTGCCTGCTGGAGACGAATAGTGCTCTCCTTTAACTGGGCAAATGTCACTTCAGGGTCCTTGAAAGTCAGCATACTCGCATGCCCTCGATGAGAAGGGGTTAATAGTCCCTCAATGAATTGATCTTTTAACAATTTATCAGCGCCAGTGTTAAACATTGGTTCAGCCAGTGTAAGCGCTTTAAGGGCCTCTTGTAAATTCAGGGCAAAGTCTCTCACACTCTCATTGGCCTTTTGTTTGCAATTGAAGAATTTGGTCTTTGCTTTGCTACCAGCAGTAGTTTCAAATACTGCTTTTAATCCAGCTAGAATATGCTCAGCAGTGTCTTTTAGATCAGCGGACCATGCTGTGACTTCTCGCTTGGCATTACCACTTAACTGTGCCATCAGCAAACCGACACGCTGAGCTTCTGCCATTGGAAACATGTTTAAATAGGCCAGCAGTTTTTCTTTAAAATCATCAAAAGTATTAGGCTTACCTTCATACACTGGAAGCCATGGAGCACCTGGGGTATATGGCATCAACATCGGCATAATAGGCGCTGCACCTTGCGCCGCTGTGCTGCCGAGCGCTCTGTTCTGTGATTCAGCTGCATATGTGTCGCCGGGTGTTTCGGCGTCTCCGTGCTGCGACATGTTGCGCCCCCTTAGTTAATCCGGACCCTTCCGGTCCTCTGCTTCCGTCGGGATGGAGTATAATCGTTCCACTGTGCAGCAGGATTGGTTTTCCCCTTTTGCAGACGTCAGAGCTCTCAGCTTGGTACCGCCCACAAAGACACGCCCCTGCTGCTTCTGCTCGCCGTGAGCTCAGTAATGGCGGAATCTGAAATTTTTCAGTCAGATCAGAGCTCAGGGCTATGACACAGTTCAAATAGCAGTCTCGTGCTGTGGCAGTTATGAGGTAATTAGTGATGATGCAATTTTACCTCAGAGGCTGGCGGCCATTTTGTTTCAATGTTAGTCAATGGCGAAAAGTCTATTTCAATGGTTTCCAATGGGAAAATCACTTTTTGATAAAAAAGTCAATTTTTCTCGGATTTTCTCACAATTTTCGGCATTAATCACGGCACACAGTACCCGATTTAACCAGGCACGGTAAATCCTGTTCGTGACGCCAAAAGGAGATGTGCCGCCCAGCTTAGGGGACCGGGATACCCGGCGCAGGGTCCCTTTCCTTGGGGGAGTCACTGGTGGCTGGACCCAGGCCGTGGCCCCAGGCTGGCACACTCCTAAAAGGGGGTATTTACAGGGGATTTAGAAGTTTATATAATTTATAAAGTTTGTAGATGTTATTGTCGTGACGCCACCCAGAATAATGTGGCTATATATGGCCACCGCTGCCTTGTACTGGCCAGGGGATGATGGTGAGAGGCAGCTGAGATGGTATAGCCCTTTTCCGGGTAGGGCTGTAGGGTCCCCTGGACAGGTGATGTTAAAGTTAATGATGGATGAAGATGGAAGTATGGTGAGGAGATGTTAAGGACACAGACACTTACTTGATTCACAGCAAATTCTCTCAGCGATGATGGTCCCAATCCTGGATAGATGGTAGCTGTTAAATCAGAGGCTGAGGCACAGATGAGGTTTAACTGGTTTACTTTCAACCAAACTATAATACAACAAGTCCCGTCTCCGGAGTCTGCAATAGGGGTTCAGTTGCTCAGGCCCCACCGGGTCCTTTACCTCCTGCTTGCGCTGTCTATGTGGCCCTGCTGCCGTGTGTGAACTCGCTGCTGGCCCAAATCTGTCCTCTCTGGGTCCCACTCAACAGGCAACTTGAGTCCTTTGTCTCTCTCTGCTTACCCCCTCCGGGAGTACTGCTGAACTCTTAGTATGTTGCTGTGTCTGGCCCTGTGAAGCTTGTTGTTACCTCACGTTTTTCCGGTTGCTGTATTGTATATAACTAATGCAGCCACGGATCCGGTATCCGTATCTGCGCTTTTTATCTAGGGTAGATAATGATGCTACCCGATTCTGAAAATGTTTCTCTTATCAGTTTTCTCCTCCTCAGACCGATGGCTTGGCCCTGGAAATTGTCAGTCAGTCCTCAGGAACTCAATGCAGCTCCTGTCACTCTGAGTCCCTGGCTCCAACTGTCTGAAAATTTTCCTCAGATAGTGTTTTTTCTCTAGGGAAGTCTCTGGTGTCTCTGGAGCTCCCCCTACTGGCCAAAGGTGGTAGTGCAGTGGCTTGGCTTTCTAAGTGAGTGCAACTATTATGATCTTATACTGTGGCTAATACCCGCAGGGGCGCCACAGCCCCATACACCAATAATGGCAGTAATGCCCTGATGGCGGCCCTGGAAATAGCATAAGAACATAAGCTTGTAGGGCAACTAGTCCTTTATTGATAATCTCTGTAACATCTCCACCAGAGTCTGCCCCATCAACATCTGATTATGTCATAGGCTCCACCGTATTCACTTTGTAGGTCGTGATGGTGATAGAGATCCAAAAACTCTGCCCATCCTCTAAGCTTAGAGTGGCTGAGACCTGCAGTGCTTCACAGCCTGACAGAGCATGTGTGTTTGCTGTCCAGCTGAAGTCATTAGCTCCTAGCTTCGGCCTATTGGTAAGCACCACAGCCTTACTCATATCTTCAGCCTTCTGCTGGAAGCTGCCAGAAATAGCTTTTGGTTCCCTGGCTAGTCTTTTGTCTTTTAAAGTATTTTCCTGCCCCTTGGCCTCCATTTTTTGAGGCTTCTTCTGCCTCACAATTTTGTATCTTGCTGCCATCTTGGTTTTGAACCAAGTCAGATTGTTTCGCTGGGATTTTCAGTCCAGGATTCTTATTTGTTATATTAAGGGCTGCTTTTACAGGATGGTCAGAAGTGATGGGAGAAACTGACCATCCACATACCTCCCATGGGTGTGTCTCAGCCGATAGTAGGTGACGGCTTCTGGGTCACATGGCTGATGATGTCACACTTGTCCTGGAAGCTCAGAATTCCTGTTTAAGCACATGCTGAGGTGGAGAGACCACATGTGAGTTTGTAGCATGCCAGAGCTATTGCAAAGTGAATGGACCTGAAATCCGGATCAAAAAGCTGACTGGGGTCAGTGGAACACTTATGGACATTTGTGTTGCTGTAAAGCCTGAAGAAAGGCTAAGGTGACTTCTTTCCTGCATGGTTTATGAAGGTTAAATAAACCAAATGAACTTCTAACTGGAGAAACATTTCCTTTCTTTGCCTCAATGACTGTCAAAGTGAGTGAGTACCCCATTGTAGTGGATTTATATATAAAGTGCTACCACAGGGTGTTAAAGACAACTATCTTGCCTATGACTACCTCCTCACACCACGCTACAAACAGGGCCGGCCTTATGTTGAATGGTGCCCTGTGCGAATTTGCCTTATGGCGCCCCCACGCCATTACTTACTCAGAACACATGAGCATACATGTTTGTACATGATCTATTCATGGTCTTCAAGGAGAGCAGGGAGGGGCGTTGCTATGCTAGGGTCAGAAAAAATCAGGGACCCAAGACCTATATCCTCTCCCACCTGTCATTACCAACCCTCCCATATATAGAGGTGTTACCTGTCATCTTACAGGAGGAGGAGGTGAGCTGTGATATCACCTATTGTGAATGGTGGATCCTGTGTTATCTACTGTATATAGAGGTTATCAGTCATTGTACAGGAGGAGGTGAGCTGTGATATCACCTATTGTGAATGGTGGATCCTGTGTTATCTACTGTATATAGAGGTGTTATCAGTCATTGTACAGGAGGAGGTGAGCTGTGATATCACCTATTGTGAATGGTGGATCCTGTGTTATCTACTGTATATAGAGGAGTTATCAGTCATTGTATAGGAGGAGGTGAGCTGTGATATCATCTATTGTGAATGGTGGATCCTGTGTTATCTACTGTATATAGAGGCGTTATCAGTCATTGTACAGGAGGAGGTGAGCTGTGATATCACCTATTGTGAATGGTGGATCCTGTGTTATCTACTGTATATAGAGGTGTTCTCAGTCATTGTACAGGAGGAGGAGGTGAGCTGTGATATCACCTATTGTGAATGGTGGATCCTGTGTTATCTACTGTATATAGAGGTGTTATCAGTCATTGTACAGGAGGAGGTGAGCTGTGATATCACCTATTGTGAATGGTGGATCCTGTGTTATCTACTGTATATAGAGGAGTTATCAGTCATTGTACAGGAGGAGGTGAGCTGTGATATCATCTATTGTGAATGATGGATCCTGTGTTATCTACTGTATATAGAGGTGTTATCAGTCATTGTACAGGAGGAGGAGGTGAGCTGTGATATCACCTATTGTGAATGGTGGATCCTGTGTTATCTACTGTATACAGAGGTGTTATCAGTCATTGTACAGGAGGAGGTGAGCTGTGATATCACCTATTGTGAATGGTGGATCCTGTGTTATCTACTGTATATAGAGGTGTTATCAGTCATTGTACAGGAGGAGGTGAGCTGTGATATCACCTATTGTGAATGGTGGATCCTGTGTTATCTACTGTATACAGAGGTGTTATCAGTCATTGTACAGGAGGAGGTGAGCTGTGATATCACCTATTGTGAATGGTGGATCCTGTGTTATCTACTGTATATAGAGGTGTTATCAGTCATTGTACAGGAGGAGGTGAGCTGTGATATCACCTATTGTGAATGGTGGATCCTGTGTTATCTACTGTATATAGAGGTGTTATCAGTCATTGTACAGGAGGAGGTGAGCTGTGATATCACCTATTGTGAATGGTGGATCCTGTGTTATCTACTGTATGTAGAGGTGTTATCAGTCATTGTACAGGAGGAGGAGGTGAGCTGTGATATCACCTATTGTGAATGGTGGATCCTGTGTTATCTACTGTATATAGAGGTGTTATCAGTCATTGTACAGGAGGAGGAGGTGAGCTGTGACATCATCTATTGTGAATGGTGGATCCTGTTTTATCTGCTGTATATAGAGGTGTTGACTCTTAAATAATGCAGCATTTCAAATAAGAACATACTCCAAAAGCTTCTGGGGACCGAGACAGATAGGAGAGTAGCAAGAAAGGCTAGTCCCTGGTGAATTCACCCCATTTGCGTGTATACGGAGAGACCGGTCACTCAAGGCAGTCAGCAGGGAGAAGCCTTCAGGGAACAGACTTTCTGACTAGTCTCCAGCAAGATTTGATCCCTGATTGAACCCCCCCCATAGTATTCCACATAGTATATTGCACCCCCAAATTCCTCCATATATTATGCACCCCAATAGACCTCCATATAATATAATGCACCCCATAGTCCTCAATATAGAATAATGCACCACCACAGTCCTACATATAGTATACTAGATGGCGGCCCGATTCTAAAGAATCGGGTAGTCTAGAATCCATATATAGTTTATTTACTAATAGTTAGGGGAGTGCGATGAAATGAATTGTGTGTATACAGGTGGCTCAGTGGGTAGCAGAGTATACGGTTGCTCAGTGGTTAGCACTGTGCGGTGGCTCAGTGGTTAGCACTGCGCGGTGGCTCAGTGGTTAGCACTGCGCGGTGGCTCAGTGGTTAGCACTGCGCGGTGGCTCAGTGGTTAGCACTGGGTGGTGGCTCAGTGGTTAGCACTGCGCGGTGGCTGAGTGGTTAGCAGTGAGTGCGGTGGCTCAGTGGTTAGCAGTGAGTGCGTGGGCAGAGTGGTCAACGCAGCGCCGTGGGCAGAGTGGTCAGCACAGCGCCGTGGGCAGAGTGGTCAGCACAGCGCCGTGGGCAGAGTGGGCAGCGCAGTGCCGTGGGCAGGGTGGTCAGCGCAGCGCCGTGGGCAGGGTGGTCAGCGGTGGGGGGGACGGACACACACACACAGACACACACTCCGATATACGGTTGCTCAGTGGTTAGCACTGTGCGGTGGCTCAGTGGTTAGCACTGCGCGGTGGCTCAGTGGTTAGCACTGCGCGGTGGCTCAGTGGTTAGCACTGCGCGGTGGCTCAGTGGTTAGCACTGGGTGGTGGCTCAGTGGTTAGCACTGCGCGGTGGCTGAGTGGTTAGCAGTGAGTGCGGTGGCTCAGTGGTTAGCAGTGAGTGCGTGGGCAGAGTGGTCAACGCAGCGCCGTGGGCAGAGTGGTCAGCACAGCGCCGTGGGCAGAGTGGTCAGCACAGCGCCGTGGGCAGGGTGGTCAGCGGTGGGGGGGACGGACACACACACACAGACACACACTCCGATATATTTACCACCGTCCTCGCTTCTTCCCTGCCACCTGCGTCTTCCTGAGTCCTCTGATCTGCCGACATGTCGCCACACCCAGGACTGGATCCAATATTGCGTCCGGGAACTATCGGTGGCCCGATTCTAACGCATCGGGTATTTTAGAATATAGAAATAGAGATTGCATGGGGAAGGCGGTGAGGGCTGAATTGGGAGGAACTTTGAAGAAGGAGCGGCCGGTGAAGAACGGCGTGGCAGGGGGGAGGAGGGAGGACAGAACAGCAGGGGGAGGAGGATGGAGGACAGAGGAGGTAGCGGCGGGGTGTGGGAGGATGTAGCAGCACAGGCAGGGGGAGGAAGGAACGGCAGGGGGAGGATGGAGCACAGAGCGGCAGGGGGAGGAGGACGGAGGATGAAGCGGCGGGGTGGGGGAAGATGGAGCAGCACAGGCAGGGGGAGGACAGAGGATGGAGTGGCAGAGGGGAGGAGGACAAAGGAAGGAGGAGGAAGCGTTGCGGTGGGGGAGGATGGAGCGGCACAGGCAGGGGGAGGATGGAGCGGCAGGGGGAGGATGAAGCACAGAGCGGTGGGGGGGGTGGAGGACAGGATGAAGCGGCGGGGTGGGAGAGAACGGAGCAGCATAGGCAGGGGGAGGACGGAGGATAGCGTGGCGGAGGTGAGGAAGGAAAAGGAAGGAGGAGGAAGCGGTGGGGTGGGGGAGGATGGAGTGGCACAGGCAGGGGGAGGACGAAGCGGCATGGGGAGGACTAAGCACAGAGTGGCGGGAGGGAGGAGGGTGTAGGATGAAGCAGCGAGGTGGGGGAGGACGAAGCAGCACGGGCAGGGGGGGGAACGGGGGATGGAGTGGCGGAGGTGAAGAGGACAAAGGAAGGAGGAGGAAGCGGTGGGGGAGGATGGAGCGGCACAGGCAGGGGGAGGACAGAACGACAGGGGGAGGACAGAGCGGCAGGGGGAGGACAGAGCGGCAGGGGGAGAACAGAGCGGCAGGAGGAGGACAGAGGACGAAGCGGTGGGGTGGAGGAGGATGGAGCAGCCCAGGCAGGGGGAGGATGGAGTGGTGGAGAGGAGGCGGACAAAGGAAGGAGGAGGAAGCGATGGAGGATGATGGAATGGTACAGGCAGGGAGAGGACGGAGCACAGAGCGGTGGGAGGAGGATGATGGAGGACAAAGCGGCGGGGTGAGGGTGGATGGAGCACTGTAAGGCAGCTTAGTGGTTAGCAGTGCGCGGTGGCTCAGTGGTTAGCAGTGCGCGGTGGCTCAGTGGTTAGCACTGCGCGGTGGCTCAGTGGTTAGCACTGCGCGGTGGCTCAGTGGTTAGCACTGGGCTGTGGCTCAGTGGTTAGCACTGCGCGGTGGCTCAGTGGTTAGCAGCGAGTGCGGTGGGCAGAGTGGTCAGCGCAGCGGCGCTGTGTGGGCAGGGTGGTCAGTGCAGCGGCGCTGTGTGGGCAGGGTGGTCAGTGCAGCGGCGCTGTGTGGGCAGGGTGGTCAGCACAGCGGCGCTGTATGGGCAGGGTGGTCAGCACAGCGGCGCTGTGTGGGCAGGGTGGTCAGTGCAGCGGGGCTGTGTGGGCAGGGTGGTGAGCGCAGCGGCGCTGTGTGGGCAGGGTGGTCAGCGCAGCGGCGCTGTGTGGGCAGAGTGGTCAGCGCAGCGGCGCTGTGTGGGCAGAGTGGTCAGCGCAGGGCAGAGTGGTCAGCGGTGGGCAGAGTGGTCAGCGGTGGGGCGGACGGACACACACTCTGATATACTTACCACCGTCCCTGCTTCTTCCCTTGCGCCTGCGTCTTCCTGAGTCCCGACATGTCGCTGCACCCAGGACTGGATCCAATATGGCGTCCAGGAACTCTCGCGAGACTTCCCGGATGCCATCTTGGAGAAAGTATGTCGCCACCCCTGGAGCCATGGATCCAATATGGCGTCCGGGAAGTCTCGCGAGACTTCCCGGACGCCGTATTGGATCCAGTTCTCCAGGGGCGGCGACATGTCGGCGGTGGAGAAGACGGAGGAGAGGTGGTAAGTATAGGCAACTGTGTGTGCGTGTGTTGTGTGTGTGGTGTGTGTATGTGTTAGGGGCTGCCATAAGCGTAGCGGGCTCTATGAGTCCCGGCTCCCGCTTACGGCCGCCATCTTGGCTCACCCTGAGCGGGTATAGCTCTGCCGGACGTTGGGACAAAGTGACGGATGTGAGGTCACAAATCCTTCCGGCTTTTATATACAAGATTGCACACCCACAGACCTCCATATAGAATAATGCACCCCACATTTCTCCATATAGAATAATGCACCCACACAGTTCTCTATCTAGAATGCACACCCAAAGTCCTCCATTTAGTATAATGCACGCCACAGTCCTCCGTATAGTATATTGCACACTTAAAGCATGACATATAGTACAATACACCCCCACATTCCTCCATATAGTATAATGCTCCGCTCCGTACACTTCGTACACACGCGGCTCTGCTCCATACACCTCGTACACACTCGGCTTCACTCCATACACCTCATACACACTCGGCTCCACTCCATACACCTCGTACACATTCGGCTCCGCTCCATACACCTCGTACACATTCGGCTCCGCTCCGTACACCTCGTACACACTCGGCTCAGCTCCGTACACCTCGTACACACTCGGCTCAGCTCCGTACACCTCGTACACACTCGGCTCAGCTCCGTACACCTCGTACACACTCGGCTCAGCTCCGTACACCTCGTACACACTCGGCTCCGCTCCGTATACCTCGTACACACACGGCTCCGCTCCGTACACCTCGTACACACACGGCTCCGCTCCGTACACCTCGTACACACACGGCTCCGCTCCGTACACCTCGTACACACACGGCTCCGCTCCGTACACCTCGTACACACTCGGCTCCGCTCTGTACACCTCGTACACACGTCTCCGCTCCGTACACCACGTACACACGCGGCTCTGCTCCGTACACACGCGGCTCCGCTCCGTACACCACGTACACACACGGCTCCGCTCTGTACACCTCATACACACTCGGCTCCGCTCCGTACACCTCATACACACTCGGCTCCGCTCCGTACACCTCGTGCACACGCGACTCCATACACCTTGTACACACTCGGCTCCACTCCTTACACCTCATACACACGCAGCTCTGCTACATTCACACTATACATCCCTCTTGATCCCACACAAACTCACCTCTTTTCACAAACTCATTTCTTTACCTCTTCACTTTTTGCTTGGTGGAAGCTGCCCTGCATAGTCGGAGATGCTGATCATGTGATCCCTGACTCCTCCCCCTTCATTGACATCATCACAGGTCCTGTAAGCACAGGCCTGTGCAGCTCCACAGGTGGGCTGAGGGCTCACACTGCAGGGGAGGGGGAGGGGGGGGGAGGGGGATAACGCGGCGGCAGCGGCCAGGACTATAGTAGAGAGAGTGGCATCAGCAGGGAGCCCGCGCTACCACCGGGCGCCCTGAGGATGCCGTCCTCTGTCTACTAGCAGCCGCACAGATCTAGCAAAGCCCCTGGGAGCGGGAGCAGGGCAGCAAATGACAATGACAGCTGTCTCCCTGCGGCGCCCCCTGGAGCGTGGCGCCCTGTGCGGCCGCACGACTCGCACATGCCAAGGGCCGGCCCTGGCTACAAAGACATCAGCTTAATTCACCCTGATCTGCAAAATGCTGATAATTATAGTCCAAACAATCTGTATAAGTGTCTTCGGCTTCTTTTTTCGGACTGTCCCAAAATTTCTGGACAGTTGGCAGCCCTGCATTGGTTGTGGCCCTTGTAGTGCAATATAAAAATGGATATTTGGAGCCCATGCATTATGTTAACCTATAACAAACCAGCCTTGTTGGATTACTGATACAATCAGACAAAAGTGTTCATTGTAACAAAATCTTGTGATTTATTTAACCCAAATATCTGCTGTTGACTTATTTGATTCTTGAGAGTTTTGAATGATGCACGAATACCTGATTTTTTTATAAACCTAACTCATCTAATCCTAAACACTGGTCACTTTGGGGCAAAGGTGTACTAGATATATAACATATTAACTTGACTTGAGCAATATTGTGTAAGTCGCTATATAGGCCCATACAAACATGACAATGATAGAAGCTATTTGTGGACCTGTAGCCGAAAAACAATCCAGGTTCAGTGTAGAGACTTTCCCAGGAGTTCTCTGTCTGTTGTGCTTCTCCGACTGATGTTCCAGACAGATGATGTGCAAAAACTCCTTGGTGATGTAAGTACTTAAAGGGACTCTGGCAGGTAATTTTTCAGTATGATAGTACTAGTACCCTTGAATAGTGCCTGGACAAACCTTTTGGAATACATAAAAATAATTACTGTACCCTTTGTAGTTCTCTTGCTATAAGCACCTTCACACCCAGCAGGCAGCTGCTTCACTCATCCAGTCCTTTACTTTCTCTTCTGTATAGTATGCAAGTTTGTAAATGTTCATTTATTATTCACTCCTTCCCAGGCTGGCTCTTTCCTATCCCCTGTGCTCTGTGTCTCGCTGCTTGTCTCATTTTCATTTGCTGTCCTGCACAATGCTTCTGAGGGGGAGCGAGAGATGGCAAGGACATATCTGATATCTGATACCTCAGCTAGGTAAGGCAATCTCCTCCATTTGTTGCTGTGGGCAGGCGCCGTGCTGTCTGTAAGAGATTCTATGTGTTTATTTGAACATTTGTTTTGCTGCATACAAAGAGAACAGAGACAAGAGCCTCCCCACGTGGGTGATTTACACTGCCATCATTGTGTGCAGTGCAGTGATGTCACTACATGACCAGAGGAGGGCAGTGCAGTGATACATGAATATTCATTACTTGGGGAGTGTGCAGCAGAGAAGTAAGTGATCACTCACTGTGATAGACAAATGGAATAAATCACCTATTTTGTAGTTTACAGAGGATAGGGGTGAGTATAAATAAGAGAAATACATGAGTAGAAAGAGCTTCATTAGAAGAATTAGAAAATTTACATATGTATTTTTTTTGTATGTTGACTATACAAGAGTGTACGCAATATCAATCTCTTCCTTTAATTTTGTATTTTATATTAACCTTCATAATAAAATTGCCTTCTTTAAAAGTTATATGTGAACCTTAGTGTCAAAAACTTGGCAAAACACCCCCTCAGCAGCAGGAACAAGTGGCCGGTGCCAGTCCTCTTCTTTCTCTTCTAAACTCCCAGAATCTGCCAAACCCTTCTAGAATAGTAAGAAGTAAATCCTTTCATTATAAAGGAGCGCACCACTGTGTCAGTACAGGAGCCGGAGCAGTGTATAATGGGATAATCCCACAGCCGGGGCTCACTATCACTGGGATAACCCAGCCGCTGTCTGCACCATGCACATCTCCGGTACTGATTTAGAGGAACGTAATCCATTCCCACCCAACATTCAACATTGACATAGAAAGGTTTCTTGTGCACAGTAAGCTGTGTTTCTTCTGTCTGTCCTCATCTGCCCTATCACCAGGCACAGGCCCATTGAGCCTGTCAGCAACAGCAGAGTAAGGCATAGACACACACATAGCAATGGCCGCAAGAGTTGCAGAAGGTGCGAATGCAACCAGGCCCTGGCTGGAAAGGAGCCCAATGACATTACAATCAGCTGTGTTCCCCAGCTGTAATGTCTGTATACTCTTATATTATGTGATCCCTGGCTGTAATGTCCGTATACTCTTATATTCTGGGATCCTCGGCTGTAATATCTGTATACTCTTATATTCTGGGATCCTCGGCTGTAATATCTGTATACTCTTATATTCTGTGGTCCCCGGCTGTAATGTCTGTATACTCTTATATTCTGTGATCCTCGGCTGTAATGTCTGTATACTCTTATATTCTGGGATCCCCAACTGTAATGTCTGTATACTCTTATATTCTGGGATCCCCAGCTGTAATGTGTGTATACTCTTATATTCCGGGATCCCCGGCTGTAATGTCTGTATACTCTTATATTATGTGATCCCTGGCTGTAATGTCAGTATACTCTTATATTCTGTGATCCTCGGCTGTAATGTCTGTATACTCTTATATTCTGTGATCCCCAGCTGTAATGTCTGTATACTCTTATATTCTGTGATCCCAACTGTAGTGTCTGTTTACTCTTACTGTATATTCTGTGATCCCTACTCTTATATTCTGTGATCCCCGGCTGTAATGTCTGTATACTCTTATATTCTGTGATCCTCGGCTGTAATGTCTGTATACTCTTATATTCTGGGATCCCCAACTGTAATGTCTGTATACTCTTATATTCTGGGATCCCCAGCTGTAATTTGTGTATACTCTTATATTCCGGGATCCCCGGCTGTAATGTCTGTATACTCTTATATTCTGGGATCCCCAGCTTTAATGTCTGTATACTCTTATATTCTGTGATCCCCGGCTGTAATGTCTGTATATTCTTATATTCTGTGATCCCCGGCTGTAATGTCTGTATACTCTTATATTCTGTGATCCCCAGCTGTAATATCTGTATACTCTTATATTCTGTGATCCCGGCTGTAATGTCTGTATACTCTTATATTCTGTGATCCCCAGCTGCAATGTCTGTATACTTTTATATTCTGTGATCCCCGGCTGTAATCTCTGTATACTCTTATATTCTGTGATCCCCGGCTGTAATGTCTGTATACTCTTATATTCTGTGATCCCCAGCTGCAATGTCTGTATACTTTTATATTCTGTGATCCCCGGCTGTAATCTCTGTATACTCTTATACTCTGTGGTCCCCGGCTGTAATGTCTGTATACTCTTATATTCTGTGATCCTCGGTTGTAATGTCTGTATACTCTTATATTCTGGGATCCCCAACTGTAATGTCTGTATACTCTTATATTCTGGGATCCCCAGCTGTAATGTGTGTATACTCTTATATTCTGGGATCCCCGGCTGTAATGTCTGTATACTCTTATATTCTGGGATCCCCAGCTGTAATGTCTGTATACTCTTATATTGTGTGATCCAAGGCTGTAATGTCTGTATATTCTTATATTCTGTGATCCCCAGCTGTAATGTCTGTATACTCTTATATTCTGTGATCCCCAGCTGTAATATCTGTATACTCTTATATTCTGTGATCCCCGGCTGTAATGTCTGTATACTCTTATATTCTGTGATCCCCAGCTGCAATGTCTGTATACTTTTATATTCTGTGATCCCCGGCTGTAATCTCTGTATACTCTTATATTCTGTGATCCCCGGCTGTAATGTCTGTATATTCTTATATTCTGTGATCCCCGGCTGTAATGTCTGTATACTCTTATATTCTGTGATCCCTGGTTGTAATGTCTGTATACTCTTATATTCTGTGATCCCGACGGTAATGTCTGTATACTCTTATATTCTGTGATCCCTACTCTTATATTCTGTGATCCCCAGCTGTAATGTCTGTATACTCTTATATTCTGTGATCCCTGGTTGTAATGTCTGTATACTCTTATATTCTGGGATCCCCAACTGTAATGTCTGTATACTCTTATATTCTGGGATCCCCAGCTGTAATGTGTGTATACTCTTATATTCTGGGATCCCCGGCTGTAATGTCTGTATACTCTTATATTCTGGGATCCCCAGCTGTAATGTCTGTATAATCTTATATTGTGTGATCCAAGGCTGTAATGTCTGTATATTCTTATATTCTGTGATCCCCAGCTGTAATGTCTGTATACTCTTATATTCTGTGATCCCCAGCTGTAATATCTGTATACTCTTATATTCTGTGATCCCCGGCTGTAATGTCTGTATACTCTTATATTCTGTGATCCCCAGCTGCAATGTCTGTATACTTTTATATTCTGTGATCCCCGGCTGTAATCTCTGTATACTCTTATATTCTGTGATCCCCGGCTGTAATGTCTGTATATTCTTATATTCTGCGATCCCCGGCTGTAATGTCTGTATACTCTTATATTCTGTGATCCCTGGTTGTAATGTCTGTATACTCTTATATTCTGTGATCCCGATGGTAATGTCTGTATACTCTTATATTCTGTGATCCCTACTCTTATATTCTGTGATCCCCAGCTGTAATGTCTGTATACTCTTATATTCTGTGATCCCTGGTTGTAATGTCTGTATACTCTTATATTCTGTGATCCCCGGCTGTAATGTCTATATACTCTTATATTCTGTGATCCCTACTCTTATATTCTGTGATCCCCGGCTGAAATGTCTGTATACTCTTATATTCTGTGATCCCGGCTGTAATGTCTGTATACTCTTATATTCTGTGTTCCCTGCCTGTAATGTCTGTATACTTTTATATTCTGTGATCCTCGGCTGTAATGTCTGTATACTCTTATATTCTGTGATCCCAGGCTGTAATGTTTGTATACTCTTATATTCTGTGATCCCCGGCTGTAATGTCTGTATACTCTTATATTCTGTGATCCCTGGCTGTAATGTCTGTATACTCTTATATTCTGTGATCCCAACTGTAGTGTCTGTTTACTCTTACTGTATATTCTGTGATCCCTACTCTTATATTCTGTGATCCCAGGCTGTAATGTTTGTATACTCTTATATTCTGTGATCCCGGCTGTAATGTCTGTATATTCTTATATTCTGTGATCCTCGGCTGTAATGTCTGTGTACTCTTATATTCTGTGATCCCTGGATGTAATGTCTGTATACTCTTATATTCTGTGATCCCTGGCTGTAATGTCTGTATACTCTTATGTTCTATGATCCCCAGCTGTAATGTCTGTATACTCTTATATTCTGTGATCCTCGGCTGTAATGTCTGTATACTCTTATATTCTGTGATCCCTGGCTGTACTATCTGTATACGCTTATATTCTGTGAACCCCGACTACAAAGTCTGTATACTCTTATATTCTGTGATCCCCGGCTGTAATGTCTGTATACTCTTATATTCTGTGATCCCTGGCTGTAATGTCTGTATACGCCTATATTCTGTGATCTCTGGCTGTAATCTCTGTATTCTCTTATATTCTGTGATCCCTGGTTGTGATGTCTGTATAATCATATATTCTGTGATCCCCGGCTGTAATGTCTGTATACTCTTACATTCTGTTATCCCTGACTGTAATGTCTGTATACTCTTAAATTCTGTGATCCCTGGCTGTAATGTCTATATACTCATATTCTGTGATCCTTGGGAGGTATACATAATATAGAGGCTGTTGGGCTGTATATATAATATAGAGGCTGTGCAGGGCTGTATGTATTATACAGAGGCTGTGTATATATAATATAGAGGCTGCTGGGCTATGTATATATAGTATAGAGGCTGCGAGCTGTGTATATATAATATAGAGGCTGCTGGGCTGTGTATATATAATATAGAGGCTGCGAGCTGTGTATATATAATATAGAGGTTGCGAGCTGTGTATATATAATATAGAGGTTGCTGGCTGTATATATTTGGAGGCTGTGCTGGGCTGTATATACATAATAAAGAGACTCTGGACTGAGTATATTATTTGGAGGCTGTGCTGTATATATCATATGGAGGCTGCTGCTGGGCTGTATATATTATTTGGAGGCTGTGCTCCTCTGTATATATTATTTGAAGGCTGTGCTGGGCTGTATATATTATTTGGAGGCGGTGTTGGGCTATATATATTATTTGGAGGCTGTGCTCGGCTGTATATATTATTTGGAGGCTGTGTTGGGCTATATCTATTATTTGGAGGCTGTGCTGGGCTGTATATATTATTTGGAGGCTGTGACGGGCTGTGTATATTATTTGGAGGCTGTGCTGCTCTGTATATACTATTGCGAGGCTGTGTTGGGCTATATATCTTATTTGGAGGTTTTGCTGGGCTGCATATATTATTTGGAGGCTGTGCCGTGCTGTGTATATTATTTGGAGGCTGTGCCAGGCTGTGTATATTATTTGGAGGCTGTGCCAGGCTGTGTATATTATTTGGAGATGGTGCCAGGCTGTGTATATTATTTGAACACTGTGCCGGGCTGTATATATAATATGGAGGCTGTGCTGTTTGATCACCCAGGACCTTCAATCACTGGACTGGTGTCTATAAGACTCCACTATATCTATTTTATAGAGATTGAATGAGGCAGCGGGGTATATGGTAGACCCCCCCACACCTAACCACGGCTGGTACAGGGTCTCCAATACTAGCAATCAGGGAGAACAGAGCAGTAACAATCACCATGTAAGGGCAGACTGGATATAATTCTATACAATGTCTCCATAATGTCAGTATTATTATGTAAGAGTGAGAATGATAAGCTGCCGCCCCCCAATGTCTCCATCTATTTATAATAATCCTGGCCTTTGCCCTCATCATGCCTCCTGCTCGGCAGACTATATACATATAGGGTTAGGCTGGGGTCTGTATGAATGGAGGGTGCAGGGCGGTGGAATGTGCGTTATGTTATGGCCATCACATTATATTATCTGGCCCGGGATGAATGGACGTCTTACATTACATGTTATCATGTAACGGCTCTCCTCTTTTCTTGTTCTAGAACTTCATTAACCGGACTGAACTTTTTGCTCCCCTCCTTGTCAAGCCTGATCAGTGACCGCTCACAGCACAAGCAGCAGGGGCCCGGCGGGGCCCGGGGCTCTCGTCCTCCTCGCCTACAAGATATCTTCCAAGTCAGATGCAGCAGAGTTGAGTTTAGCAATTGGGTCTTCTGTACTTGTAGGATTGTTATCATACATTGCGTATTTATATAGCGCTATCATATTCTCGAGCAGTGGTGTAACATGAGGCTCATGGGCCCTAATGCAAAAGCCAAGGGGCCCCCAATTATTGCAAATCTTTAATACCAATAGTCTTTTTCTATAGGCCAAATGGACTTTTGGGGCCCCCCTAGGCTCCAGGGCCGGGGTGCGATTGCAGTCCCTGCACCTATTGAAGTTACGCCATTGTTCTGAGGCGCTCTAGAGATTATCCTCACTGTCCCCATCGGGGTCACAATCTAGATTCCCTATCGGTATGTCTTTGGAGTAGATTAGCTGCAGTCCTATGTAAAAATTCAGATACACTAAACATCATCCAATCTATGTCAATATCCTTCACCCCTGGATGATTTTCTGTTTTCCGTTCTTGGTTTTTCCTCCCCTTCTTCCAAGTTCCATAACTTTTTTATTTTCCCATCACTATAGACACATGAGGCTTGTTGTTTGCGGGACAAGTTGTACTTTCAAATGAAATCATTTATATTACCATATAGTGTACAGGAAAATGGGAAAAAGATTCAAACAGCAGTGAAATTACAAAAAAAATTCAATTAGTTTGTTTTTTTGGGTTTTTTATTCATCATTTTCACTATATGGTAACACTGATGTGTCAGTATGATGCCTCAGGTCAGTACTATATGGTAACACAGGTGTCGGTATGATGTCTGGGGTCAGTACTATATGGTAACACTGACGTGTCGGTATGATGCCTCGGGTCAGTACTATATGGTAACACTGACATGTCGGTATGATGCCTCAGGTCAGTACTATATGGTAACACTGATGTGTCGGTATGATGCCTCAGGTCAGTACTATATGGTAACACTGATGTGTCAGTATGATGCCTCAGGTCAGTACTATATGGTAACACTGACATGTCGGTATGATGCCTCAGGTCAGTACTATATGGTAACACTGACGTGTCGGTATGATGCCTCAGGTCAGTACTATATAGTAACACTGACGTGTCGGTATGATGCCTCAGGTCAGTACTATATGGTAACACTGAGGTGTCGGTATGATGCCTCAGGTCAGTACTATATGGTAACCCTGACATGTCGGTATGATGCCTCGGGTCAGTACTATATGGTAACACTGAGGTGTCGGTATGATGCCTCAGGTCAGTACTATATGGTAACACTGACGTGTCGGTATGATGTCTCGGGTCAGTGGTATATGGTAACACTGATGTATTTTGTTATGATGTCTCGGGTCAGTCCTATATGGTAACACTGACATATCGGTATGATGTCTGGGGTCAGTACTATATGGTAACACTGATGTGTCGGTATGATGCCTCGGGTCAGTAGTATATGGTAACACTGACGTGTCGGTATGATGTCTCGGGTCAGTACTATATGGTAACACTGACGTGTCGGTATGATGTCTCGGGTCAGTACTATATGGTAACACTGGAGGTGTCGGTATGATGCCTCGGGTCAGTACTATATGGTATCACTGATGTGTCGGTATGATGTCTCAGGTCAGTGCTATATGGTAACACTGACGTGTCGGTATGATGCCTCGGGTCAGTACTATATGGTAACACTGACGTGTCGGTATGATGTCTCGGGTCAGTACTATATGGTAACACTGACGTGTCGGTATGATGCCTCGGGTCAGTACTATATGGTAACACTGACGTGTCAGTATGATGTCTCGGGTCAGTACTATATTGTAACACTGACATGTCGGTATGATGCCTCAGGTCAGTACTATATGGTAACACTGACGTGTGGGTATGATGTCTCGGGTCAGTACTATATGGTAACACTGAGGTGTCGGTATGATGCCTCAGGTCAGTACTATATGGTAACACTGATGTGTCGGTATGATGTCTCGGGTCAGTACTATATGGTAACACTGAGGTGTCGGTATGATGCCTCAGGTCAGTACTATATAGTAACACTGACGTGTCGGTATGATGCCTCAGGTCAGTACTATATGGTAACACTGAGGTGTCGGTATGATGCCTCAGGTCAGTACTATATGGTAACACTGACGTGTCGGTATGATGCCTCGGGTCAGTACTATATGGTAACACTGAGGTGTCAGTATGATGTCTCAGGTCAGTACTATATGGTAACACTGACATGTCGGTATGATGCCTCGGGTCAGTACTATATGGTAACACTGATGTGTCGGTATGATGCCTCAGGTCAGTACTATATGGTAACACTGACGTGTCGGTATGATGTCTCGGGTCAGTGGTATATGGTAACACTGATGTATTTTGTTATGATGTCTCGGGTCAGTGCTATATGGTAACACTGACATGTCGGTATGATGTCTGGGGTCAGTCCTATATGGTAACACTGACATATCGGTATGATGCCTCGGGTCAGTACTATATGGTAACACTGACGTGTCGGTATGATGCCTCGGGTCAGTACTATATGGTAACACTGAGGTGTCGGTATGATGCCTCGGGTCAGTACTATATGGTATCACTGATGTGTCGGTATGATGTCTCAGGTCAGTGCTATATGGTAACACTGACGTGTCGGTATGATGCCTCGGGTCAGTACTATATGGTAACACTGACGATGTCGGTGTATATGATGTCACTCGGCGAGTTCTCAGTACTATATGGTAAACTACTGAAGTGTTCGGCGTAATGATGTACACTGGCGTCATGGTACTAATATGGTAACACTGACGTGTCAGTATGATGTCTCGGGTCAGTACTATATGGTAACACTGACATGTCGGTATGATGCCTCAGGTCAGTACTATATGGTAACACTGACGTGTGGGTATGATGTCTCGGGTCAGTACTATATGGTAACACTGAGGTGTCGGTATGATGCCTCAGGTCAGTACTATATGGTAACACTGATGTGTCGGTATGATGTCCTCAGGTCAGTACTATATGGTAACACTGAGGTGTCGGTATGATGCCTCAGGTCAGTACTATATGGTAACACTGACGTGTCGGTATGATGCCTCAGGTCAGTACTATATGGTAACACTGAGGTGTCGGTATGATGCCTCAGGTCAGTACTATATGGTAACACTGACGTGTCGGTATGATGCCTCGGGTCAGTACTATATGGTAACACTGAGGTGTCAGTATGATGTCTCAGGTCAGTACTATATGGTAACACTGACATGTCGGTATGATGCCTCGGGTCAGTACTATATGGTAACACTGATGTGTCGGTATGATGCCTCAGGTCAGTACTATATGGTAACACTGACATGTCGGTATGATGTCTCGGGTCAGTACTATATGGTAACACTGACGTGTCGGTATGATGTCTCGGGTCAGTACTATATGGTAACACTGACGTGTCGGTATGATGTCTGGGGTCAGTCCTATATGGTAACACTGACATATCGGTATGATGCCTCGGGTCAGTACTATATGGTAACACTGACGTGTCGGTATGATGCCTCGGGTCAGTACTATATGGTAACACTGAGGTGTCGGTATGATGCCTCGGGTCAGTACTATATGGTATCACTGATGTGTCGGTATGATGTCTCAGGTCAGTGCTATATGGTAACACTGACGTGTCGGTATGATGCCTCGGGTCAGTACTATATGGTAACACTGACGTGTCGGTATGATGTCTCGGGTCAGTACTATATGGTAACACTGACGTGTCGGTATGATGCCTCGGGTCAGTACTATATGGTAACACTGACGTGTCAGTATGATGTCTCGGGTCAGTACTATATGGTAACACTGACATGTCGGTATGATGCCTCAGGTCAGTACTATATGGTAACACTGACGTGTGGGTATGATGTCTCGGGTCAGTACTATATGGTAACACTGAGGTGTCGGTATGATGCCTCAGGTCAGTACTATATGGTAACACTGATGTGTCGGTATGATGTCTCGGGTCAGTACTATATGGTAACACTGAGGTGTCGGTATGATGCCTCAGGTCAGTACTATATAGTAACACTGACGTGTCGGTATGATGCCTCAGGTCAGTACTATATGGTAACACTGAGGTGTCGGTATGATGCCTCAGGTCAGTACTATATGGTAACACTGACGTGTCGGTATGATGCCTCGGGTCAGTACTATATGGTAACACTGAGGTGTCAGTATGATGTCTCAGGTCAGTACTATATGGTAACACTGACATGTCGGTATGATGCCTCGGGTCAGTACTATATGGTAACACTGATGTGTCGGTATGATGCCTCAGGTCAGTACTATATGGTAACACTGACGTGTCGGTATGATGTCTCGGGTCAGTGGTATATGGTAACACTGATGTATTTTGTTATGATGTCTCGGGTCAGTGCTATATGGTAACACTGACATGTCGGTATGATGTCTGGGGTCAGTCCTATATGGTAACACTGACATATCGGTATGATGCCTCGGGTCAGTACTATATGGTAACACTGACGTGTCGGTATGATGTCTCGGATCAGTACTATATGGTAACACTGAGGTGTCGGTATGATGCCTCGGGTCAGTACTATATGGTAACACTGATGTGTCGGTATGATGCCTCAGGTCAGTACTATATGGTATCATTGATGTGTCGGTATGATGTCTCAGGTCAGTGCTATATGGTAACACTGACGTGTCGGTATGATGCCTCGGGTCAGTACTATATGGTAACACTGACGTGTCGGTATGATGCCTCAGGTCAGTACTATATGGTATCACTGATGTGTCGGTATGATGTCTCAGGTCAGTACTATATGGTAACACTGACGTGTCGGTATGATGTCTCAGGTCAGTGCTATATGGTAACACTGACGTGTCGGTATGATGTCTCGGGTCAGTGGTATATGGTAACACTGATGTATTTTGTTATGATGGCTCGGGTCAGTACTATATGGTAACACTGACATGTCGGTATGATGTCTGGGGTCAGTCCTATATGGTAACACTGACATATCGGTATGATGTCTGGGGTCAGTACTATATGGTAACACTGATGTGTCGGTATGATGCCTCGGGTCAGTACTATATGGTAACACTGATGTGTCGGTATGATGTCTCGGGTCAGTACTATATGGTAACACTGAGGTGTCGGTATGATGCCTCGGGTCAGTACTATATGGTAACACTGATGTGTCGGTATGATGCCTCAGGTCAGTACTATATGGTATCACTGATGTGTCGGTATGATGTCTCAGGTCAGTGCTATATGGTAACACTGACGTGTCGGTATGATGCCTCGGGTCAGTACTATATGGTAACACTGATGTGTCGGTATGATGTCTGGGGTCAGTACTATATGGTAACACTGAGGTGTCGGTATGATGTCTGGGGTTAGTACTATATGGTAACACTGACGTGTCGGTATGATGTCTCGGGTCAGTACTATATGGTAACACTGAGGTGTTGGTATAATGCCTCGGGTCAGTACTATATGGTAACACTGACGTGTCGGTATGATGCCTCAGGTCAGTACTATATGGTATCACTGATGTGTCGGTATGATGTCTCAGGTCAGTACTATATGGTAACACTGACGTGTCGGTATGATGTCTCAGGTCAGTGCTATATGGTAACACTGACGTGTCGGTATGATGTCTGGGGTCAGTGGTATATGGTAACACTGATGTATTTTGTTATGATGGCTCGGGTCAGTACGAGTTTGTAGATACCAATCATGTTACTTTTACTGTCATCTGAGTGGTGAAAAATTTAAGAAGTTTAAAAAAAAAAAAAAAGAAAAGAATTTCACTTTTGCGCCATGTTTCACGGCCCGTAGCGTCCTCATGTTTCAGGAACTGGGGCTATGTGATGGGTTATTTTTCGCGTCTTGAGCTGATGTTTCCAATTATACTATTTTTGGGTAGATGGGATGTTCTGATCGCCTGTTATTGCATTTTATAATGTTGCAGCAACCAAAAAAAAAACGTCATTTTGGTGTTCGGACTTTTTTTCCATTACACATTTTACAGATCTGATTAATTGATTTTATATCTTGATAGATCGGACATGTCTGAACTCAGTGAGACCAAATAAGTGTATTTTTTTAATTGGACCTATCTAGGCTTGGAGAACACCGTGGTGGACCTATCTAGGCTTGGATAAGACGCTGGTGGACCTATCTAGACTTGGAGAAGACCCTGGTGGAGCTATCTAGGCTTGAAGAAGATGGACCTATCTAGACTTGGAGAAGACCCTGGTGGACCTATCTAGACTTGGAGAAGACCCTGGTGGACCTATCTAGACTTGGAGAAGACCCTGGTAGACCAATCTAGGCTTGGAGAACACCCTGGTGGAGCTATCTAGGCTTGAAGAAGATGGACCTATTTAGACTTAGAGAAGACCTTAGTGGACCTATCTAAGCTTGGAGAAGACCTTGGTGGACCTATCTAGGCTTGGAGAAGACCCTGGTAGACCAATCTAGGCTTGGAGAACACCCTGGTGGAGCTATCTAGGCTTGAAGAAGATGGACCTATTTAGACTTAGAGAAGACCTTAGTGGACCTATCTAAGCTTGGAGAAGACCTTGGTGGACCTATCTAGGCTTGGAGAAGACCCTGGTGGACCTATCTAGGCTTGGAGAAGACCCTGGTGGACCTATCTAGGCTTGGAGAAGACCCGGGTGGACCTATCTAGGCTTGGAGAAGACCCTGGTGGACCTATCTAGGCTTGGAGAAGACCTTGGTGGACCTATCTAGGCTTGGAGAAGACCCTGGTGGACCTATCTAGGCTTGGAGAAGACCCGGGTGGACCTATCTAGGCTTGGAGAAGACCCTGGTGGACCTATCTAGGCTTGGAGAAGACCTTGGTGGACCTATCTAGGCTTGGAGAAGACCCTGGTGGACCTATCTAGGCTTGGAGAAGACTCTGGCTGACCTATCTAGGCTTGGAGAAGACCCTGGTGGACCTATCTAGGCTTGGAGAAGACTCTGGCTGACAGACCTATCTAGGCTTGGAGAAGAACCTGGTGGAACTATCTAGGCTTGGAGAAGACCCTGGTGGACCTATCTAGGCTTGGAGAAGACCCTGGTGGACCTATCCAGGCTTGGAGAAGGCCTTGGTGGACCTATTTAGGCTTGGAGAAGACCCTGGTGGACTTATCTAGGCTTGGAGAAGGCCTTGGTGGACCTATCTAGGCTTGGAGAAGACCCTGGCTGACTGACCTATCTAGGCTTGGAAAAGAACCTGGTGGAACTATCTAGGCTTGGAGAAGACCCTGGTGGACCTATTTAGACTTGGAGAAGACCCTGGTGGACCTATTTAGGCTTGGAGAAGTCCCTGATGGACCTATTTAGGCTTGGAGAAGACCCTGGTGGACCTATCTAGGCTTGGAGAATTCCTTGGTGGACCTATCTAGGCTTGGAGAAGTCCTTGGTGGACCTATCTAGGCTTGGAGAAGTCCCTGGTGGACCTATCTAGGCTTGGAGAAGACCCTGGCTGACTGACCTATCTAGGCTTGGAGAAGGCCTTGGTGGACCTATCTAGGCTGCATAATATCAATCTTCCTACAGATATTTCATTTATCCGAGATCGAGCTGAAGGCCATTAATAATAATAATTGCTGATGCTAAACATTACTATACCTCTTCCATCTCTGGTTTAGGAGGTATATTTAATTGTGTTTACAACAAATACACATAGAGATCAGTTCACCTTACAAATAACAAACACGTGTTCATTTCTCTCATCTCCTGTATTCTTTGCACTGGAGGCACCTGTTCATATTTTAGGGTAAATTAATCTGTCTATTTTTATGTGTGAAATTAATAAAATATATTTGGTTTTACTTTCTAAAAACTGTCACTTTACCGCTTTTATATTTATTATATTTATTTATTTACTTGAAAGACATACTGATAGGATGTTTAGATTGTGAGCCCCAATGGGGACAGTGATAATGATGTATGTAAAGTGCTATGGAATCAATAGCGTTATATCAATGAATAAATATTATTATTATAATGGGATATTGAGGTGTGGTAATACCAATATATAGTCCACTAATAATATAAACCATAAAGTGTCTACCATAGAGTCCCCAAATAAGACTACCATGCAATATTCATTAATACTGGCGTCCAGGGCTGAAATTATGGCACCATACAGTGCTCAGGTAACACAACTATCCAATTCCCAAATAATACCAATACAGAGGTTGCAAATAACACTACCATAAAGAGCTCAAATAATACCTCTAGACATTATTAAGGGGGTCTCCAGGAAGCAAGTGTTGCTCCCATGCGGTTTGGCTGCCCCAAATGGCATTTCTTTAACATCTTATGTAATGCTATGTCTGAAGGGAATAGGAGCTCCCTCTGCTGGAAGTCTGAAGCATTCACACACTGCCTGATCTCTAACCGGGAGGTTGAGCACTAGGGCCTGGTTCTGGCTGTAGCTGAGCCTCTGGGTGGGGGGAGGGGTTAATTTCTATTTAGTGTTTAGCAAGAGAGAGACAAGAGAAGGAAAAAGTTCTGGGGAAAGGCAGCCGGAGCTGCATACTAGAGGACACACTGCCTAGCAGGGTACCCGTCCCTAGGCTACTCAGTGATTACAAAGCCTAGTAAGTTCCATACTCACCAGCCTCTTATGTGGAACTTTCCGGGGCATCAAAGAATTTCTGGAAGGCACAGGGCTCACATTACCAACCTGGCAGGAGGTAACCCACCGCAGCTAAAGAGGAAGTGCAGGACACCACAAAGGCACCTAGAAATCTGACAACTTACAGAAGTCAGCAGGAAGGCTACATTTCTCAAACAGCAGAGCGGACTACATTTCTTATCAGAGTGGCCAGACCACATGCCTGGTGGTGGTTCTGGACATTGTATAAGGACTTCATTAAAGGTAAAGCAAAGAGACTGACTTTGTGTGCCTCCTTTCTCTCTGCATTCCATCTTTACTACTACCACCCTCATCATCACCATCCCCTGGGAGCCAGTCCTAGGTGGGAAGGGTTTACCACTCCATCTATCTCCCATGAAATTCCACACGTATTGGCCTTTGCGAGCTCTGTCTATTTGGTGATGTCTTGCATGTAATTTGGAATAACAAGCAACTAAAAGGGAAGAGTGCCGTTAGTTTATTCTCTGTACGTTAGATTATTTCCTAAATGAAACAACCATATTTTGTCCAAATTTAACCAGTTCAAAGAAACTAAACTATACCGCCCTGCCGTGGCTAAAAGCACAACACTCAATACACAATACAAACTTTCATACAGTGCTCAAACATTAATAACATTAAATGCACAAATAATACCACCTGACAGTCCACAAAAAATACTACTGCAATGTGCACAAATAAAACTGCCATAGTGTGCCCACAAAATGCTACCACAAAGTGCCCAAATAATACTGCCATAGTGTGCCCAAATAATACTATTGCAAAGTGCCCAAATAATACCAACATAGTGTGCACAAATAATACTACTGCAAAGTGCCCAAATAATACCAACATAGTGTGCCCAAATAATACTACTGCAAAGTGCCTAAATAATACCAACATAGTGTGCACAAATAATACTACTGCAAAGTGCCCAAATAATACCAACATAGTGTGCACAAATAATACTACCGCAAAGTGCCTAAATAATACCAACATAGTATGCCCAAACAATACTATTGCAAAGTGCCCAAATAATACCAACATAGTGTGCACAAATAATACTACCGCAAAGTGCCTAAATAATACCAACATAGTATGCCCAAACAATACTACTGTAAAGTGCCCAAATAATACCAACATAGTGTGCCCAAATAATACTACTGCAAAGTGCCCAAATAATACCAACATAGTGTGCCCAAATAATACTACTGCAAAGTGCCCAAATAATACCAACATAGTGTGCACAAATAATACTACTGCAAAGTGCCTAAATAATACCAACATAGTATGCCCAAACAATACTACTGCAAAGTGCCCAAATAATACCAACATAGTGTGCCCAAATAATACTACTGCAAAGTGCCCAAATAATACCAACATAGTGTGCCCAAATAATACTACTGCAAAGTGCCCAAATAATACCAACATAGTGTGCCCAAATAATACTACTGCAAAGTGCCTAAATAATACTACTACAAAATGGCCAAATAATACCAACATAGTGTGCACAAATAATACTACCGCAAAGTGCCTAAATAATACCAACATAGTGTGCCCAAATAATACTACTGCAAAGTGCCCAAATAATACCAACATAGTGTGCCCAAATAATACTACTGCAAAGTGCCTAAATAATACTACTACAAAATGGCCAAATAATACCAACATAGTGTGCACAAATAATACTACCGCAAAGTGCCTAAATAATACTACTACAAAATGGCCAAATAATACCGACATAGTGTGCCCAAATAATACTACTGCAAAATGGTGAAATAATAGCACCATAGCGTGCCCAAATAATACTGCCATAATGTGTCTTAATAATACTACAGCAAAGTGCTTAAACAATACCGCCATAGAGTGCCCAAATTCTACTATTGCAAAGTGCCCAAATAATACCGCCATAGAGTGCCTAAATAATACTACAGCAAAACGTGGACAAATAATACCACCTTACAGTCCAAACAAAATACTACCGCAAAGTGCCCAAATAATACCGCCATAGCGTACCCATATAATACCACAATGGCGTGCCCAAATAGTACTACCGCAAAGCTCCAAAATAATACCGCCATAAAGTACGTAACATGATGTCACCACTATGTCCAAATACAAAGCTATATAGTGCCTAAATAATAGCACTGCCATGTATAGCCTATGTAATGGCGCTCTACAATGCATCTCAGTGAGGATGGCTCCCGCTGTGTCGCAGCTGGTCGGGTTTTGTGTTCTGCTCCTTTATTTTCGGAGTATAATAACCGGAGATTCTATCTGGGAGAATCTGATTACATTTACGCTTCGTCAGAAAACCGTTCACTTCTCCCTCAGGGATTAATGTGAAAGTCTGAGACATCTAAATATAGAGAAATCAGAAGAGCCGCGTCCGGCGTGAATTATTAACCACTTCATCCTCCCAAAATACAAATACACAACGTATCAAAGTCATAGAAAAGTGAGGAAAGAAGAAGGAAGAAGAAGCAGGAAAGAGGAAGAAAAGAAGGAAATAGGAAGAAGGAAATAGGAAGAAGAATGAAAGAAGAAGGAAGAAGGAAATAGGAAGAAGGAAATAGGAAGAAGAATGAAAGAAGAAGGAAGAAGGAAATAGGAAGAAGGAAATAGGAAGAAGAATGAAAGAAGAAGGAAGAAGGGGAAAAGAAGAAAAAGACAAGGAAGAAGAAGGAAGAAGGAAAGAAGAAAAAGGAAAATGGGTGAAAGAAGGAAATAGAAGAATGAAAGAAGAAGAAGGAAGAAGGAAATAGGAAGAAGAATGAAAGAAGAAGGGAAAAGAAGAAAAAGAAGAGGAAGAAGGAAGAAGGAAAGAAGAAGGAGAAGGAAGAAGGAAAAAGGGAAAAAAGGAGAAAGAAGGAAATAGAAGAATGAAAGAAGAAGAAGGAAGAAGGAAATAGGAAGAAGAATGAAAGAAGGGAAAAAGAAGAAAAAGAAGAGGAAGAAAGAAGAAGGTAAGAAGGAGAAGGAAGAAGGAAAAAGGGAAAAAGGAGAAAGAAGGAAATAGAAGAATAAAAGAAGAAGATGGAAGAAGGGCAAAGGAAGAAAAAAAAGAAGAGAAGGAAAGAAGAAGGAAGAAGGAAAAAGGGAAAAAGAAGGAAGAAGGAAAGAGGAAGAAAAAGATGAAGGAAAGAAGGAAGTAGGGCAAAAGAAGAAGAAAGAAGGAGAAGAAAAAAGCAAGAATGGAAGAACAAGAAGAAGAAGAGGAAGGAATGGGAGAAGGAGAAGGAAGAAGAAGGAAGGAAGAAAGAAAGCGAAGGAAAGAAAGAAGGAAAGAAAGACGAAGAGGAAAAGGAAGGAAAAAGGAGAAGGAAGAAGAAGAACCTGGTAACTGCAGTTGGTGTAAATCAATAATCATAACCAGGCCGGCCCAGTATATCCTCCACTCCTGTATGGTCTATACAATAAATAATTCAGGACTTTTTCCACTTATCTCCACAATTAGGATCCAAAGATTCTGCAAGATATCAAAAAGCAATCTCCATCAGTCACTGGATGATGATAGCACCAGATATTCTGATACAGAGCCCCATATCCCCTGCAGAGAGTTCAATGATAAAGTGTAAGCTTCCTGTAGTCACCACTAGGGGGAGACACTGCATACAGACTTATCATTGTCTTCTGGAGAGATATAATGTGATACTTCTGGGTACCAGTCCTAATTCTGAGCAGACTGCAGGGAATGGAGGAGCCCTTTAAGACACCAGGATCCAGGTGTGACTACCACTTCTCCACTCCTGTTAGCTTCATTAAGGAACTATACACACCCATTTCTAGTGAGTGTTATGTGGACAGGTGGATACTCAAAGCCCTTGGTCCAATTGGAAAATTCTAGGCAATGGTGGAAGATGTCATTGTTCAATCTTCACCACAACTGGAGTTTCTGAGGTGGAACATCATCAGCAGAGCCTGAATAGTGATGAAACAAAGTTATCTAAGCAGTGTAGTAGAGAAGAGTTTGCAATGGCTGCACAAAGCAGCAGAGCTGGCATAGGGATGTAGCAGAGTCGAGTTTGTAACAGAAGCTCAATGCAGCATTTCTGGCGTAGGGATGTAATAGAGTTGAGTTTGTAACAGAAGCTGAATGCTGCAGAGCTGAAGTAGGGATGTAGCAGAGCTCAGTTTACAACAGAAGCTTAGTGCAGCAGAGCTGGCCTAACAATGTAGCAGGGAGGAGTTTATAATATAAGCTCGATGCAGCAGAGCTGGCTTAGGGATGTAGCCTCTTCCATGCTAGACATTGGCTTCATTCCCAGACTATGTGGCCTTCACCGTTCCTCTACATACAGTCTATAACTTGCAGTAAACAACACTTTATATGAATACACTACTTATTCCTCTTTAAGTACTTGCCTTTAAGGGATACATCTATGCTAGACATGCAGTACAATACAGGATAAATGATACGATATGTATCATATTCATTTCCATAACAGTAGCAGAGCAGAGTTTACAACAGAAGCTCAAAACAGCAGAGCCGGCCTAGGGATGCAGCAGAGGTGGCACAGTGGAGTTGTGCGGAGACGTAGCAAAGTTGAGGTAGTTCCATATGATAAGTATTGGTAGGATGCCAAATTCTTGAATGCTCGCCCCCGTGTGACCTGAGAGACTAAAGTGACGGGAGTGTGATGAAGAGGATCAGATGAACCCAGCAGACAATGCAGTGACTGTGGCTGGATATAGGAGAGATGACTAAGAGAATGTGCCCATGGGGAGTAAATCCTTATATTTCAGCCCTTTAGACACCAGGATTTCAATGTCGAAATATCACACCCATCTCTACCATTACACTTGCTTTGCGGGTTTTTGAAGTTCCCTGTGTGGTTCACACAAGTGGGCAAACCGCCCTGAAAATCCAAAGAGGCTAACAGCACTGGCTTCTATAGTCACAGCCATAACTTGGTCACTACCCTAGCCCACCAGGAGTAAAATGTATTCCATATTGTCATATATCATGACTTGGGGTGCGCTTGCAAGGGTTAATTTATCTCCTCTCCCTCAATCCAGCACTCAACCCCTGTTATAAGCTATATAGTGAGCATTAAATCACACCCGGCACAGTCCACACACCCCAGCTACACAACACACTGCCACCACTCATCAAACACACAGGGTGATGAGACCCTGAAATATACTAATGCCTGACAATCAGCAGGGTCACACACTGTAAGGCTATGGATTCTTTAGGGCATACAAGGTTCAAACTTATTAAAGTTTTAAGTTTTAATATAAAGTTACAATGCTTACAATAAAAAGCACACACAGATATGCAAAACAGTCATAAAATAAAGTAGGAGAAAAACAGAAATACCTTACTTCTAGTGTAAAGTTATTCTGTATCTTTGGGAGGAAGGAGAAATGAAATATGGATCACATCAACAATTTTCTTTTTGTGTCACCTAGCTTTTATATGTTAGGTCTTTGCCTTGGGTTTCCAGCACAACCTCTAACTTTAATATGTTAATCTCAGATCTGTGACTGGACCATGGCTAATTTAGTAATAAGTATACTGCATTTTATATTTTCCTGTAGTAAAGAGAGGATGATATGCCCTGCCCTTAAGCTCCTATTGATGGTTGAAGAGGTGTGACAAATGTCACCCCTGTCTTCTTTTGGTAACCCCCTTTGTTATCATTTCCTGTAATCAAGATAAGGAGAGGTTATGCCGCTTTTGTGTAGATGAGCAGAGGAATTAATGTTACCTTACTACTGCCTGCGGCTGTTATGCAATTAGCCTTAAAAATACTATACTATAATACTAAAATATTCCCTTCACACATATCAACTGCCATAGGTCCAATTATTATGACTCCTTAATCACTGAAGATAAAACATATTAAACCTGTTTACATCAGGTCCCAAAAATATAGAATTAATAATATGATCTGTAAATCACTACAGACCAACTGGAACCAAAGATCAGTTTTTCTTGCCCTTCATATAGTGATGGCGTAACATGATATATTTTTGACCACTAGGGGGAGCTTGCTGTTTAGGAATTAATATAGTTTTAAATGGAACATGAACTAAATCCATATGAAGTGAGCGCCCTCTTGTGGTGATCAGAAGAATTGTCTCATCACATTCTCTTGACAGGTCACTGATACCAAGACACCCCACAGACGAGGATTTCTAGGGGCCCCACCACTGAGACCCTAAAGAACAGGGACAGAGCTAGCAAGTTTAGGAAAAGTAAGCAAAAAAGAAAAAAATTAAGTAAATTAAAAATAATAATAATAATAATATTATTAACATATTTGAATACAAAAAAGATCAATCGAAATATGAAATTATTTAACCCCTTCACAACCATAAGGGTACGTCATGGGTCAATTTCCAGCGTGGAGCTCACATCATTTCCACGATATCCCAGCTGATGTGATCAAGCAACCACTCACAGTGATCATTTGTGCCCTGTCCTGATGTGCTGCAGCTCATCATAACATAGCACAAGCGATCGGCCACTGCAGCATTGTGGCGCCCTATGGGGCAGTGTAAAATGAAGAATTAATAAAAAATAAAAAGAAAAAAAAAAAGTTTTTTAAAAATATGAAAAAAAAAACACACAAAAGTTCAAATCACCCCCCTTTTGCCCCATTCCAATAAATGGCTACTTCCGCATTCACAAATGTCCAATCTATCAATATATAAAATCAATTAATCTGATCAGTAACCTGAGTAACGGAAAATAAGCCCAAACGCCAAAATTCCATTATTTTGGCCACCACAACATTGCAATAAAATGCAATAAGTGATCAAAACATCCCATCTACCCAAATATGGTGTAATTAGAAACATCAGCTCAAGACACAGAAAATAGGATGTCACACAGGCCCAGATCCCGAAAAATTTGGAACACTACAGGTGGAGGAACATGACAATAAAAGGGCAATTCTGTTTTTTTTTTACAAACTTCTGAACTTTTGTCACCACTTAGATAACAGTAAAAGTAACATGTTTGGTATTTACGAACTCGTACTGACCCCAGACTTCATACCCACACCTCAGTGTTACCATATAGTACTGACCCGAGACATCATACTGACACCTCAGTGTTACCATATAGTACTGACCCGAGACATCATACTGACACGTCAGTGTTACCATATAGTACTGACCCGAGACATCATACCGACATGTCAGTGTTACCATATAGTACTGACCCGAGGCATCATACCGACATGTCAGTGTTACCATATAGTACTGACCCGAGACATCATACCGACACCTCAGTGTTACCATATAGTACTGACCCCAGACATCATACTGACACCTCAGTGTTACCATATAGTACTGACCCGAGACATCATACTGACACGTCAGTGTTACCATATAGTACTGACCCGAGACATCATACCGACATGTCAGTGTTACCATATAGTACTGACCCGAGACATCATACCGACATGTCAGTGTTACCATATAGTACTGATCCAGACATCATAACCGACATGTCAGTGTTACCATATAGTACTGACCCGAGGCATCATACCGACACGTCAGTGTTACCATATAGTACTGACCTGAGACATCATACCGACATGTCAGTGTTACCATATAGTACTGACCCGAGACATCATACCAACATGTCAGTGTTACCATATAGTACTGACCGAGGCGTCATACCGACACGTCAGTGTTACCATTATAGTACTGACCCAAGGTATCATACCGACATGTCAGTGTTACCATATAGTACTGACCTGAGGCATCATATCGACACCTCAGTGTTACCATATAGTACTGACCTGTGACATTATACCGACACTCAGTGTTACCATATAGTACTGACCTGGTCTCCCTGAGATCAGTGAATACTTTGCAATCATACCGGGCATGTCAGTGTTACCATATAGTACTGACCTGAGGCATCATATCGACACCTCAGTGTTTACCATATAGTACTGACCTGTGACATTATACCGACATGTCAGTGTTACCATATAGTACTGACCTGAGGCATCATACTGACACGTCAGTGTTACCATATAGTACTGACCCGAGGCATCATACCGACATGTCAGTGTTACCATATAGTACTGACCTGAGGCATCATACCGACACGTCAGTGTTACCATATAGTACTGACCGAGGCATCATACCGACATGTCAGTGTTACCATATAGTACTGACCTGAGGCATCATACCGACACGTCAGTGTTACCATATAGTACTGACCCAGACATCATACCGACACATCAGTGTACCATATAGTACTGACCCGAGGCATCATACCGACATGTCAGTGTTACCATATAGTACTGACCCGAGACATCATACCGACACATCAGTGTTACCATATAGTATGACTGAGGCATCATACCGACACGTCAGTGTTACCATATAGTACTGACCCGAGCATCATTACCGACATCAGTGTAACCATATAGTACTGACCGAGCATCATTACCGACATGTCAGTGTTACCATATAGTACTGACCCGAGACATCATACGACACATCAGTGTTACCATATAGTACTGCACCCGAGACATCATACTGACATGTCACTGTTACCATATAGTACTGACCTGAGACATCATACCGACCATATAGTACTGACCCGAGGCATCATACCGACACCTCGGTGTTACCATATAGTACTGACCCGAGGCATCATACCGACACATCAGTGTTACCATATAGTACTGACCCGAGACATCATACCGACACGTCAGTGTTACCATATAGTACTGACCCCAGACATCATACCGACACTCAGTGTTACCATATAGTACTGACCCCAGACATCATACCGACACATCAGTGTTACCATATAGTACTGACCGAGACATCATACCGGCACGTCAGTGTTACCATATAGTACTGACCCGAGGCATCATACCGACACGTCAGTGTTACCATATAGTACTGACCCAGACATCATATCGACAGTCAGTGTTACCATATAGTACTGACCGAGGCATCATACCGACACATCAGTGTTACCATATAATACTGACCTGAGACATCATACGACACGTCGGTGTTACCATATAGTACTGACCTGAGGCATCATACCGACATGTCATTGTTACCATATAGTACTGACCCCAGACATCATACCGACACATCAGTGTTACCATATAGTACTGACCTGAGACATCATACCGACATGTCAGTGTTACCATATAGTACTGACCGAGGCATCATACCGACACGTCAGTGTTACCATATAGTACTGATCCCAGACATCATACCGACATGTCAGTGTTACCATATAGTACTGACCTGAGGCATCATACCGACACGTCAGCGTTACCATATAGTACTGACCTGAGGCACATACCGACACGTCAGTGTTACCATATAGTACTGACCGAGGCATCATACCGACACGTCAGTGTTACCATATAGTACTGACCCGAGGCATCATACCGACATTCAGTGTTACCATATAGTATGACCGAGACATCATACCGACACTCAGTGTTACATATAGTACTGACCTGAGACATCATACCGACATGTCAGTGTTACCATATAGTATGACCGAGGCATCATACGACAGTCAGTGTTACCATATAGTACTGACCCAGCATCATACCGACATGTCAGTGTTACCATATAGTACTGACCCGAGGCATCATACCGACACGTCAGTGTTACCATATAGTACTGACCGAGACATCATACCGACATGTCAGTGTTACCATATAGTACTGACCGGAGACATCATACCACAGTCAGTGTTACCATATAGTACTGACCCGAGGCTCATACCGACACGTCAGTGTTACCATATAGTACTGACCCAAGGCATCATACCGACATGTCAGTGTTACCATATAGTACTGACCTGAGGCATCATATCGACACTCAGTGTTACCATATAGTACTGACCTGACATTCATACGACACCTCAGTGTTACCATATAGTACTGACCTGGTCCCTGAGATCAGTGAATACTTTGCAATCATACCGACATGTCAGTGTTACCATATAGTACTGACCATGAGCATCATACGACACCTCAGTGTTACCATATAGTACTGACCTGTGACATTATACCGACATGTCAGTGTTACCATATAGTATGACCTGGTTCCTAGACATGAATACTTTGCATCAACCGACATTCAGTGTTACATATAGTACTGACCTGTGACATTTATACCGACATGTCAGTGTTACCATATAGTACTGACCTGAGGCATCATACGACACGTCAGTGTTACCATATAGTACTGACCGAGGCATCATTACCGACAGTCAGTGTTACCATATAGTACTGACCTGAGGCATCATACGACACGTCAGTGTTACCATATAGTACTGACCCGAGGCATCATACCGACATGTCAGTGTTACCATATAGTACTGACCTGAGCATCATACCGACACTCAGTGTTACCATATAGTACTGACCTGAGACATCATACCGACATGTCAGTGTTACCATATAGTACTGACCGAGGCATCATACCGACACGTCAGTGTTACCATATAGTACTGACCCAGACATCATACCGACATGTCAGTGTTACCATATAGTACTGACCTGAGGCATCATACCGACACGTCAGCGTTACCATATAGTACTGACCTGAGGCACCATACCGACACGTCAGTGTTACCATATAGTACTGACCGAGGCATCATACCGACACGTCAGTGTTACCATATAGTACTGACCCAGCATCTACCGACACACAGTGTTACCATATAGTACTGACCCAGACATCATACCGACATCAGTGTTACCATATAGTACTGACCTGAGACATCATACCGACATGTCAGTGTTACCATATAGTACTGACCCGAGCATCATACGACAGTCATGTTACCATATAGTACTGATCCAGACATCATACCGACTGCATGTACCATATAGTACTGACCCGAGGCATCATACCGACACTCAGTGTTACCATATAGTACTGACCTGAGACATCATACCGACATGTCAGTGTTACCATATAGTACTGACCCGAGACATCATACCAACAGTCAGTGTTACCATATAGTACTGACCCAGGCATCATACCGACACGTCAGTGTTACCATATAGTACTGACCTGAGGCACCATACCGACACGTCAGTGTTACCATATAGTACTGACCCGAGGCATCATACCGACACGTCAGTGTTACCATATAGTACTGACCCGAGGCATCATACCGACACATCAGTGTTACCATATAGTACTGACCCCAGACATCATACCGACACATCAGTGTTACCATATAGTACTGACCTGAGACATCATACCGACATGTCAGTGTTACCATATAGTACTGACCCGAGGCATCATACCGACACGTCAGTGTTACCATATAGTACTGATCCCAGACATCATACCGACATGTCAGTGTTACATATAGTACTGACCTGAGGCATCATACCGACACGTCAGCGTTACCATATAGTACTGACCTGAGGCACCATACCGACACGTCAGTGTTACCATATAGTACTGACCCGAGGCATCATACCGACACGTCAGTGTTACCATATAGTACTGACCCGAGCATCATACTGACACATCAGTGTTACCATATAGTACTGACCCGAGGCATCATACCGACACGTCAGTGTTACCATATAGTACTGACCCGAGGCATCATACGACACGTCAGTGTTACCATATAGTACTGACCCGAGACATCATACCGACACATCAGTGTTACCATATAGTACTGACCGAGGCATCATACCGACATGTCAGTGTTACCATATAGTACTGACCGAGGCATCATACCGACACGTCAGTGTTACCATATAGTACTGACCCCGAGACATCATACCGACACGTCAGTGTTACCATATAGTACTGACCCCAGACATCATACTGACACGTCAGTGTTACCATATAGTACTGACCCGAGGCATCATACCGACATGTCAGTGTTACCATATAGTACTGACCTGAGGCATCATACTGACACCTCAGTGTTACCATATAGTACTGACCCGAGACATCATACTGACACACCAGTGTTATCATATAGTACTGACCCGAGACATCATACCAACACGTCAGTGTTACCATATAGTTCACACGTCGGGTGTCTCCTCGCTCTGTCGTGACAGAGGGCTTGTTGTTTTCAATGACAACATATAGTACACTGCTAAAAGGGGAAAAAAGTGAGGTCAAATAATGAAAAAAAAACACCAGTCCACCATGTTGTTTTGGGTTTTGCTTATACAGCTTTTATTATATGATTTTCTGGGTCAGGTGTGACTACACTATTACCAAACTTATGAATTTTTTTTACATTTTAGTTTACAAAAACCATGAAAAAAAAGATCTGCAGAACAATGGCCGTTCTCACTTTTAATTGTAATGATTTTTTTCTTTTCTTTACAGTCTTTAGCATACAGGTGAAATCATTTTATATTTGAATAGTTCGGACTTTTATAGATATATTTGGTGACATCAAATGTGTTCATTTTGGGGGAAAAAAGGCGATTCACAGATTTATGTCCTTTTACACTTTTCGAGTTGAATTTATGATCCCTGCAATAGAAAAACCAATCATTTTTTGTAAAAAGTGAAAAGTTTCTAATTTAAGAAAGTAGCAAAACATAAAGGTCCCATATACAATCATGGATGAAAGTGTCGTCACCCTTGAAATTATCCAGAAAATGAAGTTTTTCTCCCAGAACATTATCACAATTCCCCATGTTTTGTTATACACAGGTTTATTTCCTTTGTGTATTGGAACAACATGAAAAAAGAGAAAAAAAAGTCAAATTGGACAAAATTTCACGCAAGTCCCCAAAAATGGTCCGGACACAATTGTTGTATGTGACTCATTGCTGCCCCTTCACATCTCTCCACAGGATTTAGATCCGGACTCATTGCTGCCCCTTCACATCTCTCCACAGGATTTAGATCCGGACTCATTGCTGCCCCTTCACATCTCTCCACAGGATTTAGATCCGGACTCATTGCTGCCCCTTCAGATCTCTCCACAGGATTTAGATCCGGACTCATTGCTGCCCCTTCACATCTCTCCACAGGATTTAGATCCAGACTCATTGCTGCCCCTTCACATCTCTCCACAGGATTTAGATACGGACTCATTGCTGCCCCTTCACATCTCTCCACAGGATTTAGATCTGGACTCGTTGCTGCCCCTTCACATCTCTCCACAGGATTTAGATCCGGACTTATTGCTGCCCCTTCACATCTCTCCACAGGATTTAGATCCGGACTCGTTGCTGCCCCTTCACATCTCTCCACAGGATTTAGATCCGGACTCATTGCTGCCCCTTCACATCTCTCCACAGGATTTAGATCCGGTCTCATTGCTGCCCCTTCACATCTCTCCACAGGATTTAGATCCGGACTCGTTGCTGCCCCTTCACATCTCTCCACAGGATTTAGATCCGGACTCATTGCTGCCCCTTCACATCTCTCCACAGGATTTAGATCCGGACTCATTGCTGCCCCTTCACATCTCTCCACAGGATTTAGATCCGGTCTCATTGCTGCCCCTTCACACTCTCCACAGGATTTAGATCTGGTCTCATTGCTGCCCCTTCACATCTCTCCACAGGATTTAGATCCGGACTCATTGCTGCCCCTTCACATCTCTCCACAGGATTTAGATCCGGACTCATTGCTGCCCCTTCACATCTCTCCACAGGATTTAGATCCGGACTCATTGCTGCCCCTTCACATCTCTCCACAGGATTTAGATCCGGACTCATGCTGCCCCTTCACATCACTCCACAGGATTTTAGATCCGGACTCATTGCTGCCCCTTCAGATCTCTCCACAGGATTTAGATCCGGACTCGTTGCTGCCCCTTCAGATCTCTCCACAGGATTTAAATCCGGACTCGTTGCTGCCCCTTCACATCTCTCCACAGGATTTAGATCCGGACTCGTTGCTGCCCCTTCACATCTCTCCACAGGATTTAGATCCGGACTCGTTGCTGCCCCTTCACATCTCTCCACAGGATTTAGATCCGGACTCATTGCTGCCCCTTCACATCTCTCCACAGGATTTAGATCCGGACTCGTTGCTGCCCCTTCACATCTCTCCACAGGATTTAGATCCGGACTCGTTGCTGCCCCTTCACATCTCTCCACAGGATTTAGATCCGGACTCATTGCTGCCCCTTCACATCTCTCCACAGGATTTAGATCCGGACTCATTGTGCCCTTCACATCTCTCACAGATTTAGATCCGGACTCATGCTGCCTTCACATCTCTCCACAGGATTTAGATCGGACTCATTGCTGCCCCTTCACATCTCTCCACAGGATTTAGATCCGGACTCATTGCTGCCCCTTCACATCTCTCCACAGGATTTAGATCCGGACTCATTGCTGCCCCTTCACATCTCTCCACAGGATTTAGATCCGGACTCATTGCTGCCCCTTCAGATCTCTCCACAGGATTTAGATCCGGACTCGTTGCTGCCCCTTCACATCTCTCCACAGGATTTAGATCCGGACTCGTTGCTGCCCCTTCACATCTCTCCACAGGATTTAGATCCGGACTCGTTGCTGCCCCTTCAGATCTCTCCACAGGATTTAGATCCGGACTCATTGCTGCCCCTTACATCTCTCCACAGGATTTAGATCCGGACTCATTGCTGCCCCTTCACATCTCTCCACAGGATTTAGATCCGACTCGTTGCTGCCCCTTCAGATTCTCCACAGGATTTAGATCCGGACTCATTGCTGCCCCTTCAATCTCTCCACAGGATTTAGATCCGGACTCATTGCTGCCCTTCACATCTCTCCACAGGATTTAGATCCGGACTCAATGCTGCCCCTTCACATCTCTCCACAGGATTTAGATCCGGACTCATTGCTGCCCCTTCAGATCTCTCCACAGGATTTAGATCCGGACTCATTGCTGCCCCTTCAGAACTCTCCACAGGATTTAGATCCGGACTCGTTGCTGCCCCTTCAGAATCTCTCCACAGGATTTAGATCCGGACTCATTGCTGCCCCTTCAGATCTCTCCACAGGATTTAGATCCGGACTCAATGCTGCCCCTTCACATCTCTCCACAGGATTTAGATCCGGACTCATTGCTGCCCCTTCACATCTCTCCACAGGATTTAGATCCGGACTCATTGCTGCCCCTTCACATCTCTCCACAGGATTTAGATCCGGACTCATTGCTGCCCCTTCACATCTCTCCACAGGATTTAGATCCGGACTCATTGCTGCCCCTTCACATCTCTCCACAGGATTTAGATCCGGACTCATTGCTGCCCCTTCACATCTCTCCACAGGATTTAGATCCGGACTCATTGCTGCCCCTTCACATCTCTCCACAGGATTTAGATCCGGACTCATTGCTGCCCCTTCACATCTCTCCACAGGATTTAGATCCGGACTCATTGCTGCCCCTTCACATCTCTCCACAGGATTTAGATCCGGACTCATTGCTGCCCTTCACATCTCTCCACAGGATTTAGATCCGGACTCATTGCTGCCCCTTCACATCTCTCCACAGGATTTAGATCCGGACTTATTGCTGCCCCTTCACATCTCTCCACAGGATTTAGATCCGGACTCATTGCTGCCCCTTCAGATCTCTCCACAGGATTTAGATCCGGACTCATTGCTGCCCCTTCACATCTCTCCACAGGATTTAGATCCGGACTCGTTGCTGCCCCTTCACATCTCTCCACAGGATTTAGATCCGGACTCGTTGCTGCCCCTTCACATCTCTCCACAGGATTTAGATCCGGACTCGTTGCTGCCCCTTCACATCTCTCCACAGGATTTAGATCCGGACTCATTGCTGCCCCTTCACATCTCTCCACAGGATTTAGATCCGGACTCATTGCTGCCCCTTCACATCTCTCCACAGGATTTAGATCCGGACTCAATGCTGCCCCTTCACATCTCTCCACAGGATTTAGATCCGGACTCATTGCTGCCCCTTCACATCTCTCCACAGGATTTAGATCCGGACTCATTGCTGCCCCTTCACATCTCTCCACAGGATTTAGATCCGGACTCATTGCTGCCCCTTCAGATCTCTCCAGCGCTTTGTTTCCTCATTGTCTGGGGCTTTTTGATGCATGTTTAGGATAATTTACCAAAAAGCTCTATCTTGTCTCATATGTCTACAAGACATTTGCCCAGAAGGATTTTGGTTCCTCACGTACATTTTGGCTTTTTTTCTGTCTCTGTATCAGCAGTGGGGTCCTCCTGGGTCTCCTCTATAGTGTTTCATCTCATTCACATATGGACAGACAGTTTGTGCTGACACTGATGCCCCCTGAGCCTGCAGGATGGCTTGAATTTCTTTGGAACTTGATTGGGGCTTATCCACCATTCAGAGTATCATTTTATCAATTTTTCTCTACCGTCCATGTCCAGGGTGATTAGCTACAGAGTCATGGGTTGTAAACTTGATTATGTTGCGCACCTTGGACACAGGAACTTCAAGATCTCTGGAGATGGACTTGTAACCTTGAGAATGTTGATATTTTTCAACAATTTTGATTCTCAAGTCCTCAAGACAGTTTTCTTTTCCTCTCTCTGTCCTCCATGCTTAGAGTGGCTCACAGACACACAATTCAAAGATTGAGGCAACTTCTCCTCTTTTTATCTGGTTTCAGGTGTGATTTTCACATTGCCCACACCTGTTACTTTCCACAGGTGAGTGCGGAAAGATGCCAACTATCGTGTCCAGATGATTCTTGGGGTTTTGTATGACATTTTGTCCAATTTGCCTTTTTTAGCCATGACTGTATATCTGCTATCACTGTGATTATATTGACCTGAAGAATAAAGTTTTCATAAAAAAACATTCGTGAATCGATTAAATAATAATAATCTTTGATCTGCCATCCAAAAACGTGAAAAATCAAGTGATCAAAACATGCTTGTTTGCCATTGACTCACATTATACTCACGTAAGGGTCTGGCCCAGGGGCGTAACTACAACAGGTGCAGGGGTTGGGCGCTGCAGCCTAGGGGGGCCCCAAAATTCCTCTTGGTCTATAGAAAAAGACAAATGCTATTAAAGATTTGCAATAATTGGGGCCTTCGAATCGGGGCCCAAGAGCTTCAAGTTATGCCACTGGTCTGACCTGCTCGTTTTAAGTACCGAGCAAGGTGTAACTTGAAGGTCATTGCAACATGGCCCCCAATTATTGGAAATCTTTAATAGTGTTGGTCTTTTTCTATATGACGAAGGGACGTTGGGGGCCCCCCTAGGCTCCAGGGCCCGGGTGCGATTGCACGCCTGCACCTGTTGTAGTTAGGGCCCTGTGAGCATCGGAATGTTCGCTCATCAATAATGTCTTTTTCCAAGTGTTTCCGGAATTCACCAGAAGGTGGAGTAAAACATCTATGGTAGATCCGGCCTGTCTCTGGCTGTGTAAATGTACCGCACGTCTCATGACAATGATAGTGAGGTTCAGAAAATGATGGTGGGATTTTTTTCCCAATATGGACGATTTTAAGGAGTCTGGAGACCCCAGGGGCCAAATTTAAGCTAAGTGGAAAATATCCCATGTCTGCAGAGGGCTCAGCCCAGGTATGTAGTAACCTGCTATGCACATATTAGGCCTCAATGATCTCTTTATTGTATCCTGCCATACACATATTAGGCCTCAGTGTTGGCAGTGGATCATTCAGGATACTCTCAAAGCGTGTTAACAACAGAACAGAGCTTTAATTAGCATTAAACAGGTACAGATATGAAAGGCTTTGTGGAATCAGGAATATACATATCTTAAGTGTCTCTGTGCAGCATCAGCAGGCTGCTTCTCCCCTCATGCTCAGACACAGGAAACTGGGTACAGTCACATGGTCTTTCCTGTGTGAGCCTCTGGGAGTGTTTTTTTTTTATCTAACTTCATAGACAATGCCCAACCTAGCTATAGAACACTTACATAAACAGGAATGGAGTTGTTGCACTAACCTTATTCCAACACCCCCAACTCAACAACTACTTATCCTGTTAGTCCCATTGCGGTTCTGAAGTCCTCAAACTTGGCTCTTGGCAATGGTTTTGTCATACCATCAGCTAACATCTTTTCAGACTCGCAGTAAACAAACTCTAGTACACCACGTTCCACTAAGTCATGTAAGTGGTGATGTTTAACATCAATGTGCTTAGTCCTTGCACTGATCTTCTTATTGCTGGCAAGTTTAATACATTCTTTGATTGTCCTCATATACAGAAGTGACCCCACTGCTTGTCTGTAACTGTCATTGCTGAAGTTTTGACAAATCTTTGGCTTCTGAGAGCTCTTTTTCCTTGCCATGACTTTGGCTCTGGTTCAGGAAGTGTTCTGACCATATAAGAAAGGCGTCTAGCTGAGATACCTTTGTTTGGTCTTTCTGATCTCCTGACTGGAGGTTGACTTGGTTCTTCTGTTTCTTCCTTGAATGACTGGTGTAACTTCATGGAATTTGAGCGATACAGAGTTCTCATCAATTACTACATCTCTGCTGATTGTTACTGTGTTGGTCTCTGGGTGCAGGATTCTGTATCCCTTTTGAGTTTCGCTATCGCCCACCAGGACTCCTTGCTTTGCATGTGATTCCCACTTGGAACGTTTTTCTTTAGGAACATACACAAACGTTTTGCTTCCAAATATCCTGAGGTGCTTCAGGTTCGGCTTCTCGCAGTTCCATAGCTCATATGGAGTTTTATTTGTGCTTTTACCTGGCAGTCTGTTTTGAAGATAGCATGCCGTCATGATGGCTTCTCCCCAATACATTATAGGTAGATTGGCATCAAACAACATACTTCTTCCACTTTCACAGAGAGTGCGGTTCTTTCTCTCTGCAATGTCATTCTGTTCCGGACTTTACAGAAGATAGGAGGGGAAAATAAATAAAATAAATACATCAATAGAGAGAGCTTAGAGTGATGTATTAGAAAATGATAGCACTTACACAAAACTGACAGTTTTCCTTTACAACGTTGTAGAACGTCCTGGCGTGTTTGAGCTGCTGCACCTCCTGTGAGCCGGGTCACTCAGGTGTCACAGTTGCTGCTGCTCTGTGACAACCTGTAGTTGCCCCACAGGAGGTGGATTAACCCCCGCCCCCCGTGCCCAGGACCCCTGATCGGCAGTGGAAAAAAGTGAAACTGCCGATCGGAGCGAATCATAGGGATTCAACCCTCCAGATCTGATTGGAGCTCTCCAATCAGATCTGGAGGGGTGGATCGGCGGGTGCCCTCTTTTTTTTTTTTATGGCCAGTTGTACTGTTATGATCCGATGACCTAGGTGTAACATAAACAGATTTCACAGAAGTAGTTGGCAACTGTACTGACCACAGTCCTTGACTAAATACCACAACTAGATGTATCCGTGGGATGTAACTAACCATTCCTTAGACACCTCGACACGGCCAGAGAACTAGCTACCCCTAAAAATGGAAACAGGAAAGTCTATCTTGCCTCAGAGCAGAGCCCCAAAAGAATAGCAAGCCCCCCACGGATAATGACTGGGAAACCGGAGAGTAAAAATACACACAGGCAGATAATAGAGTTTAGCAAAAAAGGCCACACTAGCTAGATAGTAAAGACAGGATGGAATACTTTTGCGGTCAGTATTAAAATACTATCAAAATCCTCCAACAGCAGATAGTACCAAAAAATAACCCTGAGTCTGCTAAGATTCGCCGCCCTCTATATCTGCAGAACTTCTGTGAATCAAACTAGAACAAATAAATTCTAACACCAGCAGAACTGGAATTTGCAAACAACAGTGAATAGCAATTCATACCTAGGAAGAAAACTTCCTAACTGAGAGCAGGTAAACAAATATGCAGACTAAATATCAACCCACAACTCAGAGCAAGACAAGCAATAAGCAGATCCTAAAGCACACAACATGTGTGCCACAAAATAACAAAACACCATTCACTTAGCTTGCAAGGATTCATCAGAGCAGGAAGGAACCAGGGAGAGATGTGAAAATCTCCAGGAATAATTACAACTGGCAGAGATTGATCAGCTCCTCCCACCTATATGCTCCAATTCGAAATAGACTGCCAATCATCAAGATCAGCTGAGGAACTCTCCAAAACACAGCCAGCTGCATCCCCAACAACAACCACAGGAGGGAGCTCACAACCAGAATTCTTCATCAATGAATTCACAACAGGGCCCCCTGCTCCTCAAACTCACCACTCGCTGCAGGCAGCCGCTGCCTGGGGCGGTCTGTCCTCCACAGCACCCTGAGCGCCGACACTCGGTGTGCACACAGGAAGCAGTCTTATTGCAATGACATCATCACCCTGAGACTGACTTCCTGCGCACGCGCTGGCTGGAGGTGGAGCGGCACTGCGGCGGCAGCAGGCAGAGCAGGGAGATCGCTCTCCCTGCTTTGCCACTGCAGAGAGGGCCTGGCCATCGCTAATCATATCAGCAGTGCTGCCGATATCATTAGTGATATTACCGGACCGGGGGGGTCCAGTGGTATATGGGCCAGTCTGCCCTGCAGCTGTTGTCTTTAACAGTAACTACACTCCCTTTTTGCGTAAGCTTCTTTACAGACAGGAGATTGCTTTCAAGACTGGGAACATAGAGAACATCCTTTACTGGGATATTTCTGCTTTGTGCTGAGGTAACTGGACAGTGAAGGTAGCCGTCTCCTACTCCTTCTGAAGTCATATATTGACCATTAGCTAAGATGACCTTTTCTGACTTGCTTTCATCAAGGTCAGTGATGAAATCTTTGTTATTCGTCATATGGCTGCTAGCACCAGAGTCTATACACCATGTATGCTTTGCAGATGAGCCTGTACTGGTATTAAATGCAGCTTCAATACATGCAGACTTTTCCGTTACAGCTGATTTCACCTTTTGATCACTGTTCTGCTTTTTAAGCTGACTCATTCGTGCTCTCCAAATTCTGCAGTTTGCTTTAACCCCTTCCCGACCCTTGGCCCACCGTTTGGGCCATGAAAGTCGGTGCGTTCCCGACTTATGGCCCAGGGGGTGGGCCATGAAATGATCGGGCTCCTGCGGCCCGTGTGAGGGGGGTGACTCAGGTGTCACTGTAGCTAATGCACAGTGACAACCTGTAGTTCACCCCACAGGGGGTGAATTACCTCCCCCCGTGGCTAAACTCGCTCTGATTGGCAGTTGAAATTCAGACTGCCAATCAGAGTGAGTAATCCCCTCCAGATCTGATTGGAGATCTCCAATCAGATCTGGAGGGGTGGGATGGCACGTGCCCTATCCCTCCTAGCCCCCTCTCCCTCCAGGGCCCCTCGATCGCTTTCCTACCCCCCTCCCCCCCCGACGGTGGTAATAGTCAAATGGCTATCACCGTCGCCGCCTGTCAGCTTCCTCAGCCCCCTCTGTGCGATCACGGAGGGGGCTGATGAAGCTACCACCCCCATGCCCCGTATCCCCCCAACCCCTCTCTCACCTACCGACGGGTCCACCGGTGCAGCCGCCGTCCAGCTGCGGTGTGGGCCACTCCTCCTCTTCCGGGCTCCTCCTCCTGGATGAGGTAAGTATGTATTATGTATGTATGTATGAATGTATGTATGAATGAATTAATGTATGTAGTATGTATGTATGTTGTATGTATGTATGTATGAATGAATGAATGAATGGATGCGTGGATGTCTGCATGCATGGATGTCTGCATGCGTGGATGTATGTGCGTGCGTGGATGTCTCAGCATGCGTGGATTTATGCATGCATGGATGTATGTGTGCATGCGTGGATGTGTCTGCATGTGTGGATGTGTGTGCGTGCATGGTTGTCTGCATGCGTGGATGTCTGCATGCGTGGATGTCTGCGTGCGTGAATGTCTGCGTGCGTGAATGTCTGCGTGCGTGAATGTCTGCGTGCGTGAATGTCTGCGTGCGTGGATGTGTGTGCGTGCGTGGATGTGTGTGCGTGCGTGGATGTCTGCGTGCGTGGATGTGTCTGCGTGCGTGGATGTCGCTGCGTGCGTGGATGTCGCTGCGTGCGTGGATGCCTCTGCGTGCATGCGTGGATTTGTGCATGCATGGATGGATGTGTGCGTGGATGTGTGTGCATGTGTGGATGTCTGCGTGCGTGGATGTCTGCGTGCGTGGATGCCTGCATGCATGGATGTCTGCATGCATGGATGTCTGCATGTGGATGTCTGCGCATGGATGTCTGTGCGCGTGGATGTCTGCGCTCGTGGATGGATGGATGTGTGCGTGGATGATGGGTCCATGCTTGGATGATGGGTGCAAGGGTGGGTGGATGGAGGCATGAATGGGTGCAACAAGGGATCAAGTGTCCTCTTGTTGTAGTCTCTGGGATCATAGTCATGGCGCACTGTATGACAGATCATTGCCATACAGTGCACCATAACGCTGACCCCAGAGACTGTAGGAAGAGAACACTTGATCCCTTGCTGCAGTCTCTGGATTGAGCAGAGGCGATCGAGCGTCGTGGGATCTTCATTGTGGACTACGTCGGAGGCGATCAAACGTCGTGGGACCTTCGTTGTGGACTACATTAGATCTTAACAATAAAGATGGAGTCCGAATTTTGTTTGTTTGTTTTTTTCAAATAAAAAGATTTTTCTCTGTGTGGTGTATTTTTTTTTTCACTATTTAATAGAGATTCCTAATGGCCGGGTCTAACATTGGCCTGACATTATGAATCTCGGGCTTAGTGCCAGCTGCCAATAAAAAGCTGGCATTAACCCCTTTATTACCCAGTTTACCACCGGCACCAGGGCAACTGGAAGAGCCTGGGTACAGCGCCAGAAAATGGTGCTTCAATGAATGCGCCATTTTCTGGGGCGGCTGCGGGCTGCAATTCCTCCCTGCTAGCGGTGAATCTGTCAGTCCCATAGTGAGTCTAAGATGACAACCTGCCATATCCATGCTACATACGTCTACACATAGACTAGTGGTTAGTGCACACACAACACCAGTGGTAGACCAAAATAGACAATCCGAGACACCTGTACTGCGTAGATCCACTCGTAGTAAACAGGGGCATAACGATCGCGGTTGCAGGGGTCGTGACTGCTACGGGGCCCAGACTTACAGGGGCCCATGCCACCCCCAGTGACCACCAATCCCTGCGCCAGGCGCCCGCTTCACTTGGCTATGCGGCAATCTGCAGCAGCGTGCTGCACGTAGTTATGGGGCCTGTGTGTCAGGGAGGGGAGGGGTGGAGGCCTCCCACATCCTACTGCTGCCACTCCTCCCCTCGCTTCCTCTTAGCACTGCCTGCTTTCCATCTGCAATCCACTGTGGAACACATTTAGCAGGCTGGTGCTGCCTCCTCGCACCTCCTCCTCCTGAGTCTTCTCTTCAGTTTTTGTAAGGAGGACAGAGCAGCAAGGGAACTAGTAGAGGTAAGTACAGATTTTTCTTTTTTAATAAGTGAATGCAAGGTGGCCAGACAATTATGGGAGGAGGAGGGGGGTACATATTACTATAAGGAGAGGCTATGAGGCTGCACTATATGGAGAGTTATGAGGCTGCATGTATGAGGCTGCACTACATGGAGAACTGAGTCTGCATTATACTGTATAGAGGACTATGAGGCTGCATTATACTATATGGAGGGATGTGAGGCTGCATTCTAGTATATGGAGAGCTATGAGGCTTCATTAAACTATGTGGAGAGATATGAGGCTATGAGGCTGCATTGTGGCACCCCTGGGTCAATGTGCCACAGTGTCATCACTGCCCCGGGTAGTGGTGTCACCAGAGAGCAACAAAGGGTATTCTCATCAGGCCACACACACACAACACCAACACCTCCAAGCCAGAAGGGGGGGACCAAGCCCTTGTTCAGGGTGAGCTCCTCTATATATTCTGGTCTGGGAAGGAGGAAGTTTAGTGCAGTTCCAGTGAGGACTGTGAACAGTGCAGTGTGGAGCAGCACTGTCAAGACATCCTGGTGGACTGGAAGCTGCTTAGCTTGTCCCTGGAGCACTAACTTTTTCCAGGCCTAAGGCTAGGGTCTGAGGAAAGAAGAGGAAGAAACACACCGGGAGGCTGAGCAGCATTGTACCCTCCCCAGGGGAAAAACACATAGAATGGACAATGGAGTCCGAGACTGTGCAGAGTCAGGCATCCCAGCAGTCAACACCGGAGAGTGGGGGATTCCAGATTCTCCAGCTACACTGTACCAGAGACACAGCAACGTATAGATTCCAGCAACACTAACACCCAGCTGCAGGGTAGAGAAAGTGAAGGACTCGAGTTGCCTATTATACTGGTACCCCGCAGAAAGAGACAGGGCCGGCAGCCTGGCATAAGTACCTGCAGAAGCTGAATCACAAGCGCAGCAAGGGAGCCAAAAAGACCTGGCCGGATTAGAATAACCTCAAGTTGCTCTCAAGACCCCGTGGACAGCTTTAACATCTGCTCTAGTAAAAGGACTGAGAAAATGATCACCAGTGAATCTGCTTGTTAATTGCGCCTGTTGCCCTTTGTCCCATAACAGAGGCTTCCACCTGCAGAGCCGGAGACTGCCGGGACAATCAGCACTGTGGAGAAGCTGCAGCTACAAAGTAAGTGCACTGCATCAAGCACCATCCCTTACAAGGCCCATCCATTACCACTACACCTGCCCTGGGGACCCTCAGCCCAACCTGAGGAGGGCTTACCATACACGTTGCCCCAAGTCACTGTCCCCAGCAGGAATAAGGCAGCGGTGGTTCTATTAACCACATACCCCGGGTTGCGTCACGACAAATCCCTTGTAAATACTACTTTTTGAACTGATCCCAGGCCACGGAACCAGGTCATGACTATCGTGATCCCAGAGACAGAGCCGGCCCGGTTCCCGAGTACCCCATATCCTGGGGGTGCATCAGCATTATACTGTACTAGATGGCGGCCCGATTCTAAAGAATCGGGTACTCTAGAATCCATATATAGTTTATTTACTAATAGTTACGGGAGTATGGTGAAATGAATTGTGTGTATACAGGTGGCTTTGTTGGTAGCAGAGTATACAGGCGGCTCCTTGGGTAGCAGAGTATATGGTGGCTCAGTGGTTAGCACTGCGCGGTGGCTCAGTGGTTAGCACTGCGCGGTGGCTCAGTGGTTAGCACTGCGCGGTGGCTCAGTGGTTAGCACTGTGCGGTGGCTCAGTGGTTAGCACTGCGTGGTAGCTCAGTGGTTAGCACTGCGCGGTGGCTCAGTGGTTAGCACAGCGCGGTGGCTCAGTGGTTAGCAGTGAGTGCGGTGAAAGTAGTCAGCGCAGTGCCGTGGGCAGAGTGGTCAGCGCACTGCCGTGGGCAGAGTGGTCAGCACAGTGCCGTGGGCAGAGTGGTCAGCACAGTGCCGTGGGCAGAGTGGTCAGCGCAGTGCCGTGGGCAGAGTGGTCAGCGCAGTGCCGTGGGCAGACTGGTCAGTGCAGTGCCGTGGGCAGAGTGGTCAGCGCAGTGCCGTGGGCAGAGTGGTCAGCGCAGTGCCGTGGGCAGAGTGATCAGCACATACACACACATACACACACACACACACACACCGCTATACTTACCACCGGCCCTGCGTCTTCCCCGCCGCCTGGATCCTCAGTCGACATGTCACTACCCCCGGACGACTGGATCCAATATGGCGTCCGGGAAGACTCGCGACATGTCGACTGAGGATCCAGGCGGACGCAGGTCCGGTGGTAAGTATAGCGGTGTGTGTGTGTGTGTATGTGTACAAAGTGACGGAAGTGCGGACAAAGTGACGGAAGTGCCTTCGGCTTTTATATATTAGATAGAGCGCTATGAGGCTGCATTATACTATATGGAGGACTATGGGGCTACATTATACTATAAGTAGGATAATGGGGGTGCATTATATTAATTGGATAACTATTGGGGCTACCTTATGAATGGGGGACTATGGGCTGCATTATAATACATAGAGGACTATGGGGATACATTGTAATATATGGAGGAATATGGTGATACATTATAATAATTGGAGGACTATGGTGGCATGAGGAGGAACACGATATAAACCATGATGGGGACATATATTCTACGATAAGGGCAATATTCCAGTAGGATGACCATATATCGCAGGATGAGGCACATTAATACATAATGAATGAGGAGAAGGGTCAATTTGTGAGTCTTTAAAGTATTTAAAATGTTACACAGGGCCCATACATCTGACCAACGTGTGCACATGGGGTGGGAGTGTGGGGGGCCCAGGTCTAAGTTTTGCACGACTCTAGTTACGCCACTGTGTAGTAACATAGATCAGATCCGAGCCTGTTACAGGGAATGTTAGTAACTTAAGTGAACAAGTTTAACCAGGTTTAAAAATGTAAATATGTTTTTTGCAACTAAGTGATTATGCAACCACCAAGCGTACCATGCCTACAGGATTTACTGAATGAACTTTTGCACATGTGGCACCCCTGCGATCAGGCGGCCACAGAGGAGAACTGCAGCAGGGATAGGTAAGAACAAATCAACACCGACACATACACTCTGATCCTGAGCCTAAGTCACTTCATGTCAGGTGAGGGGTGGCGGGAGTAGTGGGTGGGAACTCGAAAAGAACCTGAAAGAGGGGTGGAGGAACTTGAGTAAAACCCAGGAATACTAAGTTGGGAAAGCGGAAGCTAAGAGGAAGGGAAAGGAGGAAGAAGGGAGGTTGATGTCGAGTAGACACAAGTGGGTTGACTCCAGTTGACTTGAGTTGACTTTAAGCGGCTAGTTGGAGAGCAAGTCGAGAATGCCCAAGCAGAGACACCAGTCAGCTAGTCAGTGACTGAGACCGAACTGAGACTAGAGGGGCCCGGCGGCCTGCATCACTAATGGCTGACCGGGAACCCAAGCTGATATTGTGGACGGACAGAAGGAGTCAGGTGTATTTTTATTATCATTATTATTTATTTATATAGCACCATTAAATTCCACGGCGCTTTACATGTTGAAAGGGTAGACTAGGACAAGTACAATAAATGTGGACAATCAGGTCGAACAGATACAGGAGGGAAGAGAAGATCATGTCCGCGAGGGCTCACAGTTTACGAGAGGCGGGTGGGGATACAGTAGGAGGGGGAGGTGTCAGTCGTGAGGGGGCATGGTGGACTCATTGCAGGTTGTAGGCTTGACAGAAGAGGCGGGTCTTCAGGCTTCTTTTGAAGGTTCACAGGGTAGGAGAATGTCTGATGTGGTGGGGAAGAAAGTTCCACAGTATGGGAGAGGCACGGGAGAAATCCTGTATTCGGTTCTGAGAAGAGGGAATGATGGGGGAGTAGACTAGGAGTTCTTGGGAGGATCGCAGGTTGCGTGAACGAAGATATTGGGAGACCATGTCAGAGATGTATGGAGGGGACAGGTTGTGGATGGCTTTGTATGTCATGGTTAGTGTTTTAAACCGGGTTCGCTGGGAAGCGGGTAGCCAATGAAGAGCTTGGCAGAGGGCGGAGACAGGGGAGTAGCGGGAAGACAGGTGGATTAGATGGGCAGCGGAGTTTAGGATAGATTGGAGAAGTGCAAGGGAGGTAGCAGGGACGCCGGTGAGCATTAGGTTGCAGTAGTTGAGGCGGGAGATGATGAGAGCATGAATATGGGTTTTAGCAGTGTCGTGGTCAAGAAAAGACTGGATCCGTGAAATGTTTTTAAGCTGGAGTTGGCAGGAGGTGGCGAGGCCCTGGATGTGGGGCTTGCAGGAGAGGAAAGAGTCAAGGATTACTCCGAGGCACTTGGTGTGGGGGACAGGGGAGAGAGCAGTCAATGACGAGGATGGATAGGTCGGGTAGTGGGGGGGGAGCGCCTTGGGGGGAAGACAATGAACTCGGTTTTGTCCATATTCAGCTTAAGAAAGCGAGCAGAGAAGGATGAGATGGCAGACAGGCATTGTGGAATTTTGGATAGTAGGGAGGTGATGTCGGGTCCAGACAGGTAGATTTGGGTGTCATCGGCGTAAAAGTGGTACTGGAGGCCATGAGACCCAATGAGTTGCCCCAGGCCAAGAGTGTAGATTGAGAAGTGTAACGGTCCCAGTACCGAGCCCTGGGGGACCCCGACAGTTAGGGTGTAGGGTGAAGAGGAGATGTGGGAGTGGGTGACGATGAAGGTCCGGTCTGTTAGGTATGAGGAGATCCAAGAGAGGGCAAGGTCCATGATGCCAAGAGATTCCAGGATTCGAAGGAGGGAGTGGTCAACAGTGTCAAAGGTGGCGGATAGGTCGAGGAGGACAGAGTAATGACATTTTCTCTTGGCAGTCAGTAGGTCGTTGATGACTTTGGTCAGGGCTGTTTCAGTGGAGTGGTGGGGTCGGAAGCCGGATTGCTTGATTGATTCTCTCAATCTTTTTTTGAAGAAGGAGGCAAAGTCTGCAGCAGAGATAAGGGGAGAGGGAGGAGAAGTGGGCGGGCGGAGTAAGGAATTGAAGGTTTTGAAAAGCTGGGATTGTGGGATAGGGAGGTTATTAGGGATAAGAAGAAGGTTTGTTTGACAGCAGCAAGTGCAGTCTTGAAGTCGGTGAGGGACTGTTTGAAAAACGCGAAGTGCCCGGTGGCGTGAGATTTTTTCCATCTCGTCTCGGCAACCCTGGATGCGTGTCTCAGGTCTTTAGTGAGGGTGGTGTGCCAGGGTTGCCTGTTAGTGCGTGGAGCGTCATGTGTGAGGGGGGCGGCTAAGTCGAGGGAGTGAGATGGTGGTGCACCTGATTATCCCGGGACACTGGTGGCTGGGCCAGAGAACTACTCTGTAGATGTGGCCGTGAAAGCTTCAGGCACCCAACCACAGGACATCCGGTGGGGAGTGGGAACTCTATGTCCCCGAACCCAACAACGGTAAAGGACATACCCATCGTGATAGGGCTAGTGACCCAGGGTGTGGGACAACTCGCTACAAAGTCTGTGACGGCTGGACCGTAACCGTACGCGAAGGAGTGGAGAGAGAAAAGGCCATAAAGGTACACTGAGGGGAAATGACGCAGAGGAACAATCCCTGCTGCATTGAAAGTCTAAGCCCATAAGAACTGTAAAGAGCTGCTGTGTAAAGTGTTGTGAAAGAACTGTTGTAGCTGTTGTGAAAAGTGAGAAGCAGAAGCCCGGTAAAGCCCGGCACGGTGTGGACTCAATTGTTAGAGAATTTGTGACCACACAGAGACTGTGTTGCTGCCTGAACGTACGGAGAAATTTACAAATGTACATTACACTGCACCACCGGTCACTCTGGGGATCAGCCCTACCCGTAGAGGGCTCACCATCTGGCTGCACCCACCATCACCCCAGCAGCCTCGATTGCAGCGGTGGCCACATATGACCAGACACTACAGGTGGTGTCACGAATAACTTTAATAATCTTTATTAATCCCCATCTATTTTAACATTGCATTGTCTGCCCAGGATCACAGAGCCAGGTCACGTCACCGTGACCACCCAGAAGCCCAGATGACGACAAAAGGGCCGAGTACCCCACGGTCCCAGCAGGCGGATAAACTTTGGCGTCACAAACAGGATTACCGGCCAGGTAAAACCGGGCCTCGTATGCCTAAAGACTGTTGTTTTGAACCAAATTTACTAAGTCTCAGTAATGGCAGCCCAGAAAGACTAACGCCATGTGCTGGCAAGGGGGGGAGTCAAAGCATCCTTATCGTGGGCCAGTCCAGCAAAAGGCGCAAACTGAAGTTCACACCCTTTCCATTGCCCAAGAGTGGGGGAGCCGGGCAAAAAGATAGTGTAGCCCTGCCCGAGGGTATGGCAGCCAACAACGATGATGGACTGCGACTCCTTTTCAAGGAGGAAGTAAAAAGGAGCTGCACCACGAGAAGAAGGGTGCATGGTGGGTGCTCAGAAGGGCTGCAAAGAGATCTGACCATGGCAGAAGGCGGAGAAGGATGGGATGTAATAGAGCAGATCCTGGTGCAGCTAGAGACCCCCATGCACTCAACCCCAGGTCTGGCGCGCCCTGAGCTTGCTTGCGAGGCCATCCCTATCCTGGCACTAGGTTTAGCTGAGCACCTGACCCCAGAACCACTGGCCCAAGAAGTGTACACCGAGCCCATAGAGTGACACTGGGAAAATCCTGGTGGTGCATTAATGGGATTCCCGGGCGAAGTAGTGGATGGCCGGGATACAGTCCAGATCCTCATCCGGGAGGAAGACTCGCAGAGATGAATGGCTTGGTGGGAAGCATCCCAGGAGAAGGATCGGGCCCTACGGCAGGCAAAAGTGGACAGGACTATCCGGGCCAAGGCGGAGGCCCGAGCCACGGAAGTAAACCAACCAGCTTCGCGGAGGGAAGAAGTTGTTGTCGCCTTCCCTCTGAAGGACAGCTACGGCTTCATTAAAGAGCCTGGGCAATCCCGGGAGATATTTGTGAATCGCTTGGACGTAGAATCGCACTTGCTAGTAGGACATCCCGGAAGACCTGACGCATACAACCAACTTCAAAACCAGGAACATCCTACAAGACCCGCCGTGTGCCAGGTACACCCTACAAGATCTATTGAATACCAGGAGCACCTCACAAGACCTAACGTATACCAGGAACTTCCCACACAACCTGCTGTATACAGTGAACACCTGACAAGACCTTCCGTACACGAGGAACATCCCTCCATACTTTGCATATACTGGGAACACCCCACAAGACCTACTGCATTCTATTAACAGCAAACAAGACGTGCCATATACCATAGACACCCCACACTACCTGTCATATCCAGGAACACCCTACAGGATCTGCTGTATTTACTCGGGACACCCCATAAGACTTGATGTATACCAGGAACAAATCTTAAGACCTGCTGTATACCAGGAACACATCTCAAGACTTGCCGTATACTGAAAACACCCAATAAGACCTGCCATATACCGGAAACACCCCAGAAGACCTGCCGTATACTGGGAACGCCCCTCAAGGCCTGACATGTGCCTGGAACATCCCATAAGACTTGCCATGTACCGAAAACACCACTGAAGACCCATCAAATACCGGGAACACTCTACAGACCTGACATTTTGGAGATACTCTGTCCAAGTCGTTTAGACGTCAACAAGTTTAACCTTGTTAGAGTTGCTCCGATCCTTACAGTTGCCCTTTTTTCTACTTTTCACACCCCAACTGTAAGTCATTCCATGCTCTGTCATCTGTCAGTGGTTGTAATGAAATGGCTGATGGGAGAATATCTCCAGCACCTTCATGTATTACTTTACATTACGCACAGATGGAATAAGCAGTGACGCACAAGGTCCCATCGCAGCGTGATTCATTCACTGAGTGACCAGAATAGACCTTGAGATTGGTCACCTTGAAGGAATATAGCTGTAATTAATCACTTTATTCAGCGAAGGAGCAGCGAGGCCTTAAATTAAACTCTTTTCCAGTTCGATGAACCTGGTGTCTTTGTTTATAACACACAGCCATTACAGAGAGGGGTAAAGTGGTGACGCTGGTACCAGGAGAGCATCAGTACTGTGATAGATACAGACAGACAATAAATAAAAAGATGTACACCGTAGGTGGATGGATAGGTAGAAAGAGGCAGGTAGGTGGAGGGATAGATAGATAGGATAGGATAGAGACAGATAGAAAGATAGATAGATAGATAGATAGATAGATAGATAGATAGATAGATAGATAGATATTATTCGTCCCCTTTACTTTCAGTGCAGCAAACTCCCTCCAGAAGTTCAGTGAGGATCTCTGAATGATCCAGTGTTGTCCTAAATGACTGGTAATGATAAATAGGATCCACCTGTATGTAATCAAGTCTCTGTATAAATGCACCTGCTCTGTGATAGGCTCAGAGTGCAGAGAGCATCATGAAGACCAAGGAACACACCAGGCAGGTCCGAGATACTGTTGTGGTGAAGTTTAAAGCCGGATTTGGATAAAAAAAGATTTAAACATCTGAAGGAGCCACTGTACAAGTGATCATATTGTAATGGAAGGAGGATCAGACCACTGCAAATCTACCAAGACCCGGCCGTCCCTCTAAACTTTCATCTCCAACAAGGAGAAGACTGATCAGAGATGAGGCCAAAAGGCCCATGATCACTCTGGATGAACTGCAGAGATCTACAGCTGAGGTGGGAGAGTCTGTCCATAGGACAACAATCAGTCGTACACTGCACAAATCTGGCCTTTATGGAGGAGTGGCAAGAAGAAGCCATTTCTCAAAGATATCCATAAAAAGTCTGGTGTGAAGTTTGCCACAAGCCAAACATGTGGAATAAGGGGCTCTGCTCAGAGGAAACCAAAAGACAACTTTTTGGCCACAAAGAAAAATGATATGTTTGGTGTAAAAGCAACAAAGCTCATCACCCTCAAAACACCATCCCCACTGTCACACATGGTGGAGGCAGCACCATGGTTTGGGCTTTTCTTCAGCAGGGACAGGGAAGATGGTTAATATTGATAGGAAGATGGACGGAGCCAAATACAGGACCATTCTGGAAGAAAACCTGCTGGAGTCTGCAAAAGACCTGAGACCGGGACGGAGATTTATCCTCCAACAAGACAATGATCCCAAACATAAAGCAAAATCTACAATGGAATGGTTCAAAAATAAACGTATCCAGTAGTGATGAGCGAATCCTAAATTACTCGGAATCGCTTGACTCTAGCGAGTCCGAGCCCAGGACTCGCTACTCGTTGCGAGTCTAGCGAGTCCAATGTTAATGAATGGGGAAGCGAGTATTAGCGAGTAGTGTGCGATTTACAAATCGCAGATGTGTCTTGGAAGCTTCAGCCTGAAGCAATCCTAGTTTTGCCATTGATTTGCATTGGACTCGTTTACTTTGCAAGTAATCACTGGGAAACTCGCACAGATAAGAGTCCTGTCTGCTCTGTGTGCTGGCTGCCGCAGCTCCAGGGTCCTAGAGCCCGCCTGCTGCCTGATGTAGCAGAGCTGAGATTGTTCTCAGTCTGCTCATCCCTGTGCATAGACATCTATATCTATGCACAGGGATGAGCAGAGAGGACATCGCGTTTTGGACTGCGTCGGACGGAAGAGGATTTTTTTAATTAAAGATGGAGTTCCTAATGGCTTTTTTTTTTATTTCTAATAAAAAATTTTCTCTGTGTTGTGTTTTTTTTAAAACAATTTAATAGAAATTCATGGCGGTCATGTCTAATATTGGCGTGACCGCCATAAATTTCGGGCTTAGGGCCAGCTGATAATACAAAGCTGGCCCTAACCTCTTTATTACCCAGCGTGCCACCGCCACCAGGGCCGCTGGAAGAGCGGGGTTCAGCGCCAGAGGATGGCACTTCAATGAACGCGCCATCTTCTGGGGCGGCTGCGGGCTGCAATTTGCAGCGGGGGGTGCCCAGAAAGCTTGGGCATCCCTGCGCTGCGGACTCCAGCCCCCAGCTGCTTAGCTGTACCTGGCTAGACATAGAAATTGCGCGGAGCCCCACGCATTTTTTTTAAATTATTTAATGAAATTCTGAGATTCTGACTCTGAGACTCTGACTCTGAGACTCTGAGACCCTGACTCTGACTCTGAGACTCTGACACTCCGACTCTGACACTCTGACACTGACACTCTGACTCTGACTCTTAGACTCTGACTCTGAGACTCTGACTCTGAGACTCTGACTCTGAGACTCTGACTCTGAGACTCTGACTCTGAGACTCTGAGACTCTGACTCTGAGACTCTGACTCTGAGACTCTGACTCTGAGACTCTGACTCTGAGGGTGAGACTCTGACTCTGAGACTCTGACTCTGAGACTCTGACTCTGGCTCTGAGGGTGAGACTCTGAATCTGAGACTCTGACTCTGAGACTCTGACTCTGAGACTCTGACTCTGACTCTGAGACTCTGACTCTGAGACTCTGACTCTGACTCTGAGACTCTGACTCTGAGACTCTGACTCTGACTCTGAGACTCTGACTCTGAGACTCTGACTCTGAGACTCTGACTCTGAGACTCTGACTCTGACTCTGAGACTCTGACTCTGAGACTCTGACTCGGAGACTCTGACTCTGAGACTCTGACTCTGAGACTCTGAGTCTGACTCTGAGACTCTGACTCTGAGACTCTGAGACTCTGACTCTGAGACTCTGACTCTGAGACTCTGACTCTGAGACTCTGACTCTGAGACTCTGACTCTGAGGGTGAGACTCTGACTCTGAGACTCTGACTCTGAGACTCTGACTCTGAGACTCTGACTCTGAGACTCTGACTCTGGCTCTGAGGGTGAGACTCTGAATCTGAGACTCTGACTCTGAGACTCTGACTCTGAGACTCTGACTCTGACTCTGAGACTCTGACTCTGAGACTCTGACTCTGACTCTGAGACTCTGACTCTGAGACTCTGACTCTGACTCTGAGACTCTGACTCTGAGACTCTGACTCTGACTCTGACTCTGAGACTCTGAGACTCTGACTCTGAGATTCTGACTCTGAGACTCTGACTCTAAGACTCTGACTCTGACTCTGAGACTCTGACTCTGAGACTCTGACTCTGAGACTCTGACTCTGAGACTCTGACTCTGAGATTCTGACTCTGAGATTCTGACTCTGAGACTCTGACTCTGAGACTCTGACTCTGAGACTCTGACTCTGACTCTGAGACTCTGACTCTGAGACTCTGACTCTGAGATTCTGACTCTGAGACTCTGACTCTAAGACTCTGACTCTGACTCTGAGACTCTGACTCTGAGACTCTGACTCTGAGATTCTGACTCTGAGATTCTGACTCTGAGACTCTGATTCTGAGACTCTGACTCTGAGACTCTGACTCTGACTCTGACTCTGAGACTCTGAGACTCTGACTCTGAGATTCTGACTCTGAGACTCTGACTCTGACTCTGAGACTCTGACTCTGAGACTCTGAGACTCTGACTCTGAGACTCTGACTCTGAGACTCTGACTCTGAGATTCTGACTCTGAGATTCTGACTCTGAGACTCTGACTCTGACACTCTGACTCTGAGATTCTGACTCTGAGACTCTGACTCTGAGACTCTGATTTTGACTCTGAGGGTGAGACTCTGACTCTGATGGTGGGTTTACACACACCAATCATTGTATCCAATCTCTGAACCAATCTCTGGTTACAGTGAAATCATGGACAGATTGCTCCATGTTGTACACAGCCACAAAATGGAACTATGTGTCCATGATTTCACTGCAACCAGAGATTGGTTCAGAGATTGGATACAATGATTGGTGTGTGTAAACCCACCATGAGACTCTGACTCTGAGACTCTGACTCTGAGACTCTGACTCTGAGACTCTGACTCTGAGATTCTGACTCTGAGACTCTGACTCTGAGACTCTGACTCTGAGATTCTGACTCTGGCTCTGAGGTGAGACTCTGACTCTGAGACTCTGACTCTGACTCTGAGACTCTGACTCTGACTCTGAGACTCTGAGACTCTGACTCTGAGACTCTGACTACTGAGATGACTCTGACTCTGAGACTCTGAGTCTGACTCTGAGACTCTGACTCTGACTCTGAGACTCTGACTCTGAGACTCTGACTCTGAGACTCTGACTCTGAGTCAGACTCTGACTCTGAGACTCTGACTCTGAGACTCTGACTCTGACTCTGAGACTCTGACTCTGAGACTCTGACTCTGACTCTGAGACTCTGACTCTGAGACTCTGACTCTGAGACTCTGGCTCTGAGACTCTGACTCTGAGACTCTGGCTCTGAGACTCTGACTCAATCTCTGAGGGTGAGACTCTGTATCTGAGACTCTGACTCTGAGACTCTGACTCTGAGACTCTGACTCTGAGACTCTGACTCTGACTCTGAGACTCTGACTCTGAGACTCTGAGACTCTGACTCTGAGACTCTGACTCTGACTCTGAGACTCTGACTCTGAGACTCTGACTCTGAGACTCTGACTCTGAGACTCTGACTCTGACTCTGAGACTCTGACTCTGAGACTCTGAGACTCTGAGACTCTGACTCTGAGACTCTGACTCTGAGACTCTGAGTCTGACTCTGAGACTCTGACTCTGAGACTCTGACACTCTGACTCTGAGTCAGACTCTGACTCTGACACTCTGACTCTGAGACTCTGACTCTGAGACTCTGAGACTCTGACTCTGAGACTCTGACTCTGACTCTGAGACTCTGACTCTGAGACTCTGAGACTCTGAGACTCTGACTCTGAGACTCTGACTCTGAGACTCTGACTCTGAGACTCTGACTCTGAGACTCTGAGTCTGACTCTGAGACTCTGACTCTGAGACTCTGACACTCTGACTCTGAGTCAGACTCTGACTCTGACACTCTGACTCTGAGACTCTGACTCTGAGACTCTGAGACTCTGACTCTGAGACTCTGACTCTGAAATTCATGAAATAATAAAAAAAAATGCGTGGGGCTCCGCGCAATTTCTATGTCTAGCCAGGTACAGCTAAGCAGCTGGGGGCTGGAATCCGCAGCGCAGGGATGCCCAAGCTTTCTGGGCACCCCCCGCTGCATATTGCAGCCCGCAGCCTCCCCAGAAGATGGTGCGTTCATTGAAGCGCCATCCTCTGGCGCTGAACCCCGCTCTTCCAGCGGCCCTGGTGGCGGTGGCACGCTGGGTAATAAAGGGGTTAATACCAGCTTTGTTATACAAGCTGGTATTAAGCCCGAGATTCTTAATGTCAGGCCACGTTTGACCCAGCCACTAAGAATCTCCAATAAAGGGTTAAAAAAAACACAACACAGAGAAAAATTTTATTTGAAATAAAAAAAAAAGCCATTAGGGACTCCATCTTTAATTAAAAAAATCCTCTTCCGTCCGACGTAGTCCAAAACGCGATGTCCTCTCTGCTACATCCCCTGTGCATAGATATAGATGTCTATGCACAGGGAATGAGCAGACTGAGAACAATCTCAGCACTGCTACATCATCTCTGTGAGCAAGCGGGCTCTAGGACCCTGGAGCTGCACAGAGCAGACAGCTGGACTCGGCTCGCAAAGTAACAGCAGTTACTTTGCGAGTTTCCCTGCTATCACTGGCACAGTAGCCGAGTCTAATGCAAGACAATGGCAATCCTAGTTTTGTCAGCGTTTGCCATTGATTTGCATTGGACTCGTGCGAGTAAACGCTGGGAAACTCGCAGAGTACCGAGTCCTGCGAGTCCCTTACTACTCGCCGAGTAACGAGTCCTAGCGAGTAGATTCGCCCATCCCTAGTATCCAGGTGTTAGAATGGACAAGTCACATCCAGACCTGAATCCAATGGAGAATCTGTGGAAAGAGCTGAAAACTGCTGATCACAAACGCCTCAATCCAACCTCACTGAGCTCCAGCTGTTCTGCAAGGAAGAATGAGACAAACCCCAAGAGACTGCAGCTGTAATCACAGCACAAGGGGGCGCTACAGAGGATTAACTCAAGGGGCCGAATAATATTGCACGCCCCACTGCACAGTTTATTATTTTAAAAAAGTTTAAAATCTCCAATAAATTTGGTTCCCCCTCACGATTGTGTCCCACTTGTTGTTGATTCTTCACAAAAAAATTATAATTTATATCTTTATGTTTGAAGCCTGAAATGTGGCAAAAGGTTGTAAAGTTCAAGGGACCAAATACTTTCACAAGGCACTGTATATAGGGGGCTGAATACTTTCACAAGGCACTGTATATAGGGGGCTGAATACTTTCACAAGGCACTGTATATAGGAGGCTGAATACTTTCACAAGGCACTGTATATAGGGGCTGAATACTTTCACAAGGCACTGTATATAGGGGGCTGAATACTTTCACAAGGCACTGTATATAGGGGCTGAATACTTTCACAAGGCACTGTATATAGGGGGCTGAATACTTTCACAAGGCTCTGTATATAGGGGGCTGAATACTTTCACAAGGCACTGTATATAGGGGGCTGAATACTTTCACAAGGCACTGTATATAGGGGGCTGAATACTTTCACAAGGCACTGTATATAGGGGCTGAATACTTTCACAAGGCACTGTATATAGGGGGCTGAATACTTTCACAAGGCACTGTATATAGGGGGCGGAATACTTTCACAAGGCACTGTATATAGGGGGCCGAATACTTTCACAAGACACTGTATATAGACATAGGGGGCCAAATACTTTCACAAGGCGCTGTATATAGGGGGCTGAATACTTTCACAAGGCATTGCATATATACATAGGGGGCCGAATACTTTCACAAGGCACTGTATATAGGGGGCTGAATACTTTCACAAGGCACTGTATATAGGGGCCAAATACTTTCACAAGGCACTGTATATAGGGGGTGAATACTTTCACAAGGCACTGTATATAGGGGGCTGAATACTTTCACAAGGCACTGTATATAGGGCGCTGAATACTTTCACAAGGCACTGTATATAGGGGGCTGAATACTTTCACAAGGCACTGTATATAGGGAGCTGAATACTTTCACAAGGCACTGTATATAGGGGGCCGAATACTTTCACAAGGCACTGTATATAGGGGCTGAATACTTTCACAAGGCACTGTATATATACATAGGGGGCTGAATACTTTCACAAGGCACTGTATATATACATAGGGGGCTGAATACTTTCACAAGGCACTGTATATACATAGGGGGCCAAATACTTTCACAAGGCACTGTATATAGGGGGCCGAATACTTTCACAAGACACTGTATATAGACATAGGGGGCCAAATACTTTCACAAGGCACTGTATATAGGGGGCCGAATACTTTCACAAGACACTGTATATAGACATAGGGGCCAAATACTTTCACAAGGCGCTGTATATAGGGGGCTGAATACTTTCACAAGGCACTGTATATAGGGGGCCAAATACTTTCACAAGGCACTGTATATAGGGGGCTGAATACTTTCACAAGGCACTGTATATAGGGGGCCGAATACTTTCACAAGGCACTGTATATAGGGGGCTGAATACTTTCACAAGGCACTGTATATAGGGCGCTGAATACTTTCACAAGGCACTGTATATAGGGGGCTGAATACTTTCACAAGGCACTGTATATAGGGAGCTGAATACTTTCACAAGGCACTGTATATAGGGGGCCGAATACTTTCACAAGGCACTGTATATAGGGGCTGAATACTTTCACAAGGCACTGTATATATACATAGGGGCTGAATACTTTCACAAGGCACTGTATATACATAGGGGGCCAAATACTTTCACAAGGCGCTGTATATAGGGGCTGAATACTTTCACAAGGCACTGTATATATACATAGGGGCTGAATACTTTCACAAGGCACTGTATATAGGGGGCCAAATACTTTCACAAGGCACTGTATATAGGGGGCCGAATACTTTCACAAGACACTGTATATAGACATAGGGGCCAAATACTTTCACAAGGCGCTGTATATAGGGGGCTGAATACTTTCACAAGGCATTGCATATATACATAGGGGGCCGAATACTTTCACAAGGCACTGTATATAGGGGGCTGAATACTTTCACAAGGCACTGTATATAGGGGGCCAAATACTTTCACAAGGCACTGTATATAGGGGGCTGAATACTTTCACAAGGCACTGTATATAGGGGGCCGAATACTTTCACAAGGCACTGTATATATACATAGGGGGCCAAATACTTTCACAAGGCGCTGTATATAGGGGCTGAATACTTTCACAAGGCACTGTATATATACATAGGGGGCTGAATACTTTCACAAGGCGCTGTATATAGGGGCTGAATACTTTCACAAGGCACTGTATATATGGGGCTGAATACTTTCACAAGGCACTGTATATAGGGAGCTGAATACTTTCACAAGGCACTGTATATAGGGGGCTGAATACTTTCACAAGGCACTGTATATAGGGGGCTGCATACTTTCACAAGGCACTGTATATAGGGGGCTGAATACTTTCACAAGGCACTGTATATAGGGGGCTGAATACTTTCACAAGGCACTATATATAGGGGGCCGAATACTTTCACAAGACACTGTATATAGACATAGGGGGCCAAATACTTTCACAAGGCGCTGTATATAGGGGGCTGAATACTTTCACAAGGCATTGCATATATACATAGGGGGCCGAATACTTTCACAAGGCACTGTATATAGGGGGCTGAATACTTTCACAAGGCACTGTATATAGGGGCCAAATACTTTCACAAGGCACTGTATATAGGGGGCTGAATACTTTCACAAGGCACTGTATATAGGGGGCCAAATACTTTCACAAGGCACTGTATATAGGGGGCTGAATACTTTCACAAGGCACTGTATATAGGGCGCTGAATACTTTCACAAGGCACTGTATATAGGGGGCTGAATACTTTCACAAGGTGTGTATATAGGGGCTGAATACTTTCACAAGGCGCTGTATATAGGGGCTGAATACTTTCACAAGGCACTGTATATAGGGGCTGAATACTTCACAAGGCACTGTATATAGGGGCTGAATACTTTCACAAGGCACTGTATATGGGGGGCTGAATACTTTCACAAGGCGCTGTATATAGGGGCTGAATACTTTCACAAGGCACTGTATATAGGGGGCTGAATACTTTCACAAGGCACTGTATATAGGGGGCTGAATACTTTCACAAGGCACTGTATATAGGGGGCTGAATACTTTCACAAGGCCTGTATTATAGGGGCTGAATACTTTCACAAGGCACTGTATATAGGGGCGAATACTTTCACAAGCACTGTATATAGGGGCTGAATACTTTCACAAGGCACTGTATATAGGGGCTGAATACTTTCACAAGGCTGTATATAGGGGCTGAATACTTTCACAAGGCACTGTATATAGGGGGCTGAATACTTTCACAAGGCACTGTATATAGGGGCTGAATACTTTCACAAGGCCTGTATATAGGGGCTGAATACTTTCACAAGGCACTGTATATAGGGGGCAATACTTTCACAAGGCTCTGTATATAGGGGGCTGAATACTTTCACAAGGCAGTATATAGGGGGCTGAATACTTTCACAAGGCACTGTTATAGGGGCTGAATACTTTCACAATATATAGGGGGCTGAATACTTTCACAAGGCACTGTATATAGGGGGCTGCAATACTTTCACAAGGCACTGTATATAGGGGGCTGAATACTTTCACAAGGCACTGTATATAGGGGGCTGAATACTTTCACAAGGCACTATATATAGGGGGCCGAATACTTTCACAAGACACTGTATATAGACATAGGGGGCCAAATACTTTCACAAGGCGCTGTATATAGGGGCTGAATACTTTCACAAGGCATTGCATATATACATAGGGGGCCGAATACTTTCACAAGGCACTGTATATAGGGGGCTGAATACTTTCACAAGGCACTGTATATAGGGGCTCAAATACTTTCACAAGGCACTGTATATAGGGGCTGAATACTTTCACAAGGCACTGTATATAGGGGGCCAAATACTTTCACAAGGCACTGTATATAGGGGGCTGAATACTTTCACAAGGCACTGTATATAGGGGGCCGAATACTTTCACAAGGCATGCTGTATATAGGGGCTGAATACTTTCACAAGGCACTGTATATATAATAGGGGGCTGAATACTTTCACAAGGCACTGTATATATAGGGGGCTGAATACTTTCACAAGGCACTGTATATTAGGGGGCTGAATACTTTCACAAGGCACTGTATATAGGGGGCTGAATACTTTCACAAGGCACTGTATATAGACTGGGGAAATACTTTCACAAGGCACTGTATATAGGGGGCGAATACTTTTCACAAGCACTGTATATAGATAGGGGCCAATACTTTCACAAGGCACTGTATATAGGGGGCTGAATACTTTCACAAGGCACTGTATATAGGGGGCCTGAATACTTTCACAAGGCACTGTATATAGGGGGCTGAATACTTTCACAAGGCACTGTATATAGGGGGCCGAATACTTTCACAAGGCACTGTATATAGGGGGCTGAATACTTTCACAAGGCACTGTATATAGGGGCTGAATACTTTCACAAGGCACTGTATATAGGGGCTGAATACTTTCACAAGGCACTGTATATAGGGAGCTGAATACTTTCACAAGGCACTGTATATAGGGGGCCGAATACTTTCACAAGGCACTGTATATAGGGGGCTGAATACTTTCACAAGGCACGTGTATATAGGGCGCTGAATACTTTCACAAGGCACTGTATATAGGGGGCTGAATACTTTCACAAGGCACTGTATATAGGGGGCTGAATACTTTCACAAGGCACTGTATATAGGGGGCTGAATACTTTCACAAGGCGCTGTATATAGGGCGCTGAATACTTTCACAAGGCACTGTATATAGGGGGCTGAATACTTTCACAAGGCACTGTATATAGGGGGCTGAATACTTTCACAAGGCACTGTATATAGGGGGCTGAATACTTTCACAAGGCGCTGTATATAGGGCGCTGAATACTTTCACAAGGCACTGTATATAGGGGGCTGAATACTTTCACAAGGCACTGTATATAGGGGGCTGAATACTTTCACAAGGCACTGTATATAGGGGGCTGAATACTTTCACAAGGCGCTGTATATAGGGGGCTGAATACTTTCACAAGGCACTGTATATAGGGGGCTGAATACTTTCACAAGGCACTGTATATAGGGGGCTGAATACTTTCACAAGGCGCTGTATATAGGGCGCTGAATACTTTCACAAGGCACTGTATATAGGGGGCTGAATACTTTCACAAGGCACTGTATATAGGGGGCTGAACACTTTCACAAGGCGCTGTATATAGGGGGCTGAATACTTTCACAAGGCACTGTCTATAGGGGGCTGAATACTTTCACAAGGCACTGTATATAGGGGGCCGAATACTTTCACAAGGCACTGTCTATAGGGGGCTGAATACTTTCACAAGGCACTGTAGAGCTACCCTGTAAAATGAAATGAGGACAATAGAGGATATTTTAATTTAAAGAAATACAAAAAAAGATGTTGAAACACAATGATGTCAGCGCCATCACACACATACAAAACCACACAGACGAATCCAGAACAAGGGTCATTAATGGCAGGATTGGCTCAACCATACAGACACACCATAGCTGGCAGACTGGGGGTCCTGTAGGCCGCCACAGTCCTACAACCTGATGTGTGCTGAGCATGTGAGCCGGTATCAAAGGCGGGAATACAAGCTTTGACGTATATGTACTTCAAAAGGTAGCGAAGGGGTTAAATTACACTATATATACATGCATACAGCACACATATACTGGACAACACATGCTCATTACATACACATCATACACTCACACAGACACATACATTATACATGTCTTAGTACATAGATGTCATATAATAGATGCTCAGCAGGTACACATCATATACACAGCACATGCATGCAGGACAAGTGTATATGACTCACCGTTGCCGAGTTCTCAGGTCTCAGGCGATGCTTCATTTGTCATGGTTCCGCGCCTGAGGCTTTGGGGCCCGGTGGTCAAATGGAAGGGATAAGGGATTGGGATAAAGTCTTGATTGTCGTGACGCCACCTGTGGGTGTCCGGTGATGACACAGGCGCTGCTTGGGCCTCCGGGGAATGTGCGGCAACTAGATGGGACGCTCCCCACAGGATGAGCAGTAGTCCCTGGGGCCAGAAGCTGCACAGATGGAATACGGCAGCTCAGTTGTTGTTTAGTCTGATGAGTGCAAGATTTAGTAACAGTTCTGGAAGAAAGGCGCTAGTGTGGCGCCCCGCAATGAGTGCGTCACAGGAGAGTATTGCAGCCAAATCAGCAGCAGCAATATTCTCTGACTAATTGATGACACAGTTAACTCAGCGATCCATACCCTACATGCATCATCAGTATACAGGGCCAATTAGGTCCTGGTGGGCGGAGTGTAGTGGTAGTGTGTAGTGGAGAACTGATTGCAAAAAGTCAGTCTACAGAGTCTAAAGGAGAGAACTGAATTGGCAACGTAGGAGAAGGAGCAAAACCAACAAGCTCTGCAACCTAGGAGAGGGGGCCTGCACAGTTCCGTGCAGCCCCCTGGCCATCTCCTGGTTGGGCGCCATTATTCCCGGTGCCTTAACAACCGATCAACGGGCATCTTCCTGCGGGTTCAAAAACATCCCGCGCCCCTCTACAGCCGGTTTGCTGGTACCGAAGCTAGTAGTAGTTCAGCACTGCTATGTGAACCAGAGGAGTGGTGGGACCGCTTTACGGGAGCACCCCACCACCGCCACACACAGTCGTCTAGCCAGCGGTGTATCCACCAAAAGGACCCAAGGCTCTCCAAAACACCCAGAACGTATACCCTGGGTAGGGCATTGAAGCAGCCTCCTTGTACCCGATCTGGCATTCCTGGGCGACAACGGCAACACAAGTAGTTAGAATGGAGGAACACCGCGGAGCTCTGAGAAACACTGGTCATTGCTGAGTCCACCCGGTCCACTACCCATAACTGTATGCCATGTACTGCCTGCTGGTTACAGTAAATAACCCGTTATGGCCACTTTACACGCAGCTACAGGTAACAGGTTTTCCACAGGTAACTTACTGGCTGCAGTAAATCATGGAGACATACGGTAGTTCCATTTGTACACAGCAACAAGATAGAACCATGTCTCCATGATTTCACTGCAGCCAGTAAGTTACCTGTGGAAAGCCTGTTACCTGTAGCTGCGTGTAAAGTGGCCATTACAGAGACTTCCAGTGTCCGTGCTTTCTTATGAACTGTCTGTCTCCGCGCACTAAGGTAACCGCAGCTGCCTCAGAACATCTTGTGCAGCTCCTGGCTCCGGGGATCATCGCTCAGCCTGTGGGGAGCGTTCCATCTTGCTGCATTCCATCCCCCGGAGGCCCCGCAGCGCCGGTACAGTTACCGGAACTCTCATAGGTGGCGTCACAAAACAATTTAACCCCTAGACTGTTCCACTAACGACATCTTTATTGATCTGGACCACCGGGCTTCCACAGCCGCAGGCGCGGTTTCCGTGACAAGGAGGAAGAAGAAACGCCTGCAACGTGTTGACCCGGCCACGGTGAGTGAGAAAATGGCGTCACGAACAGGATACGAGCAGGCCTGTTCCCTAACGGGTATAATGTGCTTTAAAAGAACTTTATTTCATCAAAAAGGACTTTGTTCGTCCCTAAAAGAACTTTTCCCGCCTTTTCACCGTTGGGCCAAGATAGAGCCCAAGATGGCGTCCCCGCCATGTGATTCACCTTGTGCAGGCCCAGGGGTGAGCCACCGCCCCTCTTCATGGGAGGGCCAAGGCAAAGGCGCCAAAATCATTGTCCGCCCTGATTGCTCGAAACAACGATGGGGGCGGACCAAAGACTTTTTCCCACAATTGGACTACAAAACCCCCAAGGAAGTGGGAGTGTCAGAGTCTTCTTCACCAGCTCTCGAACAGAACGGTTACCGGTTTGGACGGTGTGTGTTCCTCTAAGAAGATGGCCAGCATGAGGCTCCATGGTTTGATGCAACAGGTATAGGCAGAGGCCAGAGCAGCCATAGACCATCCGAGTCCGGGTCCTGTCTTAACAATTGACGGCAGCCCCGACTTTTGGCAGGAGGCTATGCAAGACCTCAGGGTGCGGCTCATGGAAACAGTCGAGTGGACGATCCGCAGCTGGAGCGCGAGCCTGGGCAGCAGACTACATCGAGCGATGCAGCAGAGCCGTGCGGGTACAACCACTCCAGGACCGGACGACATCTCCAGTTTCACCACCGCCTCACCAATGCCTACCACCTGCCCTGCTTCCTCACCGGAGCCAATAGACTGCGTCGTCCCAATAGGGACTTCCATCCACCCCGTTCAAGTGCTTGAGACCACTGCCGAACCGGTTCCAGAGCCGGAGCTTACAACTTGCTCCCCTGAAGAAACCGATACTTACCTGGTTCCCGCTGAGGAACCCAGCAACAGTCTCCAGAACCCTTTAAAGACTGTTGCCTGTTTCGCCCCAGAACCGGAGGCCTCCTCTGAAACTACAGAGGCCTACCTGGTGACCGGGATAGAGACACCACTACCAGAGGTAACAGATGAAGAGGCAGGCAGCCTGGAAGCCCTGCAGGACGACCCTGTGGAAGGATCCGCAGCACCATCGCCCCGTTGTCCAGAAGTTCCCGTTCCAGCATCTCCAACAACTGAGCAGCCCGATGTGATCGTCGAGGAAGAGAAGGATGATGACGACGACGAGACCCACAGCATCGCTGAGGACCTCTACACCGGTTTCGCTTGGGGAGATATCAAGGAACCTCCAGCCGAGCAACCAGCTCGGATACGCTGGTTGGATACGGTCGCAGCGCCTTCCCCTGTGCCGTTCAACTGGGTGCCCATCCAGACTTCCCGTCAAGCCCAAGCTTCTCAACAGCCCACACGTCACAGCAGCTACATCCACACTCCATGCCGTACAGACGAAGATATACGTCAGCGCCGCAGAGAGGACTGGCGAGCTCGTGAACGCGCCAACATGGAGGCCCGTGCCGCGGCTCGTAGCCAACCCCCGTTACATGCCGAATTTCGCAAAGAAGGTAGAGTGACCACGTTCAACTTATCTACCGGGTGGGGTTTTGCGAGGGAGGAGGGTGTATGTGGAGAGGTGTTTGTGGGGCGCCGAGACGTGGAGTCACATTTGCCTAGAGGACATCCCAATCGTGACTTGCATAGGGGAGATGTAATCACCTACGAGCGACATGCTTGCCGTGATGGGTGGTTTGCTATACGAGTGCGTCACAGTTGCCTGCATAAGTGATTCGTTTGCTTGAACTTCATCAGTGACTCTGTTCCTGTGTAATCACTGACAGCGTGACCGGGCGGCTACAGCCTGAACTCATATTAAGGACAGCCGACCGCCCGCCGGGTCCGCAAAGTGTTAACCTGTTTTCTTTTACTTGCAACATCCTAAGTAAAATGCATACCTGTTATTAATAAAAGTGTGACTTTTATGACCTGTTATAAAAATATAAAGATCTCTCTGTAATGTTTGGGTAGCGCGACACTTGGGGACAAGCGTATTTCACCAAGGGGGAGTGTGGCACCCCACAACGAGTGCGTCACAGGAGGGTATTGCAGCCAAATCAGCAGCAGCAATATTCTCTGACTCAGCAGTCACACAGTTAACTCAGAGATCCATACCCTACATGCATCATCAGTATAGAGGGCCAATAAGGTCCTGGTGGGCGGAGTGGTAGTGGTAGTGTGTAGTGGAGAACTGATTGCAAAAAGTCAGTCTAAAGGAGAGAACTGAATTGGCAACGTAGGAGAAGGAGCAAAACCAACAAGCTCTGCAACCTAGGAGAGGGGGCCTGCACAGTTCCGTGCAGCCCCCTGGCCATCTCCTGGTTGGGCGCCATTATTCCCGGTGCCTTAACAACCGATCAATGGGCATCTTCCTGCGGGTTCAAAAACATCCCGTGCCCATCTACAGCCGGTTTGCTGGTACCGAAGCTAGTAGTAGTTCAGCACTGCTATGCGAACCAGAGGAGTGGAGGTACCGCTTTACAGGAGCACCCCACCACCGCCACACACAGTCATCTACCCAGCGGTGTACCCACCAAAAGGACCCAAGGCTCCCCAAAACACCCAGAACGTATGCCCTGGGTAGGGCATTGAAGCAGCCTCCTTGTACCCGATCTGGTATTCCTGGGCGACAACGGCAACACAAGTAGTTAGAATGGAGGAACACCTCGGATCTCTGAGAAACACTGATCATTGCTGAGTCCACCCGGTCCACTACCCGTAACTGTATACTATGTACTGCCTGCTGGTTACAGTAAATAACCCGTTACAGAGACTTCCAGTGTCCGTGATTTCTTATGAACTGTCTGTCTCCGCTCACTAAGGTAACCGCAGCTGCCTCAGAACATCTTGTGCAGCTCCTGGCTCCAGGGATTATCGCTCAGCCTGTGGGGTGCGTTCCATCTTGCTGCATTCCATCCCCTGGAGGCCCCGCAGCGCCGGTACAGTTACCGGAACTCTCATAGGTGGCGTCACGAAACAATTTAACCCCTAAACTGTTCCACTAACGACGTCTTTATTGATCTGGACCACCGGGCTTCCACAGCCACAGGCGCGGTTTCCGTGACAAGGAGGAAGAAGAAACGCCTGCAACGTGTCGACCCGGCCACGGTGAGTCACTGACACAATGCTTCTCTGTAACGGGTCTTTACTGGAGTGGTACACGGTACACGGTAACACAGTTCCTTAGGTAATGGACCGGGTGGTCCCAGTGGTGAACAGCCTCTGTCCAGAGTTCCACAGTGTTCCTCTATTGCTAACTGTCCTTTGATTGTTGCCGTCGCTGCCTTGTTGTACCACGTAGAATACTGGGGTTTCTTTAGTGGATTTTCCTGTTCCAGGTTATTCAACCGGCTACAAAGGGTCCTAAACTCCCGTGGTGGGTATCCCCCCTGGTAAGGCTGCGGAGATCGGGGCTGTAGTGAGGCGCTCCTATAAAGCTACTCCGTCACTCCGGTTTTGCAGGACAGCGGTGGACGACTGACTGCCTCGGAACCGGTGTCCGGTAGGACTGGGGCATGGGTGTCTTTGGACCCGTTGCTTAGTTGCTATTTGCCCACTTCCTTGTCTGGGTCACCGCTTGTTGGTGCCCTCCCTGTTAAGGTGCCTTTCCAGGGCTGCACGGCACTGTGCAGACACCTGCTCCTTTTTCTCCTTCTTCCACGTTCTAACTCTCTTCTCCTATTCTTCCCCCACACTACACCTAGACTCCTCCCACCAGGACCTGATTGTCCCTCTACCTCTGAGTGGTGCATGTGGTACATGGAGCTCTGGATTTAAATGTTTCATTACTGAGACGGAAGATATTACATCTTCAGTCAGGGATGCAATACCTTCCTGTGACGCACTCGTTGCGGGGCGCCACATATATACACACTTCACTCTACTTAAAAGATATTTAAACACACACAGACAACTCACACACAGACACGCAGCTCACCCACAGGCTCGTAACTCAGACACACAACTCACACACAGCTCATACTCACACAGACACATAACTCACAGACACACAACTCACACACAGACACAACTCACACATACACATACAGTTCACACACAGACACAACTCACACATACAGCTCACACACAGACATACACACAGACACAACTCACACACAGCTCTCAAAGACACACAGCTCAAACACATACAACTCACAAACAGACATGCAACTCAGACACAGACATGCAACTCACACACACACACATCTCACACACAGACACAGAGCTCACACACAACTCACCCAACTCAAACACACAGACACATAATTCACACACAACTCGCACATAATTCACACACACATATAGCTCACACACACAGACATACACACAGTCACAACTCACACATAACTCACACACAACTCCCACACAGACACTCATCTCACACAGACACAAAGCTCACACACAGACACACAACAAACACAGAAACACACACAGTACACAGCTCACACAGATACACAACTCACAGACACACAGCTCACACAGACAAGCAACTCACACACGCACAGCTCACTCAAAACTCATAAACACAGCTCACACACACAATTCACACACACAGACACCGCTCACACACATACAACTCACACACAGACACGCAACTTTCACACAACCCACACACAACACACACACAACACACAGCTCACACACAGCTCACATCCACACACACACACAGCTCTCACACACAGACACACAGATTATACAGATACCTCACACAGTCCTCTGTGCTGGTTGTACATGTGCAGCTTCACAGTTTACAGCCCCTGGGTCCCAGCCCCTCCCTCACTCTGGCCAGAAGCAGATCTGTTACTTTGTGACCCGAAGCTGCTTATCTTCGGTATCTTCCAGCACAGGAGGTTGCTCTCTGATCTTTGCCGGCTCTCACTTCTTCCCGCGTGTGCAGGGAACATGAGCATCCCCCTCTTTCACCAGGAGGTGGCGCCGCCTGAGGCATGCCACTCAGATGGCCTTATTATTGATACGGCCCTAGATAGAGAGATAGATAGATAGATTGATTCATGGTATTCAAGTATTCCACGTAATTGATCAGAAAGCATTTGGCCTAGATTAGAGGTCTTTTATTATCGATCACTTTGGTCTGCCCTTTTAGCCATATCTAGATTCCATGAAGAATGGTGTCCTGACCTTTACTGCTTCAGACACTTACCTTAGACCTTCCTAGCTGGACTTTATATGGATCTTGGCTATATATCTTCTGGTTGCATCTTGAGTCTTCTGTGGTGCTTAATATAGATCCGGAGTCCAATGGCTATTCTTGGTGCCATGACTTGAAGGTGTATTTAGGAAAGTCCAGACCTCCATGGGGGAGATAGAAGGATTTGGATATTTTTTTTCTACATAAGAATATGTGTTGGTCGCAAGTGCCAGGGTACTCAGCAGCTGGTCTAGAGTTTCGTTCTCGGTAGCTGTGCCCAGCGGCTGTGATCCTAACTGCACATGTTAATAGGGTAGTGAAAGGGATAAAGTTAGTTTGTAATGCCAGTTGGGATAATCAACCTAATGAGGCTGATACTGTAGATGATCCCTGGGAGGTAGGTGGTAGTGGCAGCGCAGATGTTCAACCCTTCCCAACCAGGGCTGGCTCTCTGGGAGATGATGGGGGTGATGGTGGTAAATGTAGCTGATGAAGGCGACACAGAAAACAGTCTTTGCTTTACCTATCTTTACTGCAGCTTATGTAGTAGGTCCAAATGATGCAACATTTTTAATGAAACCCAAATGGAAATTTATTTAGCCCAAATTACCGCTCCAGAAATTGTCCATATTCTTTAAAGGTAAAAGCAAGACGCTCCAATAAACTTCATAACATATTTAGTCAGTACATAATTGAATTTGGCACTAGGGGCTCCACGTTTGGTAACTATTTATTATGTGGCCTCGTGTGGACACTGCTCTGTGTATCATCATAGTGAATGTTAGAGACTCAGTAATGCCTTGAGATTGGTACAACAGAGCTATTGTTTGGGCACTATCTCCAAAAGTTATATAATTAAGTACGTGGTTCTATGATAACCTGTACCGGCTTCCATCGAGCGGCGTCCTCCCTGCATCCAGTCTTATGATTCATGTATACAGAGCTAAGGTAGTTGGCAAAAACATCATTTGTGGAAGGTGACCAGATAAGGAACCTAAGGGTCACCTTAATAAACCTCCACCCTTGACTAACATTGACTGTAGTGTAAAATCCAGCACCTCAATTTATATCTTCAAGTGTGTGAATATTTAGGCAGGACAGCATCTATTAATTAATTCCAGACTGAGTACAACACTCATCATGTGTTTGTAGAGGTGAGCAATGTCATAGAGAAATTGTAATATCTATAAGGTATCTCTACAGAGAGATCATATCCATCCCCCCCCGCACTGAACACATTGGATTAATTATAAATGGCAGAGTGAGAAAAACTAACACCTTCATCTCCATTAAAGTATCAGCCCCTGCCGTGGCCAAGTAATTACAGCAAAGAAAATTGCTGGGAAAGGGACACCAAGTCTGAGATTCATTTATGCAGCGGCGGACTATTACAATGCGAAGGCCCAAGCTTTATCTGATCAAAGCAGAATAATAGTTTTTTTTGGCACCAGTGGAAAGTTATGAATATTGGGGCTTGTATTGATACAAACTTTATGGGATATATATTTTCCGTGTGGTGACAGAATGACGAAGGCAACGCACATTTTTTCATATCTGTGAGACATGACTATGAGCTCCAAATTAATATCAGGCAGCTGGATGACAATGCACATATAATTTATCATATCTGTAGAAAGGTAAAATCGTGACAAGAAAAATTATCACAATATCTTCCTCCTTGGACTTTCAGGGGCAAAGATATCTGAAATAGGAGATCTCATAAAATCCCAAAAGACCTAGTCACATCCTATGACCAGCCCCATCTGAGGTTACCAAGGGGAGGTATGTGGGAGAGACTGTTCTTTAATAAATACAGGCGTTTGAGTTGATGCCTTGTTCAATGCCCAGATGGTGCACTCCAATGTAGGATTGTTTCATATTTCCTATTAGAACTTCCCTCCATAAAGAGACTTGGGTCACCCCTGTAACCACAAGTCAAGTACTTTTCGTTTGTTTATCCCTTTTATTTGATGTAATTGTATTGTTTTTCCCCCTTTGTAACATCTCTTGTATATTCTCATAAACACTACGTATCCTTCAGATTTGATATATGAGATGTAATAGCTTCATTCCTCTTGCTCTATAAACCACATCCTCGAAACCATACACTACCTTAACTGGTGTCAAATCAACCTGCATAAACAATTAGTGGTAGTATCTAATAGTTTCCTTGGATTATTGTGGAGCTGGCCAGTGACTGTACTGAGGTATATACAGTGCCTACAAGTAGTATTCAACCCCCTGCAGATTTAGCTGGTTGACACATGCGGAATTAACTTGGCATTGTGACATTTGGACTGTAGATCAGCCTGGAAGTGGGAAATGCAGTGCCACAATAAATTTTTTTTTTTTCTTTTTTTTTTTTTTTTTTAAAGCGTTAAAAGTTAATTCAGAGGGTCATTTATTATTCAACCCCTCAAACCACCAGCATTCTGTTTGGTCCCCCTAAAGTATTAAGAAGTAGTTCAGGCACAAATAACAATGAGCTTCACATGTGTGGACTAATTATCTCTTTTGCCAGCCTTTTCTGACTATTTAAGACCCTCCCCAAACTTGTGAACAGCACTCATACATGGTCAACATGGGAAAGACAAAGGAGCATTCCAAGGCCATCAGAGACAAGATCGTGGAGGGTCACAAGGCTGGCAAGGGGTACAAAACCCTTTCCAAGGAGTTGGGCCTACCTGTCCCCACTGTTGGGAGCATCATCCGGAAGTGGAAGGCTTATGGAACTAATGTTAGCCTTCCACGGCCTGGACAGCCTTTGAAAGTTTCCTCCCGTGCCGAGGCCAGGCTTGTCCGAAGAGTCAAGGCTAACCCAAGGACAACAAGGAAGGAGCTCCGGGAAGATCTCATGGCAGTGGGGACACTGGTTTCAGTCAATACAATAAGTTACGTACTCCACCGCAATGGTTTCCGTTCCAGACGAGCCCGTAAGGTTCCTTTACTTTCAAAGCGTCATGTCAAGGCTCGTCTACAGTTTGCTCATGATCACTTGGAGGACTCTGAGACAGACTGGTTCAAGGTTCTATGGTCTGATGAGACCAAGATCGAGATCTTTGGTGCCAACCACACACGTGACGTTTGGAGACTGGATGGCACTGCATACGACCCCAAGAATACCATCCCTAAAGTCAAGCATGGTGGTGGCAGCATCATGCTGTGGGGCTGTTTCTCAGACAAGGGGCCTGGCCATCTGGTCCGCATCCATGGGAAGATGGATAGCACGGCCTACCTGGGGATTTTGGCCAAGAACCTCCGCTCCTCCATCAAGGATCTAAAGATGGTTCGTAATTTCATCTTCCAACAAGACAACGACCCAAAGCACGCAGCCAAGAAAACCAAGGCCTGGTTCAAGAGGGAAAAAAATCAAGGTGTTGGAGTGGCCTAGTCAGTCTCCTGACCTTAACCTAATTGAAAACTTGTGGAAGGAGCTCAAGATTAAAGTCCACATGAGACACCCAAAGAACCTAGATAACTTGGAGAAGATCTGCATGGAGGAGTGGGCCAAGATAACTCCAGAGACATGTGCCGGCCTGATCAGGTCTTATAAAAGACAATTATTAGCTGTAATTGCAAACAAAGGTTATACCACAAAATATTAAACATAGGGGTTGAATAATAATTGACCCACACTTTTATGTTTAAAATTTATAAAAATTCAACTGAGCAACATAACTTTTTGGTTTGTAAGATTTATGCTTCTGTTAATAAATCCTACTCTCGTTTGCAGTTTGAAGGCTCTAACTTATTGGCATCTTATCAAACCAGCTAAATCTGCAGGGGGTTGAATACTACTTGTAGGCACTGTATATGTATATATATATATTACACTTGTTGGAATTGGTTGTATGTCATTGTTAATGGTGAGATCTCTGTAACCCCCCTTCCCCGGCTGTGATTTAATACAAGCCATAGGCTACGAGCAGTGGCGTAACTACCGGCATAGCAGACATAGAGGTCTCTTTGGGGCCCGGCGCTTGTGGGGGGCCCGGACCCAGCGCCACTATGCTGTTATCTGGTCAGCTGCGATACCTTGTGTGGCCGTCAGGTGGGGGGTGGGGGCCCGGCGGGGCCCCCCCCTGTCCGACGGGGCCCCCCGGCGAGGTGGATGCCGCCGCGACGCGTCGCTGCTGCTATGCAAAGCGGCCGCAGGCTTTGCGGCCGCACACAGATCTAAGGGGCTGCCGCCGCCAGACTGTCACTGTAGCCTGTGTCACTGTGTTCTCTGTGCGGAGTTGGTCTCCGCCCCCTGGCCGGCCTGTTACCTAGGGAGTGTTCTGCAGCCTGCCTCTGTCCCCCACTGACCTGGAAGTATAGTTACTTCCTGGAGGCCGACAGTCACGAGGAAGGAGAGGAGAGGAGAGGAGAGAGGAGAAGAGAGAAGAGAAGAAGAAAGAGAGAGGGAGAGAGAAGAGAGAGGTGTGCAGCAGCAAGGGGGGGCCTGTATACCACCACTGGGGCCTGTATACCACCACTGGGGCCTGTATATACCACCACTGGGGCCTGTATATACCACCACTGGGGCCTGTATATACCACCACTGGGGGCCTGTGTATACCACCACTGGGGGCCTGTGTATACCACCACTGGGGCCTGTATATACCACCACTGGGGCCTGTATATACCACCACTGGGGCCTGTGTATACCACCTCTGGGGCCTGTGTATACCACCACTTGGGCCTGTATACCACCACTGGGGCCTGTATATACCACCACTGGGGCCTGTATATACCACCACTGGGGGCCTGTGTATACCACCACTGGGGCCTGTATATACCACCACTGGGGCCTGTGTATACCACCACTGGAGCCTGTGTATACCACCACTGGGGCCTGTGTATACCACCACTGGGGCCTGTGTATACCACCACTGGGGCCTGTGTATACCACCACTGGGGTCTGTATATACCACCACTGGGGCCTGTATATACCACTGGGGCTTCTGTATATACTGATGGGGCCTGTATATACCACTGGGGAGGCTGCTGTATACCACTGGGGCTGCTGTATATACTGCTGGGGCCTGTATATACCACTGGGGAGGCTGCTGTATACCACTGGGGCTGCTGTATATACTGCTGGGGCCTGTATATACCACTGGGGAGGCTGCTGTATACCACTGGGGCTGCTGTATATACCACTGGGGAGGCTGCTGTATACCACTGGGGCTGCTGTATAACTTCTGGGGCCTGTATATACCACTGGGGAGGCTGCTGTATACCACTGGGGCTGCTGTATATATTGCTGGGGCCTGTATATACCACTGGGGAGGCTGCTGTATACCACTGGGACTGCTGTATATACTGCTGGAGCCTGTATATACCACTGGGGAGGCTGCTGTATACTACTTGGGAGGCTGCTGTATACCACTGGGGCTGCTGTATATACTGCTGGGGCCTGTATATACCACTGGGGAGGCTGCTGTATACTACCATTGGGGAGGCTGCTGTATACTACCACTGGGGAGGCCTGTATACCACTGGGGGGGCCTGTATACCATCAGGGGTGTGTGTCTTGAAGGGGGTGTGTCATTGGGGGCATGTCTTGGAGGGGGCCCCATTCAAAAGTTTGCTATGGGGCCCTGCCAGTTCTAGTTACGCCCCTGGCTACGAGCATTACTTGGAAGGCACAATGATATCCCATGAAGAACTCTTTGGACTTAACATTCAGATCTGTTTTGGCTATGAGGATTTATTTTGGTACATGAAACATGAAGAAAGTTCGCATGATTTATATCATGTGCAGAGGTCACTAATAGGGAGGGAGAGGAGGGAGATGACACTGACTCCATTGCCTATTGTATATCTTCAGTTTGATATTGTGGTATTTGCCTCCAGCTTTTATCTGTTAATATATGTTAGTACTAATGTTGGCCACACTCGTCAATATAGACTGATTTGTCAACACTCTAATGTGTACAGGAGCCTCAGCCAATTGATAGTCTGGTAAGATGCCGAGGCCTCACCCACTAGTAAAGTTCTGGCTGGGAGTTTGTATATTGCATTCTCTGTGTCACATGACCTCCGTTCCCGGCTCAGAAACCGGTGAATCCTCACAGCGCACAGTGCATGCACTAGGGGGATTCATAAGTCTGTATCATTTCCAAATGGACAACCCCTTTAAAGCATAACCGCCGTTTTAATTTTTATTTAATAATAATGTAGAGCAAGTGATTGTAATAAACTTTCTAATATACTTCATTAGAAAATTCTGATTGAAAGCCATTCATAAACCTTCCACAAGGTGTCCCCACTGCACTGTGTGTGGCAGAGATATAGGTTCATTATCAGTCAGATCAGTCTTCATTAAATATGAGGCATGTGACTGCAGCTAATGAGGAAACAATGTATCAGATTACAGCACAGAGCTGAGAAATGTCAGGATGTAAAATCCTCCTTACAAGCTTCTCATCTGTCATCTAGCTCCACACAGCTCAGCCATAATCTCTGTTAACCCCTTCTCTGCTGGCTCCCTGCACAGCTCACTATCTCTGATCTTGTCCTTTCTCTGCTATCATATTGCACTGCTCCCCATCAGCTGCTAACCACTTCCACAGAGCCATAATATGCAGTTTTTAAAAGAGCACAGAAAAATGGGAGAAAATAAGTCATATGGCACAAAAAAGCATTATCTTAGCTGTTATGTGACCCATCATTAACAACTAGTGCAGTATTGTTTTTTTGTTTTTTTTTTCAATTAAATTATATTTACACTTTAAGAGCTATGAGTAGGGGGAGCAGTAAGTCAAAATGACTCAATTTCAACCAATAACTAGAGAACAAAAATTGATACATAAGGGAAAGTGATACATAAGGGGGTGGTTTGACAAATACTGCTGTACAAACCACCAGCACGCAGCAGTAGTTGTTTTTATGAGAGTTTTTGAAAAATTGTTTTGCAGTTTGGCATCACCATGTTGTCATGTGTAATCTGCTCTGTGATCTCTGGAACCTGCTCTGTGTTTATTTCTGTTGGCACCTTCAGGGTTAATGTCACTGGCTGCTGCAGTAATAGCTGTCTGTGGCTCTGGAAGTGGCTGCTGTGTGTGTGCGCGAGTGTCAGATGACGCAGTAGCCCACTCGCCAGGCCTTTAAATTATTCCATTTCCCACCAGGTGGTGTCATTCAAAGAGTTTAGTCTCTACTCTGACCCTGAGCTGTCTGGATGCCGTGCAGTTCACTGTAGCTTTCAGAAGCATTTACTTTTGTTTGAGTCACTTTGCTGGAGTTGCTGTTTGTATCCTTGGGTGGTAGCCGAGGACTGGTCAGGAGCAGGGCAAGGTTGGTGACTCAGACATCCTCACCTTTAGAGGCAATTCTGGGAACAGGATCAGCTAGGGAGCCCCAGTCTACAGGGTCAATATAGCTTCCCTGACAACCATAGCGCATCTCTGCCTTCCTGCTACAATCCGCTCGTGTTCTATTGCCACCCCTTCGACACATATGGGACCCAAAACTAATCATAGGTTTATCTGTGTTTCTTTTTGTGCCTCTGTTGGATTACCTGATTAATCTCTGTAACTGTAGAACGTTCTGAACATTCCGTGAGGAGATCAACGAGTTCCTTCCTCAATGTTCCGCTGTCAGGACACCAAGTGACAGTACAGACCTGAATACAGAAGTAGGGTTCTCGTCACAGACTGCAGCCTCTTCATGGAGATGCTATGAAATAGATACAATAAAAAATAACACAAAGATTTATTCTTAGGCTAAGTGCTTATTTTTTGGGGGGCTGTGTTTGTCAGCTACACAAATGCAGCTGTCAATAAACAAAAGCAGCACAAACCTATTGTGTTCATGCTGGGTTTGTACACATACAAACGCAACACAAAGACAGACACACACATAGACATACAGACATACAGACACTTTCTCACCCAAGGTGATCCAGGTGATTCTTCCTCCATGCATCGGCAGGAGATGTGTTTATCGACCTTCCAGATCCTGCACACAATATGAAAGCCTGAGTCACATGGTGCAAGGTCCTGGAAGATCGATAAACACATCTCCTGCCGGTGCACGGAGGAAGAATCACCAGGGATTACT
>JARQOC010000001.1:9330577-9454026 GCA_033576535.1 Allobates femoralis
GGTCTTTTGGACTCCGATAAGCAGGCTTCCTTCCTACCAGAAGACCACAGATTGACCTTTCTGGCCAAAATTTTAACGCTACGTCGGCAGTTGTCTCCCACCCTTTGGGCAGCTATGTCGGCTCTGGGATCAATGACATCTTGCATCCCTGCTGTCATGTGAGCTCAGGCCCACTCTCGATTGCTTCAGGATCATGTCCTGTCACATTGAAACAGACTCACTTCATCTCTAAAACGTTTTTGCCTGCCGGGAAGGAGGTTGCCTGGGATCAGTCGCCATTCATTACTCTGACTACTGATGCCAGCCAGAGGGGTTAGGGGACAATGATTGCCCATACCCCGATCCAGGGATCTGGAGTCGCACCATAAGTTCCCAGTCCTCCAATTACCAGGAGCTGAGAGCGGTCGAGGAAGCCCTCCTTGCTGCTCAAGATTTCAAGGGATCTCGTGATCTGGTGTATTCGGACAATGTCACCACAGTGGCTCACCTCAGTCATCAGGGCTATACGAGGTCCAGCGCCCTGAAGTCCGTGTCCTCTCGATTCCTACTGTCCCTTTCGGCAGTCCACCTGAAAAAGTCCGCCTGAAGTTTCAATGACCCTAAGTCGCCAAGATGTCCACTGGGAGAGTCAAGCTTGGACTAGGCAGTATTCTGCTAGCTGGTGGCAAGATGGGGAACCCCAGCCATCGACCTATTTGCCTCCAGCGCCAATGGAAAAGTTCAGGGTTTCTCCCTGAACCCAAGGGACGACGCCGTGGGGGTGGATGCATTCTCCCAGGAATGGGACTTTCATCTTGCTTATGCCTTTCCGCCTATTCCCCTTCTGGCTCGAACTCTGAGGAAGACAATGTTCCGTCAATCCTAGTATGTTCTCTGTGGCTGAGGAGGAGCTGGTACAACCTGATTATGGCTCTCAAAGTCGATGGCCCGGTTGTTTTGAACCCAGACCCTAGCTTACTGTCTCGGGGTCCACTGTTTCACCCGGATCCATGGAAGCTCAGTTTAGCTACATGGCTTCTGAGGCCCAGGTGCTGAGGGCTCTCAGGGCCTGTCTGCGAAAGTAGTGGCTACCTCACAGAAGAACCGTAAGCCTGTCACTAACATGATTTTCCTCCTGGTGTGGTTCTTGCCCACCTGACCCATTCCATCCTAATATATTGCAAATTCTGGACTTTCTCCAGAATGGTTTAGACCTGGGCATTAAACCCAGCACATTGAAAGTGCAGGTTTCGGCTCTCGGCTCCGTCTTTGATATAGATTTGGCAAATCATCACTGGATTTGCCGCTTTATAGTGTATGATACCAGAATTTGTCCAAGAACAAAAGTCCTGCCAGTTACGTCTAAAGCCCCCCCACCACCCACCCACCCTCAGTTGGGATGGATGGCATGACCCATGGTCCGGGTGGTGCCGCCATGGGTTGTGTGGGTGCAGCACAGGTGGCTCCTGTGTTCATCTGGTGCGGGCATTGGCTGCCCTGCGCCTCGTGCAGGCTGGCTTCCAGGTTCTCCAGCATGCATGTGCGCCGCCTGATGATGCGCCCGAAAATAAGTCAGAACAGAAAAGGCCCTGTAGTGCCCCCCCAGTGCCCTAAAATCTCCAGGTCTCCACCAGTCAGCAGCTCTCCGCCAGTCAGCCCTTTATGGCAGAGTGGTCTGATGGAAGCCTCTCCTCAGTGCAAGGCATATGAAAGCCACATAGAGTTTGCAAAAAACACATGAACGATTCCCAGACTGTAAGAAATAAGATTCTCTGGTCTGATGAGATGAAGACAGAACTTTTTGGTGATAATTCTAAGTGGTGGAGAAAACCAGGCCCTGCTCATCACCTGCCCAATACAATCCCAACAGTGAGACATGGTGGAGGCAGCATCATGCTATGGGGGTGTTTCTCAGCTGCAGGGACAGGACGACTGGTTGCAATTGAAAGAAAGATGAATGCGGCCAAGTACAGAGATATCCTGGATAAAAACCTGTTCCAGAGCTCTGGACCTAGGACTTGGCTGAAAGTTCACCTTCCACCAAGACAATAACCCTAAGCCACAGCTAAAATAACAAAGGAGCGGCTTCACAACAACTCTGTGACCATTCCTGACCGCCAGCCAGAGCCCAGACCTAAACCCAATGGAGCATCTCTGGAGAGACCTGAAAATGGCTGCACCAACGTTCACTATCCAACCTGACTGAGCTGGAGAGGATCTGCAAGGAAGAACGGCCGAGGATCCCCAAATCCAGGGGGGGAAAACTGCATCATTCCCAAGAAGACTCATGGCTGTACGAGCTCAAAAGGTGCAAATACTCAACACTGAGCAAAGGGGCTGAATACTTATCATCAATACTGAGCAAAGGGGCTGAATACTTATCACCAATACTGAGCAAAGGGGCTGAATACTTATCATCAATACTGAGCAAAGGGGCTGAATACTTATCATCAATACTGAGCAAAGGGGCTGAATACTTATCAATACTGAGCAAAGGGGCTGAATACTTATGACCATGTGATATTTCAGTTTTTCTTTTTTAACAAATTCGTACAAATTTCTACATTTCTGTTTTTTTCAGTCTACATGGGGTGCAGAGTGTACATTAATGAGGAAAAAAATGAACTTTTTTTGAATTTACCAAATGGCTGCAATGAAACAAAGAGTGAAAAATTTTAAGGGGTCCGAATACTTTCCGTACCCACTGTATGCCTTTTAGTGGTTTTGGAGATTTAAGTTAAAAAAAAAAAAGAAAAACGTACACAATATATTTACCTCCAAATGTAGACTATTCCACAAAAATGTTGAAAAAAATCCAGAAAACCGCAAATCCGCAAGTAGAACTCTAGATGATTGTGCTCTCGGGGGACTCAAATACCAGGAATGATCAGGCAGTGACATGACACGGAATGTTATAGGCGAACATTCTATTATGACATCACTGTATAGTTCTCTTCCATGTATGGTAAGTTATAGGTCACCTGATAAATATGCAGACTGTCAAAACGGAATCTATTACCTCACATGTACAAACAGTGAATAGGCCTTTTTTTTGGCTACTGACTGTAAAGCACAGGGTTAATCTCTCCTCAAAACATGGATAAGGATGTGTGTCAGATATCTGGCTTGATATCCCCCGTGCTCATACATCATTATTCCCTTTACTTTTTAACACTAAGTAAAGACTTTTATTTTGGAAATTTAACCCAAAAAGTTTTGCAAAGTTCTGAGCGGCGATGTGTGATGTCCTGATGTCTGCTGCTGTTTTGTTGGATCTCTATCATTCCCTTTTTAATATAGGTAAAACAAAGAATCCACAGCACATGGAGTATCAATGTTTAATAGTAATATACTTTACAGAAGTCACTGTTCACATTACATAGGTCCCTAATAACCCAGTAGCACATAAAGTGTTAATGGAAAATGGACTCAGATCTAGATTGCATAAAGGAAATATAAAGATCACATTAGTCCACTAGGTGGCGCTGTAATGTCACTGTCACAACATTATCACATATCTTCTTAGGAATCGGACCTGTATAGCGGAAACTACAACCCCATCATAGAGGCAAAGTCAAAGGGATCTACTGCTGCATCTCAATGAATTAGAATATCATCAAAAAGTTATTTTTTTCAGTAATTCAATACATAAAGTGAAACCCATATATTATATAGAGTCATTACACACAGAGGGATCTATTTAATGTGCTTATATCTGTTAATGTTGATGATTATGGCTTACAGTCAATGGAAACCCAGAGGTTAGTATCTCAGAATTAAAATATGGAGCTTGAAGGGTTAAAAACCGCGCTGCCATATTCCACGAGTCATCAAACGGTGAATATAATATTGGGCTCCCTGAAACACCCTGAAACATGGCAATATATTGATTCGTCCTGAGGAAGGGGCTAGGGAGGCCTGAAACGCGTTGACTATTAAATCAATATTATACACACACTTTTATGTCTTGTGGAATACGGCAGTGTGGTGTTTAACCCTTCATCCTCCCTCCTCTATATGCACCACGCTGGGGACTGCACCAGCCGTGATCTGCTTTTATAGTGGTTGTGACTCTCACAACCACACAAGGTGAAGCCTCTGATACCTATTTAGGTCATATTTTATCTCTCAGACCCTTCATCCTCCCTACTTTAATTTTCTGAGATAATGACCTTTGGGTTTTCATTGGCTGTAAGCCATAATCATCAACATTTACAGAAATAAACACATGAAATAGATCCCTCTGTGTGTAATGACTCTATATAATGTATGTGTGTCTCTTTATGTATTTCAGACATTTAATGCATGATCTTTTTGATGATATTCTAATTCATTGAGATGCTCCTGTTGCAGTAAGACTTCAATGTGTGTTAACAGCAGCCTCAGAGGGGTTCTCCAGTATAACACTTTCCTCTGAATAGGTGATGGATCAGGAGACATTCCTGTGGTCAGACTACAACTGTTGTCCAGAATGGGGATCCCATGATTTTGGCTTTTGCACACACTCCCTTCTGCTCTGTGCAGTCATGATGTATGAGGCATCAAAGCACATGTGCAACAACTGCACTATTCCAAGGGTATTATATACACACTTTTATGTCTTGTGGAATACGGTAGCGCGGTTTTTAACCCTTCAATGGCAATGGGAGATGGGCTACATCTGGCCCACTGGCGGCTCCAGTCCAGCCTGTTGACTGAGACTGGAAGGCTGCAACCAGCGGGCCTAGCTGTACCCCTCCCAACCGCATGCATCCCAATATACTTGGTTGAGGAGGGAGTGGTCAGTGACTGTGACAACATATGCGATGACATTGTGGCACCCCACGGTTCGGTTGCCCCAGGTGCAGGGAGGGATTTCCACATTAGGTAAACTTACACACAACACCTTCCACCCCAGACCTGAAGGGGGAGCTCTATTTGCCAACTTCAGGCAAGGTCCCCTAAAAAATTCAGAGTTAGGCAGTGCAGTACGGAGCAGTACTGAGGAAGACACCTGGTGCCGTGCTAGGCCCATGCCAGTGAGTGAGCCTAGCCAGCGTGAGGGACCCAAGAGTGAGGGTTGGAGGCGAGGCAAGTTAGCAAGGGGAGCAGAGTCGTACTGGTTCGCCCCTGAAGAGGTACGTCGACATCCCGGACACCAGAGTCCGAGACTGCACGGGTCCAGTCATCCCAGCAGTGAAGACCGGAAGCCAGGGAGATTTCAAGTCTCCTGGTGCAGCACTTGGGGTACAGCCACCCAGCAGAGCCCGGGACTGCAGCGGATATAGCTGTGCCCGCAGCAGGGCTCTCACCGCCTGCCATAGAAGTGAGGACTACAAGAGAGGGTCAGGGCCTAGCTTCAGACAGCCCAGGACCAAAGCACACACACAGAGCAACAGGGAGGCCTCATAACTCATCGCATGTGGAGATCCCGAACTGCTTCATGATCACCCGGACTGTACCGTCGACTTCACCTTGCTCATATCATCAGTAAAAGTACGAATACAACAACCCTGTGTGTGACTGTTATTGCGGCCCCTGATCCTACTCCCTTCATAGACTGTCCACAATCATCATTAACTTCCACTACTGCCCCGGGGATCCTGCTCCACTTACGGGGAGTGTAACCATCTTGCTGCTTCACCATCAACCCGGAGGTCTGTTCTACAGCGCGGTAACATTACCGGAACCGTAGGTGGCGTCACAAAGCACTTTTATTTTATTCCTATTGACTCAAACCCCATTTTCATAGACCACCAGGGCCACGCGACCAGGCAACAGGCCCCATGACATCCCCTGTGAACTACAACGCCCAGGACCGGGTGCCCCAAGGCCCTGGGGCGGGTCAACATCGCGATGTTTGAACGCATTGGATCAGAGCGCAACGCTGGGAATGGAAGGGAGGGGAATATGGGGTGTTTTTTTTTTTAATTGTGAGATGTGCTGCTGTACATATAGTGGCTATATGGGGGCTCATACTGTGTAGGAGGAGACGTTTGGGGGCTTCTACTGTATATAGGGAGCTATGTGAAGACTCATTGTATATAGGGGGATATGTGGGGGCTCATATTTATATTGATAGGCTGTGTGTGGGATTCGTACTTCATATAGGGGCTATGTGGGGGCCTATATTGTTTTTAAGGATCTATCCTGTATATAGAGAGGGCTCATCCTGTACATAGAGAGGCTATGTGAGGGAATCATACTGTTTACAGGGAGCTATTTCACGGCTCATACTATATAGTGGTGGCTCATTGTGTATTAAGGGGTCTATGAGGGGGATTATACTGTGTGTAAAGAGACTGGCAGCTCATACAGTATATAGAGGAGATGTGTTTGGCTCATAGCATGTAGAAAGAGGCTATGTGTGGCTTGTACTGGTATATGGGAGGCTGTGAGGGCTGCTGCTGTATATAGGAGGCAATGAATATGGGAGACTGGGGACTCATACTGTATATAAGAGGTAATGTGGGGTTCACTGCTTAGGAGACGAGGCCTCACACTATATGGGGGCTATGTAGAGTTTTATACTGTATCTAGGGAGCTATGCGGGGGCTCATATTGTATGTAGGGGGCTATGTGAGGGCTGCTGCTATATATGAGAGGCCTGTGTTGGCTCATAATGTATATAGTCTATGTGGGGCTTATACTGTATATAGAGTGCTATGTGAGGGTTGCTCTTGTATATAGAAAGCCTGTGTTGGCTCTTACTGTATATAGGGGCTGTGCGATGCTCACCCTATATATAGGGGGCTATGTGAGGGCTGTTCTATACAGGGGGCCAGTGTGGAGCTTATGCTGTATACAGAGGTCTTGTGTTGGATCATACTGTATATAGAGGCTCATACGTATATAAGAGGAGCATCAGTTACCTAATTCTGCACAATATTCAGTGACACAATATCAATATAAAATATGCTAATATTAATATTGAGCAAAATTAATTTCAGGCTATTGGTTTGGCCTCCATAACAGTCACGGTCTCTCATGTGGCCCCTCAGGAAAACTAATTGTTCCTGAGGATTTGGCAATCACCCGTCTAGCACTCATGTCCGATCCAGCGGGTAAGTGATGAGTTACCAGAATGGCCCTTTAAATTAGGTGACTGTTGGCTACTATTTCAATACTATAGTCCGGGATCCTCAGTTTTTCCAGTTATGGACAACCACTTTAAATCTAAGATAAATATATATAAATATATAACTACACTAGCAGGATCCGGTCTCCCTTCTTTCTCCAGCCTCTTTCACGTCGGCTCTCTGAGGGCCCAATGAGCAGCAATGTCCTTCATGGTGAGATCTCCAGAGATCATTTCTTATGCTGTTCCGTTGTTTCGGGGAAGACGCATGTGCAGCCCACCGTCACCAGCTTCTCACTCAGCACCAGCAGGTCCTCCTCTCTCTTCAGGTAATGAATGATCCTTTTAATCTCACCCACGTTCATATCATTGTCCTTACATTTTTTAGAGCAAACGACCTCCATGATCCGCTCTGGATACCCCCTGGGATTCGGAATGTGCCTACAGAAAAGAGAGAAATATTTAAAGCATAACCGCCATTTACATTTTTATGTAATAATAATATAGATCAAGTGATTTTAATAAACTTTCTAATATACTTCATTAGAAAATTCTGCTTCAAAGCCATTCATAAACCTTCCGCAAAGTGTCACCACTAGACAGTGTGTGACGCAGACATATGTTTATTATCACTCAGATCCATCTTCAGTGAATACGGGGCATGTAACCATATAAGGGTAAAGGAGGTGGGGTCTTCAGAATGTCCACACTGCTGACTGCAGCTCATGAGGAAACAATAGGTCAGATTAGCTCAGCATACAGCAGAGTGGCTAAATTATGTCAATATCACTACAAACTCTTTAGAAGCTTGTGCCAAGGAAAGATCTGTCATCTGGCTCCACACAGCTCAGTCACAATCTCTGTTAACCCTTTGTCTGCTGGTGTCACGTATTGACTGCCTTGTGATTTAATCTGAGCTTTTTTTTTTAGTCACTCTGTGGCTCTGCAGGTGGAGGTTGCTGAATGTGTGATGGGAGGAAGTCATTGCTCATGTGAGGTGAGGGGTGTGTCTGAGCTTTCCACTCTCCACCCCCTCAGCCTTAAATAGTTCAGCAGCCTTCCATCAGATGTCGCTGATTGAGTTTCAGTTTTCATCTTGGACCTGTGATGTACAGATGTGCTGCTGGAGCTGCTCTTCACTTGGTGTCCTTTCACTGGTTTGTGGGGGGAGATAGGGGCAGGTTGAGGATTTGAGGGATAGGGTGGCTGCCCGAACCTCCTTGCCATCTGGGGTACCTTTGGGAACATGGCTAGTCAGGGACCCCTAATTCAGGGCCAGACTAGCCTCCCTGTTACCCTTGCCCATTTTCCCTTCCTGCTCCATTCTCCTCATCCACTCGTTATGTGACAGCTGGCTCAACACACAGCTCACTATCGGCCTGCTCTCAGAAGCTGTGAAAATACACACACATTGCACTGATCCTTATCAGCTGCTGGCCACGCCCACACAGCCATAAAATGCAGTTTTTTAAAGAGCATAGAAAAATGTGAGAAAATAAGTCATATGACACAAAACAGCATTATCTCAGCTGCTATGTGACCCATCATTAACAACCAGTGCAGTATTGTTTTTTTTCAATGAACTGATATTAACACTTTAAATGTGCCCAAATAGCGTCCACTAAAATGGTGACACAATTCAAAATGTATCATGGTGGTCTCTTGTGGTTCTTACAAAAAAAAAATCTTTATTCAAATACTGTGAGGAACCCCATTTCTTTTTTGATCCTGTTGGCAGCAGACTATTCACGATGCTCTCCAAGTGTGAAACATTAACAGCTGGTTTATTCAGAAACAATCAGGAACAAAATAATAAGCTTTGTGGATCAGCAATAAATCATTTCTGTGCATCTCTCTATTCAGCATCTGCAGCCAGTTAATGGAATCTGAGTGCAGTCACTTGCTCTTCCTTGTGCATACAAACCTAGTAACAAAACACTCATTGACAGGAATGGAGTTCTTGCACTAAACATATTCCAACAGTTCCTCATTATAGTTATACCACTACTATACATGTGTCATTTTTATATTAATCAGTGATTACAGCAAAGTAGAATCTTCTAATTATTACTTATATTGCTTACTTGTATTCAAAGGGCACAATGTTTCTAGTTGGGAAGCTTCTGATGTTGCTCTTGTCCACTTGATAGCTGATGTATTTGTCCACTCGTACCTGGGTGTAGTTCGTGCCAATCTTAGTTTTCAAGCACTTGTTCTTTTTTTTGGGATTCTTAGCGCCATCCATGGGCTTGGGGATGAGCACCAGAGCTATAATGGTGATGACAACCTACAGAAGTAGTAAAAAGGTAAGATTTAAAATGCAAATGTCATTTCATTGACAAAAATAAACAAACAAAAAAATCCAATACTGCACTGGCTGTTAATGATGGGTCACTTAGCATCTAAGATAATGCTTTTTTTGTGCCATATGACCTATTTTCTCACATTTTTCTGTGCTCTTTTAAGAACTGCATTTTATGGTTGTGTGGTCGTGGCCAGCATCTGCCAGCATTGTGTGGGCGTGGCCAGCATCTGCCTGCATTGTGTGGGTGTGGCCAGCATCTGCCAGCATTGTGTGGGCGTGGACAGCATTGTGTGGGCATGGCCATCATCTGCCAGCACTGTGTGAGTATTTCCACAGCTTCTGAGAGCAGGCTGATAGTGAGCTGTGTGGGGAGCCAGCAGACAAGAGGTTAAAAGTAGGGATAGGTGAACTGTTAGTTTTTCCCCGGGTTTGAGCCGTTGGTTGCTCTGTTGAAGCAAGTAAAGTGTTGATAATCGTCCTCATTATATTTATCGGGTCCGCGTTAGGGTCATTCCGTATCAAGTGATCCAAATATGAATTTTTTTTAACTGACGTCTTTAGATTTTTTTTTTTTTCTATATGAAGTACAAATTTAGTTAATTACAAATTAAAAGTTTTTTTTTAATTTTTTTCTAAATCAGTTCGTTTTTTACAGGTTTTTAAAGTTTTGAAAAAGCGCGAATTTTGGCCCGGTACGACTTTACATTTTTTTTTATCATATCTCGGGCTAGAATTAAGATAATGAGGTGGGAGAGGCATCATTTTTCTCAGAACAGTACCGGGTTTCATTTGATATGTCACAAGACTATGTTTCTCAATATTTTGTTTTATGCTTGTGTGAGTTTCTTCCTTTTTTCTTTTCAAATTACAACTTATTGAATTCAACATTTCTATGCAACAATAGAGAAACACAAAAAAACAAATCCCATAAGTGCCAGGATAAAGACATCCAAATCACCAGAACACAACATGCTCAGCATTTTGCAACCTGAATGCATTGAACAAACCAAAAGAAAAAGAGGTGATCATATCCTGAAGTGTGACTTTCTAAATACAGTCTCATCCTAATAATATGTTAAAAACAAAATTAAAAGAACCAATATTTTTAACACCTATTTATACATGTAACAATTTATTTTCTATTATATCATTAAGGCCGGGTTAATATGCCCTCCGGTCCGGTGTGCAGCCGGACGCAGCTGCCGCTGCTGGTGAGTCAGGACCGCGACTCGCACGGAGCTAGCCGCGGTCCTGAAACAACAGTGGCATGCAGGTTCCCGGATCCCCCGAGACCGGGGGATTCCTGCCCCATAGGCTCCGATGTTAGGGAGCGCCAGATTGCACCGGATCCGGGGAATCTGGGAGGATCCGGGAGACGGCAATTTGGGGAGAATTCTCCCGGATTCTTCTGGAGAGATGGAAACCGGATGGCAGATAGCTCCATCTGGCCCCATAGGATACTGGGGCCAAAATCTGGTCCAGGGCTGTCTGGTTTACACCGGACCAGATGCGTCACACCAGGAAGAGAGAATGTGGACCCAGTAAGTATTTCAGGTATATTAGCTCTTTGATTGCTTTAACAGGGCAACCCCGAACATGAACCCGGGGAAAAAAGCGGTTCGCCCATACCTACTTAACAGAGATGGTGACTGAGCTGTGTGGAGCCAGATGACAGATCTTTCCTTGGCACAAGCTTCTGAGGAGTTTGCAGTGAGCATGACCTTCTGACATTGCTTAGTAACTGAGCTAATCTGATACATTGTGTCCTCACCAGCTGCAGTCAGCAGTGTAGGTCACACCCCCTTTACCTTATATGGTACTTGCCCGTATTCACTGATTTATTAGGATGGTTTCACACTACCATTTTTTTGATAGGGGGGAATGCAGGTAAGGCATGCCTTCCCCCCCGCCCTGGATTCCCCCAGTCCCTCCTCAAGTGCACAAACAGATGCACCCGCATCGTTATTATCACTGATCCAGGCTCCCGGATCAGTGATAATAGCGGTGCGGGAGCATACAGTTGCTTCCTTGTGCTTACCTATTTCCGCCAGATCCGGTGGACTCTTCTAAAACCTGGATCCGGGAACCAGATCTAGCGGGACCTGGAGTCCCACAGATCCGGGTTACATAAGGACACATTGTAAATCCCCCTGGAGTGCCCCTGATCCGGGTGTCAGCAGATTTGTCACGGAGACCAAAACTGCAACAAGATACGGTTTTGGTCTCAGTGACAAATCTGCTGACACCTGGATCAAGGGCAAACGGGACACAACTGGATGCACCCGCAAGTGTCTCCGGCCCCATTGACAGTCAATGAGACCGAAAATGGATGCAGGGGCACACTGATGTCAAAAAAAGGCAGTGTGAAACCAGCCTTAGTCAACGCATTTCAGGGCTCCCTGGCCCCTTCCTCAGGGCAAATCAATATCATATTGCCATTTTATGGGAGCCCTGAAACACATTGACTAATACATCAATATTGTATTCACCCTTTGATGTCTGGTGGAATACAGCAGTGTAGTGTTTAACCCTTCATCCTCCCTACTCTATATGCACCATGCTGGGGACTGCAGCAGCTGTGATCTGCTTTTATAGTGGTTGTGACTCTCACAACCACACAAGGTGAAGCCTCTGATACCTATTTAGGTCATGTTTTATCTCTCAGACCCTTCATCCTTCCTACTTTAATTTTCTGAGATAACGACCTTTCGGTTTTCATTGGGTATAAGCCATAATCATCAACATTAACATAAATAAACACATGAAATAGATCACTCTGTGTGTAATGACTCATGAATAAAGAGCAGATGACCTACCTGGACTACACTTGAAACTTTAACATAATAGCACTAAATATTCTAAAACCTTTAAATACCCCAAAACAGGTAATCTAAATGCTGTCACATATAGAGAAGTTTATCCTTTTGTAATGTGTGATGTACATCTACATTATAGCTCCCCATTTAATGATTGCACATCCTCCTGTAACAGCTGCAACTGGAGCACTGATCGCTGCTGTTTAATAGTTGAGATGCCGCTGTTAAATTGGTTGTTCCATGAACAATTGTACATTTTAATGAATACATCTTAAAATAAAAATAAGTTCCACAATTGGATGTTAAAAAAAAAAATATGGGTGGGATATACCACAGCTCCTGGACAGGGAGGGAAGTAAGACAGTATACAGACATTACAGCTGGGAATCACAGAATATAAGAGTATACAGACATTACAGTGGAGGATTACAGAATATAAGAGTATACAGACATTACAGCTCAGGATCACAGAATATAAGAGTATACAGACATCACAGCCGGGGATCACAGAATATAAGAGTATACAGACATTACAGCCGAGGATCACAGAATATAAGAGTATACAGACATTACATCCGGGATCACAGAATATAGGAGTATAAAGACATTACAGCCAGGGATCACAGAATATAAGAGTATACAGACATTACAGCTGTGGATCACAGAATATAAGAGTATACAGACATTACATCCGGGGATCACAGAATATAAGAGTATACAGACATTACAGTTGGGGATCACAGAATATAAGAGTATACAGACATTACAGCCGGGGATCACAGAATATAAGAGTATACAGACATTACATCCGGGGATCACAGAATATAGGAGTATAAAGACATTACAGCCAGGGATCACAGAATATAAGAGTATACAGACATTACAGCTGTGGATCACAGAATATAAGAGTATACAGACATTACAGCTGTGGATCACAGAATATAAGAGTATACAGACATTACAGCTGTGAATCACAGAATATAAGAGTATACAGACATTACAGCCGGGGATCACAGAATATAAGAGTAAACAGACATTACAGCCGGAGATCACAGAATATAAGAGTATACAGACATTACAGCCGAGAATATAAGAGTATACAGACATTACAGCCAGGGATCACAGAATATAAGAGTATACAGACATTACAGTCGGGGATCACAGAATATAAGCGTATACAGACATTACAGCCGGGGATCACAGAATATAAGAGTATACAGACATTACAGCCAGGGATCACAGAATATAAGAGTATACAGACACTACAGCCGAGGATCAGAGAGTATAAGAGTATACAGATATTACAGCCGGGGATCACAGAATATAAGAGTATACAGACATTACAGCTGTGGATCACAGAATATAAGACTATACAGACATTACAGCTGTGGATCACAGAATATAAGAGTATACAGACATTACAGCCGGGGATCACAGAATATAAGAGTATACAGACATTACAGCTGGGGATCACAGAATATAAGAGTATACAGACATTACAGCCAGGGATCACAGAATATAAGAGTATACAGACATAACAGCCGGGGATCACAGAATATAAGGGTATACAGACATTACAGCTGAGGATCACAGAATATAAGAGTATACAGACATTACAGCCAGGGATCACAGAATATAAGAGTATACAGACATTACAGCCAGGGATCACAGAATATAAGGGTATACAGACATTACAGCCGGGGATCACAGAATATAAGGGTATACAGACATTACAGCTGAGGATCAGCTGAAGTTCTGATTCTTAGAAGGAGAAAAGTAAAAAAATTAAACACACAAAAACTATCATCCATTTGGGGGTTAAAGGATAGTACATCTTTCTTTGTGGCATTGCTGTAAAAACTTGAAATGGGTTTATGTCCCTCCACCACCAGCAAAGCAAACAAGGCACTCTACAGCCACTTGTTTTTGGAAGAAGAAACACTATGTCCGATATATTTTTGGATACTTTCTTTTAGATGTCCTCGGGGATGCACTCATCTAGCAAATCCTCCACGAAAAGCAAGACTGGACACAACTGTCACTCAGTCTAAATCAGGGGTGAGGAACTCCAGGCCTCAAGGGCCGCCAATAGTGCAGGTTTTCAGGATTTCCTTAGTATTGCACAGCTGATAATATAATCGCCTGCACTGGGGATGATTCCAACCCCTGTACAATGCTAAGGAAATCCATAAAACCTACATTGTTGGTGGCCCTTGAGACCTGGAGTTCCTAACCCCTGGTCTAAGGAAAGGTCTTATCCCTTTTAGATATTGCTGCTGACATCAGATGTAACCTGTAGAAGAACCAAGCATCAAGTGTTCCCTTTCTCTACAGCACAACCGCAGGACAAATGAAGTATTACATTCCATCCACTGGCTTCTATCGTCTGCCAGGACCTCCAGAGTTTGGGTTATATTCACACTGAGTTTTCTGAGGCCTTAAAAAGAGGCACGTTTTTGGAGTAGAATTCAGGAAAACATTTCTCCTGGAGCTTTTTATATGGATGGTGTCTAGACTGAAGGAGATTCCGTAAGGTTCCCTCCACTCTGGGTTATGGGTCAGGGTCCTGAATGGGATCATCCCTCTGCTACCTCAACATTTTTTATTAGTTATTTAAAAATATATATATTTTTTCTAAATTAAAGGATTCCTGAACAACAAGTTATAAAATATGAAGGAGAAGCCTTGAAACATTAAATTATTGTACATACAACCACCATAAAAATAAGTATAAATTTGGAAACCTATCTTAAAATTAAAAATAAATCAAATCAAATCAATTGCATTGTAGGCAACAAATTAATAAAGTAAACATAAAAAAATATTAATTAAAAATATACAAACCCCAAAATAAAATAATTATAATGTATAGTACTCATTTAAAAATAAGTATAAATTTGGAAATGTATCTTAATAATAATAATAATAATAATAATAATATATAATAAATAAATAACAATAAATAATTGCAGTTTTGCCAACAAATTAAATAAAGTAAACTTATAAAATAAATGATAATAGAAAATGCTAAATAAAATAAATATAATGTATAGCAATTATTTAAAATAAGTATACATTTGGAAAAATGTATAAATAAAAAAAAAATGATAATAATGAATAAAAAAAATTGAAAATTAATAATAATAATACATTTTAAATAAATAATTGCATTGTAGCCATCAAATTAAAAAGGTAAACATAAAATAATTTAAATAATAATAGAAAACCCCAAATAAAATAATTATAATGTATAGGTAAAAAACGACCGAGCTGTTACCTGCCACCGTAGCCAGTTTGCCATGAGCCTCATCCTTGTGACTGTTGTAGGGAAGCCGATGATTGGGGGATATTTCGAGCCTGTGGCTGTATTATAAGCCTGATGAGGCCACTCCTTTCTTCTTGTGGCTTCAGCGCTCTCTTGACTGGTCTCAGATACATCTGGGGTCGGGCTCTTGATGTGATCATACAAAATACTTTGCAAATGTAACACATTTACCTCAAAAGCCACCACTGTAACAGACAGTGCGACGAAGAGATCGCTCATTTCCACTGCAAAGAAGGAAAATTTCATTGTGCCATTTCAACACTTTTTCCACTTAACATTGTGTTGCCCTAAATTCTGCTTCAGAGCATTTCTAAGATGACTGTGTACACTCCAGTATTAGAGCAAATAGACAGGGTGAATAGCCGTGTCCTCGGCCTCTTCTTACATTAGAGCGGACAGACTGGGAGGACAGCAGTGTGACCAGCCTTTTCTTGCATCAGCACCCCTGGCAAATCCAGTATATTAAATCAGACCCTTTGTGTGGACTGCAGTGTGAGCAGCCTCTTCTTACATCAGCACCCATGGTAACTGCAGTATTAGAGCAAATAGACTGAGTGAAAAGCAGTGTTTCTGGCCTCAGCAGCATCCCTGGTAACTCCAGTATATTAGATAAGACAGTTAATTATGACAGCAGTGTGAGCAGCCTCTTTTTACCTCACCACCTCTGGTAACTCCAGTGTTCTGCCGATTCATGAGCAGCTAAGAAAATATTCATAAAGTTATACCAGAGTTATACTAGTTACGACCTGAAAAGGTCATTAGTTGCCTGTTTACGTTGTTTAGATGTTAAACATGATCTAGCAGAGCTCGTAGTCTGTCCCTTTTAAGAATTGTGTGTTCCAAGGGACCGCCCCCCTTCTTCCTCCTGGAGAAAGAGATCCTTGTAGTCAGTTTCCCAGTTTTTCAGTGAGAAGATAAGATGTTTGTTTCTGGCTCTCCATTCCTTACAACTTTCCTTTCGTCAGATGATTCCAGTAAGAGCAATGCAGTTGCATGTTTTGTGTAGAATCTGTGTGAACAGGTTATACTCCAGCTGTTAGTACAGAGAGAACTGTGTGATAGGAGATGTGTTATACCCTGTAATTCTTTATGCTTGCATGTTTGCATTGTATGTAGATAAAGGTATTTCTGTGTAGAATACTGTAAAGTGAAGTGTATTGTGCTCTGAGTTAAACTATTTGAGTTAATGCTTTTTGCACTGTATGCAGATATATAGATGCATTCTGTATAGAATAGAGCCTGCTGCAGTGACCTTTACCCTAGTTACTCATGTTCACTGTAACCTGTGTTATCACTGTGTTATTGCCAGTTTCTTTAATGCACCCAGTACTGACTGTGATTATTCTGTACTTGTATTCTAACTTTTACCACACACATTATCGTTCACACAATCAAGTTCATCACCTCAATAAATATAGGCTACAGAAATCCTACAGTCTGTTCCTTGGGGAAAGTGAACAAGGGTTTAGCTGTATGCTAGATATTCACAGCTCCACATGTGGAAGAAGGCAGAACAGTAAAAATGAACTCTGGCTGCAGGCAGTAGTTTAACAGACTAACGCCCACTCTGCACCACATATGGGTATTACAGCAGCCGCCATACAGCCTCAGGAACAAGAGCCCAGCCCCCGGCAAGTGCAATATTATTCCCACCACGCGCAAGCCCGTCCGCATACAGACTCAGTTTCCCGCCAAGCCGTTCAGCAGTATGAACCTACCTCCAGAGTACGTCCATCAGCATCAGTATTCCGGCATAGACGACAGCCTTGATGCATCACATCGACCAGCTTACGCTGATTACCAGCGATCCAACCCTGAACTTCGCTACTTCAAACTAGAAGGCGCCCAGCATGGAGATGTCAGCTACAGTTACTGTGGCACCCCTGCAGGGGATTGCCACAGGATCCACCAGTGCGAGGAGGGATTTACTCCTTGGTACACACAGTACACACCTTCCACCCCAGACCTGAAGGGGAGCTCTACTGGCTGCCTTAAGCCAGATTCCCTATAAAAGATCCAGGCCTGAGGGGAGGTGTTAGTTAGTCCCAGTTAGTTAGTTCCGGAGAGTGAAGGAGCTGGTCGCTGGGAACAATCCAGGCCCAGGACCAGGGAACAACGATCCAGCTGTGATGCACCCTAGGGAGAGGGTTGGAGGCCAGTGGAGGAAGCAGGGAATTGAAGAAGGGAATAGACAAAGCTTCCCTTTAGCTAACCCGGACACTGCTACGCATCCAGTGCAGCGGGAAAAGCCAGGAAGGACCAGGAGGACCAAATTCCCCTGAGGTAACAACAAAGAAACACTCATACCTGACCAAGCACAGGACCAGGGGCACGGAAGGAGAATAGGGGTTCCCGCCGGAGGTTCTCATAGTCGGTTACAGAGTAATGCCCTGAGAGGGAGAAGGAACGGCGAGTTCAGTTATAGGCAGAACTTAACCCAAACCACCGTACTCAGTGACAGAGGAGGCCTCACAACTCTCCAAGGTGAAAGTTCCGAATTGCACAGGGGACCTGGTTTCTTCTCTGGACTGTACCTGTTCTGTTCCCATGCCTCCCAGTGGCTTGTGAAATCTGATCTCGTGTAGTGGATCTGATCTCCTGCTGTCTTTCTCTTTCCTTCGCTCCCGTCGGGAAAACCTCGTGATCACCGTGGCCCTTTTGACACTGCGACTCTTTGCACAGCAGTTAGCCAGCGGATCGATCTGGTCCCCTCTAATGGTTGCTTTAGGAGTCAGGGCCATATCTGGAGATACCCCCGGTTCAACGGATTTTCTGCCACAGGTGTGCTCTCCGATACTTACTTTGAGTGAACTCCTGCCCGAGCTTCTTTCTCCTTTCTTTCCTGCGTCTGGGATCTACCCTTCAGTTTTCTGTTTCCTTCATTCCTCTGGTTCCCATCCTGAACTTCTTTAGCCTTCCAACCCTTGGAGCCCGAGACCAACGGTCAAAGACAGACCTTTCTCCCGCTGGGGCTACTATGAATCCCCCTGGAGTCCCTCCCACTGTGTGACTAGTATGCGGTGTGGGTATAGGGTTCCTCCTACCGTCCACAAGTCTACTTGCAGTGGGGTGACTACACCACTTTTATGGGTGTAGTACCCCTTTTGTGGCACCTACATAATGGGGCGCCACACCATCAGCACCTGTATCTGAGTACCCCCTACCCTGTCGACTGCCTCCACTTGGCGTCACAAACAGGATCCCGTGCCCGGTAAAACCGGGTACTGTGTGCCTAGAATTGAACTTTATTAACTGTTTGTGAACTGTAAAATCGGCCCGCCATTACTCTGCCACAGAAATTGAACTGCGTCAGAGAGCGGGCAGAAAAGAGTGGGAAGATAAGCCCCGCCCCTTCGCTCTGCTGAAGATCAGCGAAGCGCAGCTCCCAGTTCCGGAAATACCCGAGGTGCTCGACTCCCCCTTGCAGAGCCGCCGACGACCGGAAAAGTTTGTTTTACCTCACCGGCTGGCAGTGATTAACTAGGGGGGCTCCATCATGAGTGACTCGGACGATGCACAGGTCCCTGACAGAGGGGATGCCCAGAATGCAGCACCCAGAGCAGTGTCCCTGATAATGCCGATAACCTTGCCGTACATACCGGACGCAAAATGGTTGCCAATATATGAAGGTAAACCCGGTACCCTAGCAGTCTTCAAATAAAAGATGTGTGCAGTGCTGGACATGTATACGATGACAGAAAAGCAGCGAGCCACCGTTGTGCTGGGACAATTAACAGGCGCAGCGGAGCTCGAGGTTGAGTCCTGGAGTGATGCTGACAGGGACTCTGCTGCTAAAGTGTTTGACAAACTCAAAGTTGTTTTCGAAAAATGCACACAGTCTGAATTGAGGATGCTGTTCTACCAGTGCAAGCAGTGACCGCAGGATACCATCATAGACTATGCCCTCCGTTTACAAGGGGCACTCCGGTCCCTAAAAAAGGTAGACCGGGCAAGTATGCTAGAAGAGGATAAAATGCTTGCAGAGCAGTTTATGGAAGGCTTGAGGTCAGACTACCACCGCCAGGAGGGGCACATGTGGGTCTTGGATCACACAACTGTGAACTTTAATGACTTAAAAGATCGTGCTATAACAGTGTTACGGGATCCAGTGCCTGCAGAGCCTGCAATCCAATCCTGGCAGGTTAACACCTCTCCCATAGACATTAAACCCATTTCCAAACACCATACAAAAGTGGAAAGGCAAGCTGTAGCAAGTAACTCTGATGATGACTTACGTAACCAGGTGCTGCAGCTAACCAAAAATATGGACTATGTACTAAAACTCTTGCAAGCCATGGCTGGGGCACCACCTCCAAGCAAAATCCAACTATCTGATTGCCCTCAGGATGTCCCATGGATGAGGAGGAAGAACAAGTCGCCCGTGTAAGGGACCAACGCACCATTCCAACGTAGACCCATGTCGCCCGTGGAGGGGACCAACAAGTCGCCCGTTCAGGGGACCGACACACCATTCCAACGCAGAGCCAGGGACTACATGGATTCTTCAGGACAACCGACTTGCCAACGATGCAACAAACCAGGCCACTTTGCAAGAGGATGTCCTTTAATGCCGAGATTCCTGGACCCGAGGGCCAGCCCCCAGGAGTAGGACAACTGGGCCCATATGACTGGCGTAATCGGTACGTGGGAGGCCGTCCATACCTCAACATTACGCTAGAAGGAATTCCCATGTCGGCCCTACTGGACACCGGGTCACAGGTTACCACCATCCCACATATCCTTTACAAACAATTTTGGTCTGACACTGATCTTAGATCCTCAGACCCTAACTTTGTCATTCTTGCAGCTAATGGACAACCACAGAATCAGGTGGGGTTCAGAGAAGTGACAATAAAGCTGGGGATAGCAGAGTTAAAAGGCCAAGGGATATGTGTGGTAGAAGATAATCCTGATGAAATATACCCCTACATGGTAATTGGTACTAATGTAATTGAAAACTGCCTAGGAAAAGTGTTGTTTTTACTCCGACAGATTGCTGTGACTGCTGGTTATGGGCGGACAAGAGTCCTCCAAAGAGAAATCCGAGCCGTCATCCAAAAGCAACAGGTAAATCTGTCTGGGGGAGAGATTGGCAGTGTGCGGGTAACAGACCCGGTTCCCATTGTGTTACCACCAAAAAGTGAAATGATGATAGAGTAGAGAGAATACCAGGCAGTTGTAGAGTCGGTATATTCAGAGCATAGACCTACACTATTGACAGCCAGAGGGGTGGTGGATGTATGCAAGGGAAGAGTACCAATCTGTGTATTAAATTGTGGGGAAGAGGAAGCAAAACTACCCCGGTATGCTACTGTAGCAAAGCTGTATACTGTCTGTAACAACAACATACAGACAGTAGAGCCCGTTTCCCCATCTAGTCAGGCAGAGGACAATAACTCCAAAGGACAGCTAGAGGAGTGGTGTCAGCAGTTGCACGTAGGAACTGATGCCACCCCTTTTCACCAGAAGCGTGGAGTCTACTGGGTAGCACAAGAGTTCGAACAAATATTCAGTAAGCATCCATTAGATCTTGGGAGGATTAAAGGGATACACCATCGCATACCCACAGGAGATCATCCCCCAATTAAAATGAGACAAAGATCCATTCCACCAAACCACTACCAGTGTGCCAAAGAGATGCTGCAGGACATGAAGGAAGCCAGGGTTATACGAGATAGCTGTAGCCCTGGGCAGGCCCCTTAGGGTACTGTCACACGAGGTGACATCGCCGGAGATATCGGCGGCGACGGGCGGGAGTGCGCACGTTTTTGGCGCCCCACCAGCATCGCCGTCGCATGTTTACATACGGCGACACCTCCGGCGACGCATCGGCGATCTTACACCCCAGAGGCGATTCTGTAACATGGGAGCCTATGGCCCTGTAAGATCGCCGTCCCCCGATACATGGGGCGATTTGTACACAGCACCCCAGAGTGCTCGCCTGGTTTCAGAGCATTGCTGAGAAACCAGGCGACCACTCAAAGGCGTCGCCAGCGCCTATTTACATTAGGCGATAGGCCACGCCCCTGCGTCACCTATAAAATCGCCGCCGATATGGCCTCGTGTGACGGTACCCTTAGTCCTAGTGAGAAAGAAGGATGGCACGATGAGGATGTGTGTGGATTACAGGGAAGTCAATAAGATCACTCACAAAGATGCTTACCCATTACCCCAAATTGAGGAGTCTCTTGCTGCATTAAAGACTGCTAATTATTTCTCCACATTAGATCTCACTAGTGCGTATTGGCAGTTCTCCGTTGCAGAAGAAGACCGAGAGAAAACTGCATTAACACCAATGGGCCTATGCGAATTCAACAGCATGCCATTCGGGTTATGCAATGCACCAGGATCATTTCAAAGACTCATGGAGTGTTGCCTGGACACCGGAACTTCGAGACAGTGCTCTTACACCTGGACGACGTCATTGTGTATTCCAAAACCTATGAAGAACATCTGGAACACCTGGCGGAGGTATTTGCAGCTTTAGCAAAGTACGGGATGAAGCTCAAACCATCTAAATGTCACCTGCTGAAACCTAAAGTCCAATACCCCGGGCATGTGGTCAGCGCAGATGGAGTAGCACCAGATCCGGAAAAAGTGACAGTTATCCAGGATTGGCAGAGATCAACCACCGTCACTGAGGTGCGTCAATTCTTAGGTTTGGTTTGGTACTACAGAAGGTTCATAAAGGCAGGGCCGGCTCCAGGTTTCTGTGGGCCCCGGGCGAAAAGGTCTCAGTGGGCCCCCTTTAAGTACATATCGCGGACTATATATATATATATATATATATATATATATATATATATATATATATATTGCCGCACACTTACCGCAAGCCCCATAGACAATGCATGGGGCTTGCCGCAAACGTGCAGCAAGTGCAGCCGCTAGACGGAAAATGCGGCAGATGCGGGGTTTTTTTTACCGCAACTGCCACATTTTTAAAAAAACTCCTATGTGAAGGCAGCCTTACAGGAACAGTGACTGCCGAATCCAGCAAGAGCTGTTTCTGACAGTGAGTACCGTATATACTCGTGTATAAGCCGACCCGTGTATAAGCCGACCCCCCTACTTTTGCCCCAAAACCTGGGAAAATCTATTGACTCGTGTATAAGCCGAGGGTGGACCCTAGCACAAGTATACAGCCCCCAGCAGTGTGGTATACAGCAGTCCCAGAGGTAGATACAGCAGCCCCAGTGGTAGTATACACGCAGCCCCAGTAGTATATACAGCCCCAGTGGTATATACAGCCCCAGTGGTAGTATAGACGCAGCCCTAGTAGTATATACAGCCCCAGTGGTAGTATATACAGCCCCAGTGGTAGTATACAGGGCCCCAGCAGTATATACAGCCCCAGTGGTATATACAGCCCCAGTGGTAGTATATACAGCCCCAGTGGTTTATACAGCCCCAGTGGTAGTATACAGGGCCCCAGAGGTATATACAGCCCCAGTGGTAGTATAGACGCAGCCCCAGTGGTAGTGTATACAGCCCCAGTAGTAGTATATTGCAGCCCCAGCGGTAGTATACAGCAGCCCCAGTAATGCAGGGCCCCCCCAGCCTCGCTCCGGTCACCTGTAAAGCAAACTATACTTATCAATGTCCCGCTGTCCACGCCCGCTCGCCGCTGCCGTCCACGATCCTCCATCTTCATGCGTCTTCTTCCTGTTTCCTGTGCTCGTCGCAGGGAATTACGTCATTGCCTGCGACGAGCACAGAAACAGGAAGAAGACGCATGAAGATGGAGGATCGTGGACGGCAGCGGCGAGCGGGCGTGGACAGCGGGACATTGATAAGTATAGTTTGCTTTACAGGTGACCGGAGTGAGGCTGGGGGGCCCTGCATTACTGGGGATGCGGGGGCTGCTGTATACCGATGTATACATCGTTATGTACCGATGTATACATCGGTATACAGCACTGACTCGCGTATAAGCCGAGGGGGGTACTTTTCAGCCCAATGTTTGGGCTGAAAAACTCGGCTTATACGCGAGTATATACGGTATATTACACATTGTTAGGAGCGGGCTAAAATGCGATTGCATTCCCTTGCGCCTTTTAAAAATACCCTTCAAATGCAAAATGTTGCATTTTTGTGCGTCTGAGGATTCTTGGTATATACACGAGCATTCTCAAGCACACAAATAATGCAAGCAGCTCAATGGAGCCGCACTGCATTATGGGTGGCACCGCAGCCAAGCGGAGTGTCTGGCCGTCCAGATCTCTCTTTCTCCTCACCTTTCTTCTTGCCGCTCCGGTCTCCTCCGGTCGCTCTGCACATATCAGCACAGTGATGACAACATCTTGCCCCTCCATGCTGAGCTGCAGAATGCAGACAGCGGCAGAAGAGACTCTGGAGAAGAATGCTGCTGGCAAAGGCGGCTGAGACTATAGGAGCGGAATCCGCGGGGGGCTACCACAGGTACACACACTTCGTACACACGCGGCTCCGCTCCGTACACCTCGTGCACACTCGGCTCCGCTCCGTACACCTAGTACACACACGGCTCTGCTCCGTACACCTCGTACACACACGGCTCTGCTCCATACACCTCGTACACATGCGGCTCTGCTCCGTACACCTCGTACGCACGAGGCTCTGCTCCGTACACCTCGTACACACGCGGCTCCTCTCCGTACACCTCGTACACACACGGCTCTGCTCCGTACACCTCGTACACACACGGCTCTGCTCCGTACACCTCGTACACACACGGCTCTGCTCCGTACACCTCGTACACACGCGGCTCTGCTCCGTACACCTCGTACGCACGCGGCTCTGCTCCGTACACCTCGTACACACACGGCTCCTCTCCGTACACCTCGTACACACACGGCTCCTCTCCGTACACCTCGTACACACACGGCTCTGATCCGTACACCTCGTACACACACGGCTCCTCTCCGTATACCTCATACACACACGGCTCCTCTCCGTACACCTCGTACACACTCGGCTCTGCTACATTCACACTGTAAATCCCTCCTGACCCCACACATAACCTTCACCTAATTGCCATACACCTAGTACACACTCACCTCTGCTACATTCACACTGTAAATCCCTCCTGACCCCACACATAACCTTCACCTAATTGCCATGCACCTAGTACACACTCACCTCTGCTACATTCACACTGTAAATGCCTCCTGACCACACACAAACTTCACCTTATTTGAGCATCATTCATGGCCAGCACTGTCCTGGATACACTGAGGATCATGAGACCCCTGACTCCTCCCCATCCATTGACATCATCACAGGTCCTGTAAGCACACTAGCACAGAGTGTGCACTGCAGCTCTGTCGGCTCCCGTGGAGGGGGGAGGAGGAAACCTCCGGTGCTGCAGCCTGCAGGAGCCTGAAAATGACCCCCCAGCTGCCCCCTGGATATGGCTCTGACTGTGGTGGCAGTGCTCAGGGGCCCCTGAGGGCTAGGGTCACACTTGCATTGTGACCCTAGCCTTAAGCAAGTATTGTATGTTGCAACGCTGCTATGCGCTGGAGGCAGCCCATAGAAACCCGACGTTTACCATGACAACCAATGGTTGTCAATGTAAACTGCGGGTTTCTATGGGCTCAGTTGCTGGCAGCGCATAGCGTTAAACGCTCTGCGCTGCAGCAGACAATACTTGCGTCAGGCTAGGGTCACAACACAAGTGTGACCCTAGCCCTCAGGGGCCCGGTGGGCCCCCTCCAAGCCGTCGGGCCCCGGCACTTGCCCGGGTACGCCGGGTGCTGACGCCGGCCCTGCATAAAGGGCTACACAAAGATGGCAGTGCCCCTACAAGATCTTCTGGTATGCCAATCTAAGAAGAGAAGATCTTCAGAACCACCATTGGAATGGGGAGAAGAACAAGAAGATTCCTTCCAACAGATGAAGTAGGCTCTAACCGGTGAGGAAATCCTGGCTTACCCTGATTATAACCTAACATTCGTCCTTTACACCGAAGCAAGCAATGTAGGCCTGGGAGTAGTCCTTTCCCAGATCCAAGATGATAGAGAGAGAGTAATTGCCTACGCTAGCAGAAAACTTCGACCCACTGAGAGGAACCCGGAAAACTACAGTTCCTTTAAGTTGGAGTTCTTGGCCTTGGTCTGGGCTATAACAGAAAGGTTCAAGCATTACCTGGCAGCTTCGAAATTTACCGTCTTCACGGATAATAACCCGTTAACACACCTGGATACCGCGAAGCTTGGTGCATTAGAGCAACGCTGGATGGCCTGACTATCGAACTATGACTTTACCATCAAATACCGGGCAGGTCGCAACAACGCAAATGCTGATGCCCTCTCTAGAAACCCTCAAGTGCATCTGCAAGGACTTGAAGAAGAAGAAGAGGATGACTTAGAGGAAATAGAACTCCCAGCTTTCCATAAAAGTAGAAAATGGAAAATGGCTGAAGATCACATCTACCAGAACCGTCAGACTGTTGCACTAAACCCGTTGCCTCACTAAGGATTAAAGGAGACTCAAGACAGTGATCCGGCGGTGAGCCTTGTAAAGAAGTTAATAACCCAACTGGATTCCCAACTTGAAAAGAATGCTCCACCAGAGGCCAAGAAACTGTGTGAAAGCAGGTTATTCATCTATCAAGGTCAACTGTGCAGATGGTATATCAACCCAAGAACACATGAAATGGTATGGCAGGTTGTGGTTCCAAGGAGAGATGTCCAAATGGTATTGGAAGCGTACCATGATGGAGGAGGAAACTTTGGATGGAGAAAACTGGAGATATTGTTACGTGAGAGATTCTATTGGATCAGCATGAGAGCCTCTATAGAGAGATGGTGTAAAAATTGTGGGCCATGCTCATTAAGAAGAAGAGACCGAAAGCACCACTCCAGCCTATCATCATCAAATAACCATTAGAACTGGTAGTCTTAGATAACGTCAATCATACACCCAGCAAATCAGGTTACACCTATGCTCTTACCATGGTGGACCACTATTCCAGATTCCTTGTGGTAGCTCCTGTAAAAGACTTAACAGCTCAGAGAGCAGCAAGAACCTTTCAAGGCTATTTCTGTACACCACACGGTTACCCAGAACAGGTATTGCCAGACCAAAGTCCTGCCTTTGAAGCTGAAATATTTCAAGAGTTCTGTTGCCTATATGGATGCAAGAAAATTCGCACCACGCCTTACCATCCCTAAACCAACGGAATGTGCGAAAAGATGAATCACATGATAATTGAATTGCTAAAAACTCTGCCCTTAGAAGAATTAAACCAATGGTCAGAGAAGTTACCAGACCTTGTTGACATCTACAACAACATCCCAGTAAGCTCAACAAATTGTACCCCTGCATACCTCATGAGAGCCAGGAAAATTGCCAGTAGACTTTGAAATAGGCATAGTAGTTCCTGAAGAAAATACCACAGATACAGATTGGGATACCAGAAGAAAAGAACAATACCAGAAAATACAAGAATGTGTTGAAAGAAGTCTGGAAAGATCTAGAGAAAAACAAGAGACCAACTTTAACAAAAGTGCGCAAGGAACACCATTAACACCAGGTGAATTGGTTTTGAAAAGAAAAAGAAGAATGCACAAACTAGATGATCAATGGGAAAAAGAACCATACACTGTATTACCATTTGAATTTGATAACCAGAAAACCTGTCTCATCAGCAAAGACCATGGCGAAACAATGGCAACAGTGTCCAGGGATCATTTGAAGAAGTGCCCTCAACAATTACAACCAGAAGAAGACGTGCCTTATCCAGAATCTGAGAAAAAGAAGCCAAAGACAGTCCAGACACTCATTGGAGAACTACCAGCGGATTGGCCTCAGATAGAAGGTACATACAATTGTGGCCAAAAGTATTGACGCCCCTGCAATTCTGTCAGATAATACTCAGTTTCTTCATGAAAATTATTGCAATCACAAATTCTTTGGTATTATTATCTTCATTTAATTTGTCTTAAATGAAAAAACACAAAAGAGAATGAAGCAAAAAGCAAAACATTGATCATTTCACACAAAACTCCAAAAATGGGCCGGACAAAAGTATTGGCACCCTCAGTCTAATACTTGGCTGCACAACCTTTAGCCAAAATAACAGCGATCAACCGCTTCCGGTAACCATCAATGAGTTTCTTACAATGCTCTGCTGGAATTTTAGACCATTCTTCTTTGGCTAACTGCTCCAGGTCCCTGACACTTGAAGGGTGCCTTCTCCAAACTGCCATTGTTAGATCTCTCCACAGGTGTTCTATGGGATTCAGGTCTGGACTCATTGCTGGCCACCTTAGAAGTCTCCAGTGCTTTCTCTCAAACCATTTTCTTGTGCTTTTTGAAGTGAGTTTTGTGTCATTGTCCTGCTGGAAGACCCATGACCTCTGAGGGAGACCCAGATTTTTCACACTGGGTCCTACATTATGCTGCAAAATTTGTTGGTAGTCTTCAGACTTCATAATGCCATGCACACGGTCAAGCAGTCCAGTGCGAGAGGCAGCAAAGCAACCCCAAAACATCAGAGAACCTCCGCCATGTTTGACTGTAGGGACCGTGTTCTTTTCTTTGAATGCCTCTTTTTTCTCCTGTAAACTCTATGTTGATGCCTTTGCCCATAAAGCTCTACTTTTGTCTCATCTGACCAGAGAACATTCTTCCAAAATGTTTTAGGTAAGTTTTGGCAAACTCCAGCCTGGCTTTTTTATGTCTCGGGGTAAGAAGTGGGGTCTTCCTGGGTCTCCTACCATACAGTCCCTTTTCATTCAGACGCCGATGGATAGTACGGGTTGACACTGTTGTACCCTCGGACTGCAGGGCAGCTTGAACTTGTTTGGATGTTAGTCGAGGTTCTTTATCCACCATCCGCACAATCTTGCGTTGAAATCTCTTGTCAATTTTTCTTTTCCGTCCACATCTAGGGAGGTTAGCCACAGTGCCATGGGCTTTAAACTTCTTGATGACACTGCGCACGGTAGACACAGGAACATTCAGGTCTTTGGAGATGGACTTGTAGCCTTGAGATTGCTCATGCTTCCTCACAATTTGGTTTCTCGAGTCCTCAGACAGTTCTTTGGTCTTCTTTCTTTTCTCCATGCTCAATGTGGTACACACAAGGACACAGGACAGAGGTTGAGTCAACTTTAATCCATGTCAACTGGCTGTAAGTGTGATTTAGTTATTGCCAACACCTGTTAGGTGCCACAGGTAAGTTACAGGTGCTGTTAATTACACAAATTAGAGAAGCATCACATGATTTTTCTAACAGTGCCAATACATTTGTCCACTCCCTTTTTATGTTTGGTGTGGAATTATATCCAATTTGGTTTTAGGACAATTCTTTTTGTGTTTTTTCATTGAAGACAAATTAAATGAAGATAATAATACCAAAGAATTTGTGATTGCAATCATTTTCAGGAAGAAACTGAGTATTATCTGACAGAATTGCAGGGGTGTCAATACTTTTGGCCACAACTGTATTCTGTATTTGTCCTTGTTCTCCCCACTTCATATGTAAAGCACCATGGAATCTAATGGCGCTATATAAATAAATATTAATAAATAATAATAAGCTACAGACATTACAGGGCGTTCCCAGTAAATTGCAGATCTAGGGTATTCCCAGTATATTGCAGGTCTTTTGGGATGTCCAGTACAGTAGTACCTTGACTTATGAGTTAAATTTGTATTGTGACTGAGCTCTTAACTCAAATTACTCTTATGTCAAAATATATTTCCCCAGTAAAATTAATTGAAATGCAATTAATCTGCTCCAGCACTTATGTACTTATGGTACATGGCCTCCGTCCTGGTATATATGATCCTTCTCCTGATATATATATATATATATATATATATATATATATATATATATATATATATATATATATAATATTCCCCCATCCTGGCATATGGCCCCATCCTGGTACATACCCCCCATCCTGGTATATACACTGTGTGCAGAATTATTAGGCATGTTGTATTTTAGAGGATTATTTTTGTTATTGATCAACTATGTTCTTAATCAACCCAAAATACTCATAAATACCAAAGCTTAATATTTTTGAAAGTTAGAGTGGGTTTTATAAATTTGGCTCTTAGGAGGATATCTGTGTGTGCAGGTAACTATTACTGTGCAGAATTATTAGGCAACTTAATAAAAACCAAATATATTCCCATCTCGTTTGTTTATTTTCACCAGGTAAACCAATATAACTGCACAAAATTTAGAAATAAACATTTCTGACATGCAAAAACAAAACCCCCCAAAAATGAGTGCCCAATATAGCCCCCTTTCTTTATGATGACACTCAGCAGCCTCCATCCATAGATTCTGTCAGATACTTAATCTGTTTACGATCCACATTGCGTGCAGCAGCCACCACAGCCTCCAGACACTGTCCCCAGAGGTGTACTGTTTTCCCTCCCAGACACTGTTCCCATAGGTGTACTATTTTCCCTCCCTGTAGATGTCACATTTTAGGAGGGACCACAGGTCCTCTATGGGATTCAGACAAGGTGAATAAGGGGGTCATGTCATTATTTTTTCTTCTTTTAGACCTTTACTGGCCAGCCACGCTGTGGAGTAGTTGGATGCATGTGATGGGGCATTGTCCTGCATGAAAATCATGTTTTACTTCAATGATACTGACTTCTTCCTGTACCACCTCTTGAAGAAGTTGTCTTCCAGAAACTGGCAGTAGATCTGGGAGTTGAGCTTCACTCCATCCTCAACCCTAAAAGGTCCCACAAGTTGATCTTTGATGATCCCAGCCCATACCAGTACCCCACCTCCACCTTGCTGGTGTCTGAGTCGGTACGGAGCTCTCTGCCCTTTACTGATCCAGCCTATGGCCCATCCATCTGGCCCATCAAGAGTCACTCTCATTTCATCAGGCCATAAAACCTTTGATAATTCAGTGTTCAGATATTTCTTGGCCCAGTCCTGACGTTTTATCTTATGTTTCTTGTTTAGAGGTGGTTGTTTTTCAGCCTTCCTTACCTTGGCCATGTCCCTGAGTATGGCACACCTTGTGCTTTTTGATACTCCAGTAACGTTGCAGCTCTGAAATATGGTAAAACTGGTGGCAAATGGCATCTTGGCAGCTTCACGCTTGATTTTCCTCAATTCATGGGCAGTTATTTTGCACCTTTTTTGCCCTCACGCTTCTTGTGACCCTATTGGCTATTTGCCATGAAACGCTTGATTGTTCGGTGATCACGCTTCAAAAGTTTGGCATTTTCAAGACTGCGGCATCCCTCTGCAAGACATCTCACAATTTTGGACTCTACTGACCCAGTTTGCCTAAGGAAAGGCATTTGCCTAATAATTAAGCACACCTTATATAGGGTGTTGATGTCATTACACCACACCCCTCCTCATTACAGAGATGCACATCACCTGATTTACTTAATTAGTAGTTGTCTCTCAGCCTATACAGCTTGGAGTAGGACAACATGGATAAAAAGTATCATGTGATCAAAATACTCATTTGCCTAATAATTCTGCACACATATCTGTATGATCCCCATCCTGGTACTGTATATATGATCCTCATCCTGATATCCTGGCACATGGCTCCCATCCTGGTACTAACCCCTTCAATCCTGTTACATGGTCCTATTCTGGTACATATGGTATACATGGCCCTCCTCCTGATATATATATATATATACCCCCATCCTGGCACATGCTCCCCCATCCTGGTGCATGTCCCCCATCAAGGTGCATGGTGGGTCTATGGTTTTCTTTGGGATATGCTAAGCCTTGTAGGATCCTGGTGTCGGTCATGTAGGGTGTTCCCAGTAAACTCCAAGTCTTGTCAGGGGTTTCCAGTATCCAGTGGTTAGTACCTACCAAATACAGGATAACTGGTGATCCACCAAAAGGGCCCTAAATTCCCATGGCTCATTAATATATAAGGGTGTGAAGGCTAGCCCAAATGGTGTGATCCCTCAGAAGAAGCACAAATTACTGAATTATTAATGCTGACTATGTTAGAGAGGTGTCAGGACCCGCTCAGCATTGCAACCTGCTTACAATTTAGCTGTGTGTTCGCCTACCAGTCAATGTGCCCATGCTGACCACTTTCCATCATTGAAAGTACCAATGTGCACCTGGACATCAGGACTTGACTCCAATATTAGATCCCAACCCAAGGGAGACTTACACAATGTTATTATAAGTGTATGGCTGATCAGTATACATATAAAATATGTATAAAGTGCCATATTTACCATCCCCCACTAATTGTGCTTTATGCCTCCTACCCATTCTCAGAATGAATAAAGTGTCATACTTTCTAGCACAAGTATAAGTGCAATGTTATCACACTGTGGTTTCCATTAGATGTGGTTAATCTTTCAAGTAAATTACATATGAAAAAATGCTTATAAAAACATTTAGATCATGTGGATATAATATAGTGTCGGGTCTTCTGTCTATGACTGCAGGAGCCACCGTACATGTAGAGTGTTTGGCCAAAAAAGATATAGAGAAGGCAGTGGGGTCCCCATAATCATGGTAGACCACACAGGCAGTATGGAGCCATGAGTTACCGGAGACTTTTAGCTTTGGCAGTAATTGTGTGGGAACTGTGGGGGGAGTCACTGTGAGTTCTCTTTATGTGGGGTTATCTAGGAGGACTGTGGGCGTATCATACTGGGTGTGAGTTTGTCGGGCATCATATTATGTGGGGGGCTGTGGGGACATCATACTATGTGGGGGGCTGTGGGGACATCATGCTGTGTGGGGGGCTGTGGGGACATCATGCTGTGTGTGGGGGCTGTGGGGACATCATACTGTGTGGGGGGCTGTGGGGACATCATACTATGTGGGGGCTGTGGGGACATCATGCTGTGTTGGTGGCTGTGGGGACATCATGCTGTGTGCGGGGCTGTGGGGACATCATGCTGTCTGGGGGGCTGTGGGGACATCATACTATGTGGGGGGCTGTGGGGACATCATGCTGTGTGGGGGGCTGTGGGGACATCATGCTGTGTGTGGGGGCTGTGGGGACATCATACTGTGTGGGGGGCTGTGGGGACATCATACTATGTGGGGGCTGTGGGGACATCATGCTGTGTGGGTGGCTGTGGGGACATCATGCTGTGTGGGGGGCTGTGGGGACATCATGCTGTCTGGGGGGCTGTGGGGACATCATACTATGTGGGGGGCTGTGGGGACATCATGCTGTGTGGGGGGCTATGGGGACATCATGCTGTGTGTGGGGGCTGTGGGGACATCCTACTATGTGGGGGGCTGTGGGGACATCATGCTGTGTGGGGGCTGTGGGGACATCATGCTGTGTTGGGGGGCTGTGGGGACATCATGCTGTGTGGGGGGCTGTGGGGACATCATACTGTGTGAGGGGCTGTGGGGACATCATACTATGTGGGGGCTGTGGGGACATCATGCTATGTGGGGGGGCTGTGGGGACATCATGCAGTGTGGGGGCTGTGGGGACATCATGCAGTGTGGGGGCTGTGGGGACATCATGCAGTGTGGGGGCTGTGGGGACATCATGCTGTGTGGGGGGCTGTGGGGACATCATGCAGTGTGGGGGCTGTGGGGACATCATGCAGTGTGGGGGGCTGTGGGGGCATCATGCTGTGTGGGGGGCTGTGTGGGGGGCTGTGGGGACATCATGCTGTCTGGGGGGCTGTGGGGACATCATACTATGTGGGGGGCTGTGGGGACATCATGCTGTGTGGGGGGCTGTGGGGACATCATGCTGTGTGTGGGGGCTGTGGGGACATCCTACTATGTGGGGGGCTGTGGGGACATCATGCTGTGTGGGGGGCTGTGGGGACATCATGCTGTGTGGGGGGGCTGTGGGGACATCATGCTGTGTGGGGGGCTGTGGGGACATCATACTGTGTGAGGGGCTGTGGGGACATCATACTATGTGGGGGCTGTGGGGACATCATGCTATGTGGGGGGGCTGTGGGGACATCATGCAGTGTGGGGGCTGTGGGGACATCATGCAGTGTGGGGGCTGTGGGGACATCATGCAGTGTGGGGGCTGTGGGGACATCATGCAGTGTGGGGGCTGTGGGGACATCATGCTGTGTGGGGGGCTGTGGGGACATCATGCAGTGTGGGGGCTGTGGGAACATCATGCTGTGTGGGGGGCTGTGGGGACATCATGCTGTGTGGGGGGCTGTGGGGACATCATGCAGTGTGGGAGGCTGTGGGGACATCATGCTGTGTGGGGGGCTGTGGGGACATCTTACTGAAAGGTATATGTACTACACAGTTCTAGCATTGAGTTCTGTATTGAAGACGTTTTGAACTCTTAAATGAAAATCCAGCCTTATTTATGTCAAAAGTGACCTCAACCTATTTGGTCAGGAAAACATGGTTTTCGATTGTCGTGTATGGGTCTAATCTTGAACTATTACAACAAGGAAGTGTGCAAAAAAATATTTTTACAACGCTCACACTTTGTGAGGTAGACAGTGGTATATACATGTCTGGTTTATAGAGATTTTTCTTTAAGCTTTGTAAAAATAAATGTATATGATTTACCAGCCTCAGGCTAGGGTCACACATACCAGCCTTTTATGCTTCAGGTCTGTTTTTGTAGCAAAATTTAGCATTTTTATTTCTAAGTTCCAAAAACAGATTTGTTAACGGATGGTAAGGGCACCTGCGTTTTTCAAAAAACGCATGCGCTTTTATGCAGCAGCCCAAAAACGCTGCTAGCATTACAAAAATGCATGCGTTTTTTTAACATGGGGTCCTATGGGAGACGCATGTGTTAACGCATGGACATAACGCATGCGTTAACGCATGCATTGCCCACCCCAGCTATATAAGCACCTCTTTATATATCAGCAGATCACATAGAGATATCTGCACTTTGAACTTAATATCAATAATATGTAAAAGAAATAAAATCAAAATACATAAACTAAATGTTGAAATTACAAAAAAAAAATTATATAAATATTATTTCAAGGGGGACAACAGTTTTGGCCATGACTGTACATATGAGACTGAAGAAACAATTTGTAGTTCTGAAGCCTCGGTCACTCCAGCTCTATTCCCTTAATATCGCCCCCTCCTGCTTGACTAACTGTGTCTGCACTGTGTGACTTCGGGCAAATGAGTCGTCAGTCAAGCAGGAGCAGGTAGCGGTGGGTGTTGAAATAGAGCTGGAGTGACCGAGGTTTCAGATCTACAAATAACTCTTCAGCCTCATTTGCATATCATTTCAAATTCTGATTTCTCAGTAACAGAAGACAGGACTGGCCATTAAAAGTTATTGCTGGACTTGTCTTTAAAAAGGGGCTACATGCACATATAAAATGTTTTTGGGGGAGAAATCCTGCTGATAAATAATAATATTAAGTTTTATTCATATAGCGCCAACATGTTCCGCAGCGCTTTACAATTCACTGGGTATTCAATACAATACAATTAGGGATGAGTGAGTATACTCGCTACTATTCGGAACTCGCCGAATAGTAGTGGTATTCGGCTACTCGCTACTCTCCGAGTACTTTTGTGTACTCAGGAGTAGCGAGTAGTCCTAATACTTTCGCAGTGTATCTATAGATACACTGCGAAAGTAGCCTAAAAGTGATTAAAAGTTGTTAAAAATAATAAAATTACATACTCACCTTATCCGACGCCTGCACCGGGACCGGCAGAGAAGACATCCGATCGCTGAACAACGACCTGTGACTACCAGCCAATCAGATGGCCGGTAGCGATCTGGCCAATCAGATGGCGCCACGTCACAACCACGTGATCGCTAGCGGCCAGTTTGCAAGGTCCTAGATGTACTGTCAGTGAGTAATTGTGGTTGAGCGGCAGCTCCCATTTCCCTCTCCCATTGCTTCTAGTTTGCTTGGTGCATTGGTCTCCCACTACTCACATTTTGGACATTGTTCCTGGAAGGGGGTCAAAATAATTTTGGTTAACATGAGCTCCACATCGGCATACTTGTCTTCATGCAATGAAGCACGATCCAAGAAGCTTGATTCATTATTTGCAGGAGGATCGGTTCCGGATGCATGCACTCCGGACATAGGAAAAGCCTTTAATATTCTTGAAAAAACCCTCCTCCAACATTTGCGTGTGTGGTGGGACCATGCCACCCTGAATAAATATGCATCACTCAAAATGATCCGTAGAGGACTTAGGATCAAGAAGGTAGCCTCCACACAGTTCAATGAGGAGTTTTCCAGAAAATGGAACCCTATTGTATCAGAGTGTTCCTTAAAGCTGATAGACTTAATTCTTGTGGACGAGAAAGTGGAGTTAAGTCAGTTGATGGAAACTATAATCAAGTTACAGGAGGAAGCAGATAAATTCATAGGAGAGGAATCTTATGAAATTTTAAATACCATGATACACAAGAGGATTGATGATCTCCAGAAATCTATTTTGGAAACCAAGAAACTCAAACTCGACAGAGATCACAAGGCTTACGAGTCCAGCGATGTATAACTGTGGAAAAAGAACTTTCCGAGAACTCCTCGCACTTTGCATACCCCCCACACTCCTCGCACTCCACAGGTCTAATAATCCACCGAAACCTCCGCAAAAACCTCATCCAATTTTGAGATATCTATCTGGGTCTGGGAATCGTAATGTAAGCTTTTCATCTCCTACAAATATGGCACCTCACATAGTCAGGTGTCACAATGGGGTATTGCACCCGTAAAAGAGGTGTAATTTCCCCAGCTGTAAGTGGATCCTAGGTTGGTGGGTGGGACCCATTCCTGCACTCCCACATAGGAGAGGGAGGTTACCCGGGAGGGGGATATATTCACCTCTAGGGGGAATAAAAGAGGTCAGTCAGTAGGACATAATAGTCAGAATATGTACGTCTGAGAGTCAGGACAGTCGGAGGAAGAGGAAAAGAGAAAGAGTGTGGAACGAGGCGGAATGTTTACCCAAACAGCTCTACGCTGGACCGGAGGAAAGGAAAGACAGGATCCTGAGGGGATCCTGAGAGAGGGCGCCCGACGTGCGGAGTCTGGGCCCTAGAGAGAAAAAGGGAAACCCAGCGTGGAGCGACCATACTCCAGAGAATTCCCCAGTCCACCACGGGAACGCCAGGCCCGAGGAAACGGCCAGAGTCTACCTCTGCAGTCAACCGGCTGCTGTGGTTTATCTATCAGCTGCGGCAATCTGCCAGACGGAGCGGTCTGCCTGCTTCCTCACCTCGAGGGAGGGGAGCCCCAAGTCTACCTACAAGGAGCCATTGGGTATAGATCCATCCTAGGCGGGGAAGAAAGGACACGGGTTCGTCAACTAAGGTTTACCACGGGTTCCACCATACCACCTGGCATCCACTTGCAGCCACCCGTAGAGCTACCTGCTTGAATACCATCTTGCTGAACTCTGGACTCTGTATTTTACTGCTGAATGTTTACAGTAAAGTACCCGGGAGAAAGTGACTTTGCCTTTGTGTGGTTATCTTCATCATCCTGCTTGCTTACAAGAACGCTGACCCGGAGGCCCAGCTCCGCCTGTAGGGAGCTTTGCCATCTCAGCCGCATTACCATCGACCTCCGGCGGACTGTGGCGGCGCTGGTGACCCATCACCAGGTACTACAGGTGGCGTCACATGACAAACTCTTATCCCCTGTGCATACACCCCTTATTGAAATGTCACCCAGGCCACGGGCTCAGGTGGTGCCACCCGTGACATCCCCGTGAAAGCACCCACCGAGCCTGATACCCGAGTACCCCAGGGCCTGGGGCTCGACACAAACACCTCTGAGGCTTCAGAGGAGTCGGCAAATTCTGAGGAGGAAACTAATGCTGGAACTTCCAGCAGATATTACAACACCAGGTTTACAATGGCCCAAAAAACGGAGAAGGAGATCAAAGAGGAAATTGAGGACGAGGTGGAGGCTGGAAGAAAGGAGTGAGTAAATCTGATGACTTTACTGTATTAAATCTGTCAGCTACGGTTTTGTCTCACCCGCCATTACAGGTGCTGAACTTTGCACCAACATTGAGAGCTGATTTGTTTCAAACTATTAAAGATCTCAACAAGTTTACACAAAAATTTAACGGTTTAAAAAACACTTTTTTGACAGTAATTCTATAGAAGATGGTAAAGATGACAATAGAACTGTTGTTGAATCTGATTGTAATTATTCATGTGAATGTTATCCATTGCATTTGGAACTGAGTGAGGTTTTGGTTCCAAAAAATCTAAATTCTACAGCTGCACATAATGAAGTTGAAATTTGCAGAGAAAACAAAAATAAAAACGCAAAATTTATGGTGCGTAATCCAGTTTATTGTCCCACCTCCTCAAGAGCACCTATAATGGAAACTTTCCAAAAGGCTATGGAAATGGATCTAAAGGAACAACTCTGTAGTTAATTTATCAGCTCCTGAATGTAGGGCTCTGAATGAGCTGAAAAGTGATCCTAACATAATTATTAGATCCTCTGACAAGGGCGGTTCAGTGGTCATTTTAGATTCTATAAATCTGAAGTAGAAAGAATCCTCTGAGATAATAACGTACCGCTCCTTGTCATATGATCCTACCCCAAATTTCCAATCGGATTTGAGGCTTCTTTTGAATGAAGCCATTACCATGGGAGTAATTGATCAAACCATTAAAGATTACTTGTTTGTTGAGAGACCTGTATGTCTGGTTTTTCATGTCCTCCCCAAGACCCACAAAAACTCATTTCCCCCACCTTTGAGACTGATCGTGGCAGGCATTGGGTTTCTCCATGAAAGTGTCACGGTGTAGTTAGAATGCTGATAAGGGAATGGCAGTTATGGGCAGGGTGACCAGGGAAGACTAGTCTGACCCTAGTCTGGGAACCCTGAATAGCCTTGATCCCGAAGGTATCTCTGAAGGTGAGAAGGTTCGGGCCTCCAGACTCTCCCTAAAACTCCTCCACCAGCCCTGTGCTATTCCCCCTTCAACTCCCTCTACAGAACTAGGATACAGCAACTCCAAAGGAAAGGGCATCAGCCACACAAATACACAGGCCTACACAGCACGGCTTTCAGGCATAGAATGAGACTCTATCAGCAGCACCACCTGGTGGAAGGAGAGGCTACTTAAAGACCTGTGGGAGCGGAGCCCAGGGGAGTCACACATTAACCCCTCAACCAGCAGCCGAACCTCATAGTGAATGCAGTTCTGGAGCACAACACAGGAGGCAAAGACCCTCACAACCATCAATGAGGCAGCTCTTAAAGACAAACACATACACAGCAGCATCCAGCAATGTCAGCGCCAGCTAAGCGTGTGACAGAAAGGCTCTCGGAGTGGGTGAATTTGAAGTTGCAGGTCTTGTTGGAGGGCATACCTGGCAGAATAAGTGATCCGAAACATCTTCTACAGACATTGGAAAGGATCAAATGGGATAACAAATCTAGTTGGATAACATGTGATGTTACACAACTATACTTGTCTATTCCCCATGATAGAGCTATTTGGGCTTTGCAACAAATCTTGAACGAAACCGATGTCTTTTCCGAACCAGAAAAATAATTTTTACTTATCAGCATTAAACATCTGCTCAATAGAAATTTCTTTAAGTTTGATGGAACATTTTATGTTCAACAGGGCGACTGCCCAATGGGGGCCAAATTTTTACCTTCACTAGTGAACTTATATATGTATAAGTGGTAACAAATGTTTATTTATTCAGAAAACAATCCTTTCAGTCACAACATTCGTTGGTACGGGAGATACATCGACGACATGATCTTCATCTGGAGACACTCGATCGATGTAGCTCCCATATCCACTCCCCTCTCCCTGTTGGATTTCTTTCACACCAATGATTTTAATCTTTCATTTACTATGGAAATCCATGCAGAATCTACCCCTTTTTTGGATGTTCAGCTGACGTGCTGTGCAAGCACGGGTAAAATTCATTCTATATTATACCGTACAAAAATCAGCAGTAACATGTAACATGTTCCAAAAAATCTACCTTTTGGGCGAGATGATTTGAGCAAGGAGAAATTACTCTGGAAGATGTGACTATCTTAAAGAGGCAGAACATATGGAAAGTGGATTAAAGCAAAGGGGATATAAATCATGGATGATCAGAAGAGCCAGGAACATCACAGATAGTAAGGAAAGGGATGCTTTATTGTTGTAGGGGGACAACAGAAACATGGATAAGAGGAAATGGTTACCTACATTTGTTACCTCATATAGTGAGAATTTTGAGAATATTAGGAATATTCTGAGAAAATATATTCCCATTAGGGATGGGCGAGTCTACTCGCTAGGACTCGTTACTCGGCGAGTAGTAACGGACTCGCAGGACTCGGTACTCTGCGAGTTTCCCAGCGATTACTCGCACAGCAACGAGTCCAATGCAAATCAATATCAATCCTAGTTTTGTCAGAGAGTCTGACAAAACTAGGATTGCCATTGACTTGCATTGGTCTGATTACTGTGCAAGTAATCGCAGGGAGACTCGCAAAGTAACTGCTGTTACTTTGCGAGCCGAGTCCAGCTGTCTGCTCTGTGCAGGCTGCCGCAGCTCCAGGGTCCTAGAGCCCGCCTGCTCACAGAGATGATGTAGCAGTGCTGAGATTGTTCTCAGTCTGCTCATTCCCTGTGCATAGACATCTATATCTATGCACAGGGATGTAGCAGAGAGGACATCGCGTTTTGGACTACGTCGGACGGAAGAGGATTTTTTTAATTACAGATGGAGTCCCTAATGGCTTTTTTTTTTATTTCTAATAAAATTTTTTCTCTATGTTGTGTTTTTTTAACCCTGTATTGGAGTTTCTTAGTGGCCGGGTCAAACGTGGCCTGACATTAAGAATCTCGGGCTTAATACCAGCTTGTATAACAAAGCTGGTATTAACCCCTTTATTACCCAGCGTGCCACCACCACCAGGGCCGCTGGAAGAGCGAAGTTCAGCGCCAGAGGATGGCGCTTCAATGAACGCGCCATCTTCTGGGGCGGCTGCGGGCTGCAATTTGCAGCGGGGTGTGCCCAGAAAGCTTGGGCCTCCCTGCACTGCGGATTCCAGCCCCCAGCTGCTTAGCTGTACCTGGCTAGACATAGAAATTGCGCGGAGCCCCACGCATTTTTTTTTTATTATTTCATGAAATTCATGAAATAATTAAAAAAAAGGGCTGCCCTATATTCTTGTGTCCGGCCAGGTACAAATAGGCACCTGGGGGTTGGGGGCAGCCCGTCGCTGCCTGCTGGATCCGGCTGGTTCCAGAAATACGGCGAAGCCCACGTGAATTTTTTTTCTGACAAATCCATGTACCAGGATGGAGGGATCAAATACCAGGATGGGGAGGCCATTAATCAGGTTACAAGGGCCATGTACCAGGATGGGAGAGCCATGTACCAGGGTGGGGGGTATGTACCAGGAAGGGGGCGATGTACCAGGATGAGGAGCCATGTACCAGGATGGGGGGACATATATACCAGGATGGTGATCATATATACCATGATGGGGGACATATATACCACGATGCAAAGTGCCATGTACTAGGAAGGTGGGACCATGTTCCAGGATGGGGGTCCATGTACCAGGATGGTGGGCCATATATACCAATATGGTGGGGCCATATACCAGGATGGGGGATATATATACCCCCGATGGGTCATATATACCAGGATGGGGGAGTTATGTACCAGGATAAGGGCGATGTACTAGTAATTGGGGTATATACTAGGATGGGGGACATATATACCAGGATGTGGGTCATGTACAAGGATGATGGACATATATATTGATTGCAAGACTGGCACCGGCATTATAAGACAGACCCCATTTAACATTAAATATTCTTTTTTCTCTTTTCCTTCACCAAACTTCAGGTGCGTTTTATAAAGCGCAAAATACGGTAATAATCTTGTAGTAGTGGTCATTGCCATTAAAAGGTATCACAACTACATGGTTATTATTTTGGTTCTCCCACTGAGAGCAATCTTTACATTTCTATAAATGGATATATCCTGTTATCATCTATCAGTCTAGTTTTACTCTACATGTGTCACCTAAGCCGGCCTCGCCCCCCTAAACCAAAACCACAGAGGTTCTCTATTTCCACTGTCGGTCACAACCATTGACGACCAATCAGTGTCCCACCTCTATGCAAATCATCGACTCCGAGGGGCACGACTAAACCCTGCTCCTTCCTATACTTGTTGTTTTTGGACATCCCCAGACCCTCGGCACCCCGACCACCCCGGCCCCAACATCACACACTATGTGACCTCTGTTTTGCACTTTTGAGTTATTTAGGTTACCCATAAAGTTACTGGTAATGCCGCTCTGTGCAGTTTGTGGTCTTGAGTGTTGCTTCTTGTGGACTGGATTTCCCCTTTAAAAAGAGCTGACTAATAGCTGAAGCCCTGACAGACGTGTGGGCTCCGGTGCTCCAGGAGATTGTGTATAATCTGCAAGTCAAGAACACACAACATTCCTGTAATTACTAGAAAAAAAATATTCAAAAAGATGACAAACGCTGTGATAATGTCAATGTGCGATAATGCAGAATAAAGGACTGGAAGCAGTCGCTCCCTGCTGATGCTGCACTACAATTCCCAGCATTTCTTGCAACGTTATTACAATTCATAAGCATAAAGGATGAATTCCTTATGGAAATGCAATATATTACTTGGCATAGGGGCACACCAGGGGACTAACGGGTTCAACGGTGGGCCAGTTCAAGGATAGATAGAGATAATGGGTAGATAGCAAGGCCGGGTGGCAGGGAGGCATTTGCCCCCAGGCCGGTGGATTAGCAACAGTTCAGGGCGGCCCAGCCGTCCTGAAAGCGAAATCATCATGTCGGTAGCTCAGGAGAGCGGATGCTTGCCGGCACGGTGCGGCCGCACTCACCTGACAGCGGGACGCAGCAGGTGGGCGTCAGCGGCTGACAGGGACTCGGGGGCAGCAGCGTTGTTATGGCACCAGGATTGGATAACCCAGGGTTCAGACAGGATTTAGAGGCGTGTCATGTACAGCGTGCTATGTCAGCACACCTCTGACTGAACCCTGTCTGAACCCTCCAGAGCGGAGCGCAGTGAAGACAGGACCTGGCGGTGCCATCCATTACTGTCTCTGTTGTGTCTGTGAGAGGCTGGCGGTCGCCGAGTGAGAGGAGAAGGCCAGTCTGAGTCCCCCACTCCCTGCCTGCTGCAAAGTGCACTGCCTGCTGTTCTGTAAGTGTCCATATACTGTCCATGATATCCTAGCTTTGGTTAGTGGCCATCTGATTGAATCTGCATTGATATATTCATCATCATATTCTCTCATATTGCTCTATTGACAATAGATCAATATATCATGAGAAATGTGTATAGTGCACCCCCCCTGTATGTACTGCACCCTCTATCTAGTACCTGTGTATTATACATAGGTACTATATACAGGGTGCAATATACACAAGCATTATATACATTGTCCAGTACACACATTGTATAATATTGCACCCTCTGTACACGCTGAACCCTGTATATAGTACTTGTGTATACTGCACCCTGTATATACTGAACCCTGTATTTAATACTTGCATATACTGCACCCTTTATATAGTATTTGGGTATACTGCACCCTGTTTATACGCCATTCTGTATATAGTGCCTGTGTATTATACACAGGTACTATACAGGGTGCAGTATATAGTACCTGGGTAGTAATACTTGTTTCTGTACTGATGGAGGTTTTAGAGATACAATTTGGTACTGTTGGTGGTTCTGGTGATGTATTCTTGTGCAGTTATTGGTTCTGATCCTTTACATGTAATGGCCACTTTACACGCGGCTACATTTCTAGCTTATCCACAGGTAACTTACTGGCTGCAGTGAAATCATGGAGATAAGGTTCTATCTTGTTGCTTTGTACAAATGGAATAATGTCTCCATGATTTCACTGCAGCCAGTAAGTTACCTGTGGATAAGCTAGAAATGTAGCCGTGTGTAAAGTGGCCATTATACCTAACCCTAACAACTAACCCCAACACCTAATTCTAACACCTAACCCTAACACCTATCCCAATCCATAACACCTAACCCTAACATTTTACCCTAACCCTAACCCCTAATCCTAACACCTAACCCTAACCACTAAATCTAACTCTTAAATTTAACCCCTAATGACTCACCGTGGTCGGGGACTCCGGTTTAGACAGGCAGTAGCTTCTTCCTCCTTGTCACGAATGGACCGCGCCTGCCGGTAGTGGGGCCCGGTTGAGTGCAGATCAAAAGTTGAAGACGTCTTGCGGGAACAGATTAAGGGGTTAATTGTTTCGTGACGCCACCTATGAGTAGTTCGGTAACTTTACCGACGCTGCGAGGCCTCCGGGGGATGGAATGCAGCAAGATGTTACGCTCCCCACAGGCTAAGCGATGATCCCCGGAGCCAGGAGCTGCTTAAGATGTTGTGCGGCAGCTGCGGTAACCTTGTGTGCAGACGAACGTAGTCATAAGGAAGCACGGACACTGTAAGTCTCTGTAACGGGTAATTTACTGTAACCAGCAAGCAGTACATGGCATACAGTTAACGGGTAGTGGACCGGGTGGACTCAGCAGTGATAGGTGTCCCTCAGAGATCCGCGGTGTTCCTCCATTCTAACTAAGTAAGTTGCCGTTGTCGCCCAGGAATCCCAGGTCGGGTACAGGGAGGCTGCTTGAATGCCCTATCCGGGGTATACGTTGCGGATGTTTTGGGGAGCCTTGGGTCCCTTGGTGGGTACACCGCTGGTTAGACGACTGGATTTGGCGATGGTGGGGTGCTCCTGTAGAGCTGCTCCTCCACTCTTCTGGTTCGCATAGCAGAGCTGAACTGCTGCTAGCTTCGGTACCAGTTCGGTTGGTAATGCACCGGGAGTAATGGTGCTCAACCGTGGTAAGGGTGAGGAGATGGCCGGTAGAAGGTGGCCAGGGGGCTGCACCGACTGTGCAACCCCCTCTCCTAGGTTGCAGAGCTGGAATCTGCAGAGTAGGGATGGGCGAATCTACTCGCTAGGACTCGTTACTCGGCGATTACTCGCACAGCAACGAGTCCAATGCAAATCAATGGCAATCCTAGTTTTGTCAGAGACTCTGACAAAACTAGGATTGCCATTGACTTGCATTGGTCTGATTACTGTGCAAGTAATCGCTGGGAAACTCGCAAAGTAACTGCTGTTACTTTGCGAGCTGAGTCCAGCTGTCTGCTCTGTGCAGGCTGCCGCAGCTCCAGGGTCCTAGAGCCCGCCTGCTCACAGAGATGATGTAGCAGTGCTGAGATTGTTCTCAGTCTGCTCATTCCCTGTGCATAGACATCTATATCTATGCACAGGGGATGTAGCAGAGAGGACATCGCGTTTTGGACTACGTCGGACGGAAGAGGATTTTTTTAATTAAAGATGGAGTCCCTAATGGCTTTTTTTTTTATTTCTAATAAAAAATTTTCTCTGTGTTGTGTTTTTATTAACCCTTTATTGGAGATTCTTAGTGGCTGGGTCAAACGTGGCCTGACATTAAGAATCTCGGGCTTAATACCAGCTTGTATAACAAAGCTGGTATTAACCCCTTTATTACCCAGCGTGCCACCACCACCAGGGCCGCTGGAAGAGCGGGGTTCAGCGCCAGAGGATGGCGCTTCAATGAACGCGCCATCTTCTGGGGCGGCTGCGGGCTGCAATTTGCAGCGGGGGGTGCCCAGAAAGCTTGGGCATCCCTGTGCTGCGGATTCCAGCCCCAGCTGCTTAGCTGTACCTGGCTAGACATAGAAATTGCGCGAAGCCCCACGCATTTTTTTTTTATTATTTCATGAAATTCATGAAATAATTAAAAAAAAGGGCTCCCCTATATTCTTGTGTCCGGCCAGGTACAAATAGGCACCTGGGGGTTGGGGGCAGCCCGTCGCTGCCTGCTGGATCCGGCTGGTTCCAGAAATACGGCGAAGCCCACGTGAAATTTTTTTCTGACAAATCCATAAAACAATGTAATATAAAGGGATTGCATCTTTATTAACCCCTGGACCATGGGTGAGGGGTTAATAAAGATGCAGTCCCTTTTTTAGGATTGTTTTATTGATTTTTCAGAAAAAAAATTACATGGGCTTCGCCGTATTTCTGGAACCAGCCGGATCCAGCAGGCAGCCACGAACAGTGACACCCATGAAGGGAGGGAGAAGAAGGAAGAACCGAGAGCACGAGGAGCAAGGAGGGTGGCAGGATAAATGGCGGAGTCAGGTCGGTACGGAATGGAGCACAGGGTGGAAGGAGCAGACTCCCCGGTTCCGGCCGGAAAGCCAGATACCAGGGTTGGATGTCATGTTCTTGGATGAGGATGCCCCGAGTTCCCCGGAGAAAGACCAGGGTCAGTCACACCTACTGGACCCAGACTGGTTGACGCTACTGGGTCGCCGACTTCGGCGGGCAGGGCACATGGAGAGTGCTTGCCATGTACCCGGTCGGATCGTGTGGTGGAGGCCCTGAGTAAATGCTGCACAGGCAACAGACTGTGTGAGTAAGCACTTGTTTTCTCTTGTTTTCCCCACCCAGCTGTTCCTGATTATGTGTTCCCTTATTAAACATGAACATTGTGGTTATGGACGCTGATTAACCCTGACTAGAGTTGTACAGTGCTGTGCAAATTAATTGGGACAAAGCATTTTTTAAGTAAAATCGTAAGTTGGGGTTACCAGTCAGTGATTCAAACCAGTTTTAACTACTTTGAACAGGTGTGAGTAACAACATGTGGTTTGACTGGTGTTAGTCAGAAAATAACAGCTAGCTGCCCCCTCAGCTTCAGGTGAGAGCTTGTTTCTGTGAGGAGTGGTTTAGTGTACTTTTTCTCTCAGTGTGATTCGTGCCTGTAAAATTGGATGTTACTCTACGGAAGAGGTCTAGAATTATTACTCTTAATGAACATACAAGTCTGATTGTAAGAGAAATCGCTTCCACCGTTGGGATTGGAAAATCTACCGTTTCAAGAATAATTCGCACCCAATGAAACTGGATCGTTTTCTCCAAAACAAAAAGGGAAATGTGGTAGAAAAAGGAAAACGACACCAAGAACTGATAAACACTTATCAGCAATAGTAAAACTAAGGCAAGAAAAGCAAGTAAAGACTTGCTTTGTCCCAATTAATTTGCACAGCACTGGATATACTTTAGTTAGCGCACTAAGGTGTGCTTCCTATTGGTTTTATAGTACGCTTTCATTATATGTATGTGAATGTTTTGCACTTGAAAGGACAATAGCACTTGTGACCGCAACGCTCAAAAACCTACTGACGTGGCCAAAGTACCGGTCAGTTTCGTCCCTATTGCCACGCCCAGGGTTTGCAAAAAGGGTTTTTCTTGTGGTGTGTTACCGAAGACTAGAGATGATGGACAACCATTGAACTGTTTGAACTGCTGCACTTTTTTCTACTTTTTCTAGTTTTCTATCCCCATGCCCCTTTTAGAAGCTAGATATGTTTTGTCATGTAACGTTCGCGCCATGAGCCTCCCATTCCGGGAAGAAGAAGTATACTTGTAAGTTGTTGTTGTTGTTGTTATATGCATAAAAAAATGTTTGAGCTTTAGTGTACCCCCGAACCAAGTCCTAGCACATGGACGTGCTATCCTTTGCTCAGGGGGAGTTTGGAGCTGCTGCGGACCGGTCGCCACTAGATGGCGCAGCAGCCGGGATTGGTAAGTGGGTCTCCCTACACAAACACCCAACACACTCCTGATCCTAAGTCTAGGGACTCTTTGTACAGCAACGGGATAGTGGAAGGAGTCAGGTGGTGGGTGGAAAGTTAGAGAAGAACCCGGGTAGGGGAGTTAATAAAAGCACACAGACGAACGGACACAACACACAAGTTCAGAGAGAGAAGACCTTAGTTCAGAGAAGTGGAGAGAGACAACACCAAGTTTAGAGAGACCCAAGACCAGTCAAGTTCAGTCAGGGGGCGAGACCATCATACAAGACTGAGAGGACACGGACCCGGCGGCCTGTTCCACTATGGGGCTTGCCCAGGTCCAAGACTGTGAACCGTATTGAAAGACAGAAGGAGTCTAGGTGTGCCCAAATTAGCGGGGACACTGAGGACTGGGCTGGAACCCGAGTGCCGGCTCTGCTGAAGTGGCCAGGATGCCAACCACAAACCCTGGCGGGGTGCGGGGTCTTTATGTCCCATGACCCAACTTATGGTGCAGTGAGGAGAATGCCGTCGTATTAGAGCTAGGGGACTCGGAGAGTCACCCACTGAAAGTCCATGACTACTGGATCGTAGCTAGTATGTGAACAGACTGAAAAGGCCCGAAAGAGACACGAAAGTGATTGACGCAGACAAACCATCCCGACTGCTTAGACTACACCGGAGCCGCTGCTGAACTGTTGTAAGCTGTACCATCTGATGAGAAAAGAGAGTAAAACCGGTTAAAACTCTTTGCTGTCTGAGCATTCTTGTGTGACTGAGGGGAGATTGACTAGTTTTGTGATCCGGCAGCAGGAGGCTACCCGTAACCGTGAGCTCTGCACCCTGGTGAACCTGCACTACACTACTTCCCAGTTGCCCTGGGGACCAGCCCTACCCATGGAAGGCTCAACATCCTCGCTGATACCCCCATCATCCCCAGAGGTCCCAACTACAGTGGCGGCTACCCATAGCCGCACACCACAGGTGGCATCATGTTAATTCCCAATTATTAATTCCCCTCTGAACTTTTATTGACTTCCCAGGGCCACGGAGCCGGGTCCCACAGCAGAAATTGCCGCCCGGTTCCAAGTACCCCACGGCCGTAGGCGAGTCAAAGAATGATCAATGAGAGATTGGGCGGCACGGGGGCTCATTAGTCAGCAGTGCTGGGGTCCTGGCTTCAAATCACACAAAGGTCTAAAACCACATATGTGTGACGCCCTGCTCACGCAGGTAGCCACAGACTTCTCTAATGCACAGTTGGGTTTCCACAGCAGGTACCTACTGCATGCAACATCTTCCACGCCGGCGCAGTAGGGGGAGCCCAACTTACTGACCTTAGGCAAGGTCCCCTATAAATACTTCTCCTGGGGGAGGAGTTACAGTGTGCAGACGCTAAGAGAGCTGCGAAGACGTCCTGGTGGTCGGTGTCGCGGTTAGGCCCGAACCAGTGACCCGGAGTGGTCATTCTGATGTCCCGCAAGCCTGAGTGGGGACAGAAGGCAAGGGGTAAAGAGCCAAAAGAGAGTGAGGAGCTAGTGGAAGTTCGCCCAAAGACTTATCGGACATTGGTGATCCGCACCTGTAGGATACTCCAGGACTACAGAAAATAGTGTCACACCGTGGAGACTTCAGTCACCCGGTCTCCCTGTGGGTCAGAGAGAGGGAGCCAGGGACCGCAGTGTAATACAGCAGTGATCAGAGAGGGTAACCTGTGGACCGTACAGGAAGAGAGGACAGAGACAGGAAGAGAGAGGAGGCCGGTCTGGCTGCATGCAGACTGGGCTTCAGCTACAACAGAGGAACAGAGGAGGCCTTATACCCACTTGCTGTGGGGACCCACTGTGCGAACTGGTCACCTGTCAGTGCCCTGGACATCTTTACCTGCCGTGCCACCAGTAAAAGGTAAAAGAGACTTCTGCAGCGTGCGTGTGTCATTCCTCTCCGTTCCCGGTGCCCCTCATAGACTGCTCCATCACTTCCCATCCTATCTACAGCTCCACTCCAAGCTGCCCCTTCACACTACACTGCCCCGGAGGTCCAGTCCTACCTGTAGAGGACTTTGCCAACTAGCCGCATTACCAGCTACCTCCGTCCGGACTGTGGCGGTGCTGGTGACCCATCACCAGAAACTACAGGTGGCGTCACGAGTTCTGTATATAAAATCCCCTGTAAATATAACCCTTTTCAAGGAAGTCACACAGGCCACGGGATCAGCTGTGACACAGGAGCGTTAACCCCTTGGAGCCTGATACCCGAGTACCCCAAAGCCTGGGGCTCGACATATGCACCCGTGAAGCTTATTAACATAATTACAAAAGTATGTTAACTCCTTTAACCCCGGTGAGGGACACAAAGAAAGCTGTTTGGCCATAAGAATCAAAACAATGTAACATGGTGATATTGCCTATAGCAACCAAGGTATTATATCACAAATCAATCTGTGTATGATTAGGTGACAGGCTATATACATTAAGTTATACCAAATAATTAATAATCCTTGGTTGCATAAATCCATTGTCCACCTCTACAACTGTGATTTAATGTTGTGCCTGATTGTATATGACACACACCTCGTACTTGTGGTAATAGGGTATCAAAGTAGCATAATACTAAGTTTATATCGATGAGCAATTCAAAATTCATATATCTACAATGTGTAATGTTGAAAATTAATAAATTCAAATATAATATATCCATTGCCCTTAATAAATGATTACATGGATCATTTGTATGCATATATTACAATATAGTTGTCAATAGTGACGAAAATGTGGCACCACATCCCAATCGATGCGCGGTCCAAATAATTGCCATTTATTGTTTTTTTTATATTATTTTTTTTATTTTTTTCATATTTTATTTTTTTAGTTATTATTTATTATTCTTTATTTTTTATTTATATGTTGTTTACAACAACCAAAGGCAAATATCACATCAGAATGACATATGGTGCACACCCTGCCTGTATGACAATAAGTTATTGTGACCCTATTTCCAACAGTAACAATGGTGAATTTTGATCAAAATATAAATCCCAAAGTTCGGGTATACCCAAAATATAACAAAGGAATAACAAGTCAGCACAATGTGGTGCACTGCTGTCAAACTTTATATACATACAATGTATGGTGTTGAAAATTAATAGATCTAAAGGTAATATACCCATTGTTCTTAGTAACTGATTACATGAATCATTTATATGTATATAATAATAATAATATTTATTCATTTATATAGCGCTATTGATTCCATAGCACTTTACATACATGAGTATATATTACAATATAGTTGTCAATAGTGACAAAAAAGCTGCATCACATCCCAGTCGATGTGGCAGAGAGTTCCATAGTCTCACTTCTCTTACAGTAAAGAATCCGCGTCTGTGATTATGATTAAACCTTCTTTCCTCCAGACGTAGAGGATGTCCCCTTGTCCCAGTCTCAGGCCTAAGAATAAAAAGATCATTAAAAAGGTCTCTGTACTGTCCCCTCATATATTTATACATTATTATAAGATCACCCCTAAGCCTTCATTTCTCCAAACTAAATAACCCCAAGTTTAATAACCTGTCTTGGCATTGCAGACCCCTCAGTCCTCTAATAACCTGTCTTGGTATCAACCTTGTGTGTGGCACCGTATCAAAAGCTTTTGAAAAGTCCATATACACCACATCCACTGCATTTCTTTGGTCCAGTCCAGAACTTACTTCTTCATAGAAGCTTATCAGACTAGTTTGACAGGAACAGTCCCTCGTAAAACCATGTTGATAATGGGTCATGAGGTTATTTTTCTTCAGATACTCCAGTATAGCATCTCTTAGAAAACCCTCTAGGATTTTACCCACAGTAGAGGTTAAGCTTACTGGCCTATAATTTCCAAGTTCAGTTTTTGTCCCCTTTTTGAATATTGGCACCACATTTGCTATACGCCAGTCCTGTGGTACAGACCCTGTTATTATGGAATCTTGAAAGATTAAAAATCATGGTTTATCTATGATGGTACTTAATTCCTGCATTCGTCACTATTGACAACTATATTGTAAAATATGCAAACAAATGATCCATGTAATCATTTATTAAGAACAATGGATATATTATATTTGAATTTATTAATTTTCAACATTACACATTGTAGATTTATGAATTTTGAATTGCTCATCGATATAAACTTAGTATTATGCTACTTTGATACCCTATTACCACAAGTACAAGGTGTGTGTCATATACAATCTGGCACAACATTAAATCACAGTTGTAGAGGTGGACAATAGCTTTATGCAACCAAGAATTATTAATTATTTGGTATAACTTAATGTATATAGCCTGTCACCTAATCATACACAGATTGATTTGTGATATAATACCTTGGTTGCTATAGGCAATATCACCATGTTGCATTGTTTTGATTCTTATGGCCAAACAGCTTTCTTTGTGTCCCTCACCGGGGTTAAAGGAGTTAACATACTTTTGTAATTATGTTCATAAGCTTCACGGGTGCATATGTGGTTTTAGACTTTTAGAATTGTATATAAGATTGTGAAACATTCATTGATGTACTAACGACTAAGGAGTGACCCTCCAAAACACGTCTAGTGTTTCCCCTTCGGGAATAAAGATATATAATCAGAATGGAACAATAAAATGGTTAGGTGTATTCCACAGATAAAGATAAAGTGCAAGGCATCTAACTAGAGTCTGATGGGCCCTGAAGCTAATTTTCCCCCGACCCCCTGACCCCCAGCACATTTAAGTCAGATGTAAGCACCCTTGTAGCTTTCTAAATCCTATAAAGACACACAAGTTGCCCCCCCTTCGTTATGGAGTAATGTCCCCCCATCCTGTACTAATGTCCCCCATCCTGGGCCCCTCCTAGTAAATATGTCCCCCATCCTGGTATAAGTATTTCCCTCATCCCGGTATGTATGTCCTCCTCCTGGGTACATCCTGTTGTATATGTCCCCAATCTAGTATATATGTCCCCACCTTGGTATATATGTCCCTCATCTTGGCATATATGTCCCCCCTGCTGGTATATATGTATATATGTCCCCATCCAGGTATATATGTCCCCCATCATGGTATATATGTCCCCCATTTTGATATATATGTCTCCCATCCTGGTATATATGTCTCCCCTCCTGGTATATATTTCCTTATCCTGGTATATACAGTATGCCATCATCCTGGGCCCATCCTGGTATAAATGTCCCCTTCCTGATATATATGTCCACCATCCTGGGCAAATCCTGGTATATATTTCCCCCATCCTAGTATATATGTCCCCATTTTGGTATAGGACTGCCCTGTTGAGATTTGCGTGAATTTGGCACGGTAGCTCAAAGAATTGATCAATTATTTGCTAAAAATCTCATTTTACACAGTTAGGATTTAATATGTGCATTTGCACTTTTTATATTGCATGCTAACCATAGGCAGCGCTGGCTCCAACCCTCTTTGGTATTCTAGTCCTAATCCCTGGCCTATCCTGATGTATATGTTCCTATCCTGGTATATATGTCGTCCATCTTGGTAAATATGATCCCCATCCTGGGCCCATCTTGATATATATGTCTCTCCTCATGGGCCCACCCTAGTAAATATGACCTAGTGATGGGCGAGTCCTAAATTACTCGGAATCGCTTGACTCTAGCGAGTCCGAGCCCGGGACTCGCTACTCGTTGCGAGTCTAGCTAGTCCAATGTTAATGAATGGGGAAGCGAGTAATTCGAGTAATGTGCGATTTACAAATTGCAGATGTGTCTCGGAAGCTTCAGGCTCTATCTGCTAGAACTCGTTACTCTGTGAGTTTCCCAGCGTTTACTCACACAGTAATGAGTCCAATGCAAATCAATGGCAATCCTAGTTTTGTCAGAGACTCTGACAAAACTAGGATTGCCATTGACTTGCATTGGACTCGTTACTGTGCAATTAATCGCAGGGAAACTCGCACAGTAAGGAGTCCAGCTGTCTGCTCTGTCCTGGCTGCCGCAGCTCCAGGGTCCTAGAGCCCGCCTGCTGCCTGATGTAGCAGAGCTGAGATTGTTCTCAGTCTGCTCATTCCCTGTGCATAGATATCTATATCTATGCACAGGGGATGTAGCAGAGAAGACATCGCGTTTTAGACTACGTCGGACGGAAGAGGATTTTTTTAATTAAAGATGGAGTCCCTAATGGCTTTTTTTTTAAATTTCTAATAAAACATTTTCTCTGTGTTGTGTTTTTTTTAACCCTTTATTGGAGATTCTTAGTGGCCGGGTCAAACCTGGTCTGACATTAAAAATCTCGGGCTTAATACCAGCTTGTATAACAAAGGTGGTATTAACCCCTTTATTACCCAGCGTGCCACTGCCACCAGGGCCGCTGGAAGAGCGGGGTTCAGTGCCAGAGGATGGCGCTTCAATGAATGCGCCATCTTCTGGGGCGGCTGCGGGCTGCAATTTGCAGCGGGGGGTGCCCAGAAAGCTTGGGCCTCCCTGCGCTGCGGATTCCAGCCCCCAGCTGCTTAGCTGAAATATGGCGAAGCCCACGTAATTTTTTTTCTGAAAAATCAATAAAACAATCCTAAAAAAGGGACTGCATCTTTATTAACCCCTCGCCATGGTCCAGGGGTTAATAAAGATGCAGTCCCTTTTATTTACATTGTTTTATGGATTTGTCAGAAAAAAATTTGACATGGGCTTCGCCGTATTTCTGGAACCAGCTGGGTTCCAGCAGGCAGCGACGGGCTGCCCCCAACCCCCAGGTGCCTATTTGTACCTGGCCGGACACAAGAATATAGGGGAGCCCTTTTTTTTTATTATTTCATGAAATAATAAAAAAAAAATGCGTGGGGATCCGCGCAATTTCTATGTCTAGCCAGGTACAGCTAAGCAGCTGGGGGCTGGAATCCGCAGCGCAGGGAGGCCCAAGCTTTCTGGGCACCCCCCGCTGCAAGTTGCAGCCCGCAGCCGCCCCAGAAGATGGCGCGTTCATTGAAGCGCCATCCTCTGGCGCTGAACCCCGCTCTTCCAGTGGCCCTGGTGGCGGTGGCACACTGGGTACTAAAGGGGTTAATACCACCTTTGTTATACAAGCTGGTATTAAGCCCGGGATTTTTAATTTCAGGCCAGGTTTGACCCGGCCACTAAGAATCTCCAATAAAGGGTTAAAAAAAAAACAACACAGAGAAAATTTTTTATTAGAAAAAAAAAAAAAAAAAGCCATTAGGGACTCCATCTTTAATGAAAAAAATCCTCTTCCGTCCGACGTAGTCCAAAATGCGATATCCTCTCTGCTACATCCCCTGTGCATAGATATAGATGTCTATGCACAGGGAATGAGCAGACTGAGAACAATCTCAGCTCTGCTACATCATCTCTGTGCACAGGGAGAGCAGGCGGGCTCTAGGACCCTGGAGCCGCGGCAGCCTGCACACAGAGCAGATAGCCGGACTCCTTACTGTGCGAGTTTCCCTCTGACAAAACTAGGATTGCCATTGACTTGCATTGGACTCGTTACTGTGCGAGTAAACGCTGGGAAACTCGCAGAGTACCGAGTCCTGCGAGTCCCTTACTACTCACAGAGTAACGAGTCCTAGCGAGTAGATTCGCCCATCCCTAATATGACCCCATCCTGGTATATATGTCCCCTTCTTGGTATATATGTCTTTCCTGGGCCCCTTCCTGGTATATTTAATCTCTAATGCGAAAATTCCCCCCAAAACACATTTTTTTACTCAGATTCCCTGGTTCTCATGTGGCATCCTTTTCTGTAGCCAGCAGCTGACATCGGTGCGCCTGCTATGGCGATGCAAGATATCACTGTCATTCTCCCCCAGTCACGGTACCGCTGAAGTCAGCTGTCAGCTTCTGTTCTGCAGTATGTATTGCAAGGCAGGGACTCGACAGGTTCTCTGCACAGCAATACATTTTATCTGGATGTGCGTCCTCGCTGATGCACATCCAGCTCAAATATGTACTGGGATTGGCGGGCCCCCGCTAGACCCCTGCATTTAACTTCAAATAGGAAATTTGCTCCTGGATAGGGGGAGAGTTGACAAAGTCACTTACTGAGACAGTAAAACACGAGAGCCTCAACTTTCCGCCTACCTAGAAGACAATCTCCTACTTGTGGTTTACATACTTTATCCTTTCATAGATTTTGACTGTTTTCTTTTTCCATATTAGAACCCACTTGACTACATCATAACTAAAAACAATGTTATGACCCTTAGAATATGATATATATAAAACAGGAATCTATTTTTTTCTAATAAATGTTTTTTTGTTGTCCAGAAGTAGTACTGTATTAAACAAATGTCATATATACAAACTCAAAACATCCTTTAAAGACAGCGACGGATGGTGCGATCCGACACCTGTAAACGTTACGTTAATGCAACAATGCAGAGAAGGAAGACCCAGTGGTAACTTATCAGAGAAAACAACTATTATCACTTATTAGTACCTTAAACTTATTGTCTTATCTAAAGTGCGCCACCATCTATCGTACGTCTGTCACAGTCATAACTCCGCCAATCAGTTAACCCTGACAAGTGTCACTCAAGCCCTAACGGGAGCCAATGGTGCCGCACCGTTAGGCTTCAAGTCCCGTAACGTTGAATCACTTCGCTCTCCTTCCGCGGCCTGGTGGTTCTGTTTGGTAGAGATGAACGAACCTGTTCAGGGACTGTCTGGGGGATTCCCATCTACCTGGAACTTGGATCTCTGGGCTCCGATACACTGGGTGGTTGGGCCAGCACAAGCTACTTGCTGCGTGTGATCAGCTCGCACTGGCCCTAAAAGCCGAGTAATCGTCCATAATGTCTTGTCTAACTAAAAAGAAAAACAAAACCCCCACCCTTCTGCCCCCGGAAGTGTTACACTTATGGCTGGCTGTATGTGGGCGGAGAGCTGATCATTGCATAGCAATGACGTACGGGATCATACTCGGGACCTGAACATGCAGCCACCCTACCCGAACCTCCAGGGGTTTGCTCATCTCTACTGTTCGGTGCAGCTCAGTTGTCTCAGCTATAGCCACTCGGTTACCCTCTTGGTTCTGGTAACTGGGTTCTCCACTCGATTCTAAGCACTGGCTCATCTGCTTGATTCTAGGCAGGGAATTCTCCACCGACTCTGGATCCTCCATATAGTTCCGAGAACTGGATTCTCTACTCAAACTAGTCTCTCTATTACAGCTACAAGCCAACTTGTTCCTCACTTGTCCATTCTTCTCCAGTCTCAGGCACCGACTCCCCCTTCTCTGGTCTCCTGTGCTTTTACAATTGTTAACGGCACCACAGCTGTCACCTGACCTGTTGTATCTTCTTATCTGCTCCCTAAGAACATATATTTCGCTTTTCAGATCCAACTTTTCTAATTCTCTATCGCTTTCCTTCTCCTTACCAGCTTTGCTCAACAGATGGTGCTATTTATCTGCAGAACTCTGCTGTACACTAACTATGTCTTCTCACACACCGATGTACCTTGATCTAGGAGTGCAATTCTAATCATTTTCAAAGTTCTTTTGGACTCTTTGTTATCATTCGGATTATCTCTCTCTTCAGTTTATCATCAGTGCTCCACTGCTCCATCAGTGCTCTTGCTACATTTTTAGGAGGTCAACTGTGGTCCCAACATACAGTCCCGTATACTGTAAACTTCTAAATAATATGTGCAACTGTAGTAATAGGAACATCAAGGATGTTTGGAGATATCTTACAGCCTTTATCATTAACAGGTTTGTCTAGGATTTTCTTTCTAATTTCACAACTCTTTTCTTGCTGTTCTTTGCTTCATGGTCAGCATGATTCCAAACAGCACAATGACTACTTTTCACCCTTGAAATAAGCAGACTGACTGATTACAAGTCTATAGACACCTGTGAAGATAATTATAGTACACACCTTAGTTTAACATATCCCTATGGTCAAACTGGGGGTGCCATCAATTTTGTCCAGGCCGTTTTCATTGGACTTCTTTTTAAATCTTATGTTGAACTACTATTCAAAAGCAAAGTCTGATTTTCAATAATTGATATTCAGTAATTTGAATATAAAATCAACTTTGCCAGTTTTAAGTTATTTCTGTGACCATTGTGGGGTTTTCTTACCTTAACAGTATGTGTATCTTGATTAGAGAGTGGTAAACTTTAATTTAAATTTTTGTTTATTTTATAAATTCTCTTTAATAAGCACAAAAAAAATGTCTATTACTGAATTTGGCGGTTTGGAGCGATTGTTGTATCAGGATGTGTAGAAGTGATGCTACTGATATCTATAGTTGAAAATTCCTTCTATGGTAAGATTAAAATATATGTTCTTTCTGATGATTTTCTAAGAATGTGAACCACAAAGATAATAAAATAAAATGTAAAACTTATATTTATATAACAGCGTTTTTCATAGTATAGACAGGGAGATGCAAAGGTTGGTAAACTAGGCAAATGTTCAGGGAGTAATGTACTGTAGGATTACTCAGGGATCTGTTGGCAGATGGGAGCACAGACAGACTGAAACTAAACTTAAATTAAACAAGTCTGTAATTTATTACACGTGGCAGATATATCCAAGATGGTGTCTACTACTTCATCCTGTCCATGTGTTCCTGTTTTCCTGCTTATTTAAGCTCCAGACTGATTTTCAGGCCTTTTTTCAGTATTTTGCTCCAAATCTAGCTCCTCTGTGCATCATTTCAATTTGTTCCTTCTCCAGCTACTCCGCGTCGGTTGTTCTAACTATTCTGCAGTCATCTACTCTGCTGGCTTCACCTGTTCCAGGCTTGCCTCTCAGCTACAGGCTGTGTACAGTATGGATTATTCCTGCTACTAGTATCCTCATTCTGCTCTCCAGTACGTAGGCTCTACTATACTAAAAAGCTCTGCTGTTGCTACTTAGTCTGTTTGCTTATTGCTTGCAAGTGCGGTGCTCAGGACTGCTTCTGGACTCTAGTATAGCTGCACCGCACTGTATTAATATCCCGAACTGTGTTTGCACTAACGCTTTTTCCATTTTCTGCTTTCCACTGTGTGAACAACACGTAAAGACTATTTTCATTATCGGCTCTGCACTGTGTGATATGGACTTAATTACTATTTCCATATTCAGCTCTGCAGCATGTGAACAGTACTTAAAGTGAACCTGTCACCCCCCCCAATGCTTTTTAAAGTAAAAGTGCCACCTTCAGAAGCACCTACGATGCATTCTGTGAGGGTGACTATAATCCCACTACCCCCTTGTACACCTAAATAATCACTTTGTAAAATTAAACTCAAGCCTTTGTCTCTGCATTGTCTTTGACCTACGCCATTAGATTCCTGAGATATCCATACTACTTGTTACATATATCTCTCGAACTGTCTCTCTAAAATAAATTTCTCTCCTTGTGTTTGGAAGGCTTTTCTTATTCTCAATGTCTCTTTCACTCTTTCTTTGGTAGACATACTTCAGGTGACCTGATCAGATATGGAGATTTCCTCTTGAAGGTCTCTTCTCATAAGGACTTCTCTCTTCCAGGGAACAGTGCATGTAATAGAGTTAAATCTGTCAAAAGGTAATCCTTCATCAGCATGTGGTCTTTCCAACTTTAGGCTAAAATATGGCACCTTAAAGAGGCAAACTTCTCACCATTCACATATATCATTATGGGGGCTAATACCCAAGGACACATGAAAGAAACAAGATGGGCATAACAGTCTCCCAGTGGAGTGGTCTTTAGTTCACTTAGGCACATGGGAAGACTAGTCACTCTTTGACTCTATTGCTTTATTACAGGCCTTCACCCCTCTCTGTGGCCACGGTCAGGATCTAGGGGCTCTCTGGACTGATATTTGTAGCCTTTAATCTTCCTTGCTGGGGGACTTTAGCATCCTCACACTGCTCTCCACCTTGTATGTCAGTTGGGCACATTGATTGCCCCAGCTGGCCTGGGCTTCTTCTATTGGCATGTTGCAAGAGGGGAGTGTGATCAGCTCATAGACACAACTTGTACTCCTGTGAGGGTGTAGTGTCTAGCACTTAAATCGTGTATACCTCTACCAGAGAGCAGGATACATATTCCTTATTCTACGGTTGCCATGTATCTCCATGACCTCACCTGCTTCGGCGGCTGTAACCATATCTCCCATCATCATCATCATGGTGGAGAGGATTCCACCTCTCTATCCAAGCTGACCATCTAGTAGTCACTTGCTATTTATCTTTTACTTTGACCTCAGGGGTTGTAAAATTAACCCTTTTTGCTGTCTTTGTGTGATGCTGGTCACACGCAATAACTAGTCTGAGAGGAGCTAACTGAAATAAATGGAAAGTAAATATGACAATTATACTACTTACTGGTAGTAAAGAGAGGTCAAAGCAATCTGCGGTCAGGTCCGGAAATGGAGCAGTACAGCAAAGGGTTGACAGAAGCAAAATCCAATTCAAGCCGAAGTCAGGAAACCAGAGAGACAGAAACAGAGTACATAGGTACAAAACAGAATGAGAAGTCAGGTCAATAGCGGAGGGTCAAGTCCAGATAAGAAACAAAATCAGGCAGGGTCTGGTTCAAAGCACAAAGAGATCAAGTCCTACACAGCCAAAAGCAAATGCACGATTGACCCAGAGCAAAGCTGCAAGCTAGTTTAAAGAGGACCTGTCACCCCTCCATACATGCTGATCTAATTGCAGCACTGAATGCAGCATGTCTGCTGCATTCAGGCAAGGGGTTCCCCATCCCTTGAGCTCCCCTGTACCCTGAGAAAATTGAATTTAAAAATTGCTCCACCTCCTGCAGTGATGTCACCGCTTTTCCCCGCCCTGCTCCGTGGATAACATGGAGCAGGGCGGGTAAAGGAGTTGACATCACCACAGGAGGCGGGGCAGGCGTCCAGCTTCTCATGCAGCAAGCGCAGGAGAGGGAGACCATGAGTGACAAGAGGGAGGATAATACATACAGGGGGCGTGAAATTGCTCTGTGATGAGAAGTGGCTCCAGCCGCTACACCATACCTCTTTGGCTCCACATTGTAAGTTTTTTTATTCAATTATCTCAGGGTACAGGGGGGCTCAAGGGCTGGGGGACCCCTTGCCTGAATGCAGGAAACATGCTGCATTCAGTGCTGCAATTAGATCAGCATGTATGGGGGGATGACAGGTCCTCTTTAAGCTCTATGAGCAATAAAATGTAATGATAATGTATATATTGTACCCGGAAAATCCTGTGTATTCATTACATTATAATGAAATCTTCATAAATAAACTACATACATATTCTAGAATACCCGATGCATTAGAATCGGGCCACCATCTAGTATAGAGAAAATATTGATAGCATCAATGTCTATTGGAGAATTTACAGAGATAACAATTACTTTCCAAGTCACATAATTTTCTAAGAATTTAAACCTTTCATCTTTTACTTGTAAAATGATGACACTCGTCCATGGCATGGTGGATCTTTCTATGTAATGCCCATTCACAAGTCACATTAAAAATGCAGTAGTTTGGGGCCCATGGACATGTGCTGAGATAATCTTATATATGTGTCCCTGCTTTGTACTGTGTAATGGATGTGTCTGACTGTATAGAGATGACACGTCCCCCAGGGCCAAGGGTTACCAGGCTACAGTACTTCTGGGGGAGTCACAGGGGTGTTGAGACCCGGCTCCATGACACTGGCAGTGTCAATGAAAGTTTGTGGGATAGGGTTTTGGGGATTATGGTTGTTGTGACGCCACCAGTGATTTTTGGCTATTGATGGCCGACGCTGCAGTGTGGGTCCTCTGAGGATGATGGAGTCGTAGCCCGGTGTTATCGCTCCCCACGGGTGGAGCGATTCGCCAGGGCAACCGGTGTGGTCTGCGGCAGTGGCAGGCCGTTGCATTCTTCAGGCTCAGGGAGTGTGGCGCTCCAGCGGATCCAGTCGCCACAGAGGTACTGCACCCCAGCCAGCGGTGTACTACCCCACTCTGGGGTAAGTGGGGGTCACTGACCGGTATCCAGACACCCATAGTCCAGCACTACACCACTCCAGGACAGGGTTAGGGCGAGATTGCTCCTAAGGGAGAGCACAGTCCCTGATCCTATCTGGAGAGGAGGAACCAAAGTAGATGGGATGGGTGAAGAGCAGAGTTAGGGGAGCACTCTGGAGGGAGTGAAGTTAAGGAGGACACACCATAGTGACTCAGGACACGTGACAGAGAGTATAAAAGGACAGTAGAAACATCTAGATGACAGTTGGTGGGTGGCTGGCAAGAAATGGAGGTGCCTGTGAGGGCCAGGTAGTCTGTCATAGCGGGGTAACATATGGAAAGAGACATCCTGAGGACTGGAGCTGGTGGAAGCTCGTCCTAAGACCTGGGAGAGGCAAGGCCAGACAGAGGAGCAGAGAGAATGAGAGAGGGGGTTCTCCAAAAGACAGAAAGAGTTCCAGGGGATCGGGTAGTGAGCAATCCACCCAGGGACGCCCGTATCCACAGAGACTGAATCTGTGTGGAGGGACCAGGCCACAGTGTAGAGGGACCGGGCCCTAGATTAGTGGAGACCAGGCTCAGCTAGCAACCTGGAGGCTGTAAAATGTCCAAGTGCTGCAGCCAAAACCGTGCACATCCGCCGAAAAGGTGGCCACATAGGGTCAGGGGACTGACACCTGATAAACCCCAAGAAGGCACGCGGCCACCGGCTCGGAGCACTGTGTGAGTGAGGCATAGGGCAGGAGGGCAAAGCAAGTGCAACACAAGAGTCGACCATGAAAGGACAGTAACAGAAAGTGGCACCGGTTAAGGACCACCAGGTCACCCAGGAGTTAGCTGGATCCCCTTCTCCACCTCCAAGGACTCAGCGCTCCAAGGGCTGTTGCAATGGTGGCCATTGCTGTAACCGGGAGCGACAAAGCTGTGAGTAAACATCTTGAGACTGAACCCTGCAGTGTCTTGCTGCACTCCTGCGCTGTAACATCAGCACCAACTCACAAAGTGACATCTGCTGCCTTGGGGGTAAGCCCTACCCATGGAGGGCATTTCCATCAAGCTGCCTTATCACCAGTCCCTAGTGGAACTATGTAGCTGCGGCGGCCACTACTAGCCGCAACCCGTGGGTGGCATCACACGACAAAGTATCTCCAAGTCTGGTACTCCTCTCCCTAAAGACTCCTTCCAATGTGGCGTCCCACTGGTCATGGCGCCACTAAAGGGGTACTGCACCCAGCACAGTGTGTGTGGTATTCCTGTCATCAGGGGGATGTAGTGTAATCTGAGGCTCTCAATCCTGCATTCACACATTTAAAGCAAGGGCTAAAGGGTTAACCTGTTTGTAAAGACCCAGTCCCAGGGGGTAGGAGTGAAGTGTAGTGGAAAAGAGTGGGAAGGAGGGAGTCAGCACAGAACAGCCATGGAGAGAGACTGAGGAAGAAGGAAAGGAAAGCCTGGGGGAGATGAGGAGCATCGTGCTCGCCTCAGAGGAAAGCGCAGAGAATGGACACCGGGTCCGAGACTATGCAGGGTTACACATTCCCGGCAGTCAATACCGGAAGGTGGGGAATTTCAGATTTCCCAGCCACACAGTGTCAGGATGCAAAGCAGCAAATAAAGTTCAGCAACACTGATACCCAGATGCAGGGTAGCGAAAGTGAAGAACTCGAGCTGCCTGTAATACGGCACACACAGGACAGAGTGGGCAAGCAGCTTAGCTTCAAGCAACTGCAGGAGCCACAAGTAGAAGTGCAGAGAAAGTGAGGACAAAGGTTGAAACCTGAAGAAACATCACAGAGAACCTCAGAGACATTGCATCCTCCAGTGACTACCCGGCCAGCTGCCTGACATTGAACTTGGAGACTTGTGAACTGTTTGAGAGCTGCTTCAGTAAAATACCCATACAGAGCAAGAAGGTCTCTTGTGTATCCTTCCTATTGAGCTGCAGAGCTGCTACTGAGAAACTACAAAACAGTGGGTCTGCCTGTTAATTGCGCCTGTTGCCCTATAATCCACAGCACAATCCCACCTGAGGAGCCGTAGACTGTTTTTCCCACACACTGGCTGGAGAAGCTGCAGCAGCAAAGTAAGTGACTTGTACAAAGCACAATCCCTCACCAGGCCCCTCCACCACTACTACACCTGCCCTGGGGACTCTCAACCCTAACTGAGGAGGGCTTACCATCCACGCTGCCCCTTACCACCGTCCCCAGCAGGAATTAGGCAACAGTGGTCCTACTGACCACATACCCCGGGTGACGTCACAACAATCTCCCTGTAAATACCCCTTTTTGGACTGAGCCCAGGCCACGGGACTGGGTCACGACCACCGTGATCCCCCAGAAAGAGAGCACTGGCCCAGCCTCGAGTACACCGTGCAGCACCCTCACCACTGATCCCCAAAAAAATCTCCTTTCCTTTTCGATTGACCGCTCCGGAGCAATGGAGTCACGCAACCATGACATCCCAGCTACTTCCACCAACCCGGCTCTCAGTATCCCACGGCCTCCACGGGGTGAGTTAGGAGACGAATCGGGCTCTGCTGAGGCAGGTTCTCTGTGGCCTGCTTGGCTTATCAGTCGGTGGTTCCGCAAGCGGGGAAATAAACAGTGTCTCACACAGCTTCTGACTTCTATACCCAGTTTACTTAACGTTCACTTTAGCAATGCAGGCGGGTACTGTTCCTTGCCGAGTCTCAGTCCAGATAGTCCTCAAAGAACCGGGATATCTTGTCCAAGACACCCCTTTTATGTTCCGTTATCTCTCAGGTTGCTCTCACAGTGCTAACTGTCCACTTCTCTCCTACTTGCGCCTCCGCACACAGAACCCCAATCCGGCAACCATGGGTCCTGTCGGGCAACTGGTATCAAGTCCCCATAACCTAGTATGGCTACCTTCTCGTCGGCTGTGTCGGGTGTTGGCCACAGCTCCTCTAGATCTCGTGGTCTCCGGTTCTGTGGTTGGAACGTGGAGCCTCCTCGCCACCTCAGGGCCAGTCCCCTGGTTCCCAACCAGCCCTTCCGTCCGACTCCAGTCAAACTTGCATTTGGACGCACGGGTTGTTCTCTCTGCCTCTGCCCGTGCCTCTACGGCTCCCTCTGTCTCACTTGCAGTCTGTTATTCTCCTGATCCAGGACAAGCTCTCTCTGCTCAAGTCCTCCGCATCCTCACACTTCTCACTCCATCTCCACTCGCTACTGCCTCACAACTGCTCCTAACTAACTTCCCACCCTCCACTTTTCTTCCCTCCATCCCCTGGTTGGGCCCTCCTTCTCTCAGGTCCGCCCACCATCCCCGGGATCGGGTGTGTTGGGTGCTTTGGTGGGTGTCTCGGACTTACCATCTCATTTTCCTGAGAACAGGGATACCACACCTGTATAATGGGTGCAGTACCCCTTGTGGCGACCAGGCCGCAGGGGCGACACAGAGACATGGTCTGATCATACCACATTTCCGGTGCTGAGATAATCTTATATATGTTTCCCTGCTATGTACTGTGTAATGGATGTGTCTGACCGTACAGGGACATGGTCGGATCATAACACATCTCCTGTGCTGAGATAATGCTATATATGTGTCACTGCTATGTACTTTGTAATTGATGAGTCTGACCATACAGGAACATGGTCTGATCATACCACATCTCCTGTGCTGAGATAATCTTATATATATGTCCCTGCTATGTACTGTGTAATGGATGTGTCTGACCGTACAGGGACATGGTCTGATCATACCACATCTCCTGTGCTGAGATAATCTTATATATGTGTCCCTGCTATGTACTGTGTAATGGATGTGTCTGACTGTACAGGGGCATGGTCTGACATCAACCACATCTCCTGTGCTGAGATAATCTTATATATGTGTCCCTGCTATGTACTGTGTAATGGATGTGTCTGACCATACAGGGACAGGGTCTGATCATAACACATCTCCTGTGCTGAGATAATCTTATACATGTGTCCCTGCTATGTACTGTGTAATGGATGTGTCTGACCGTACAGGGACATGGTCTGATCATACCACAGGTCACTTAAAGGAGCTTAGGAGCTTTCTACATAATATTAATGTATTGACTTCAATAATAAAATAAGAAATAAGCTCTCCCTAGTGATGGCAGACAGAATGTTATCATTTAACCCTTTGCCTCTTCAGGAGATTTGGAACGCTGTTTAGATAAAAAATGAGCTTACTTCCCCTTACTTCTACGAGGAAAAAAATGGAAAATGATGCTTACTACTATAATAATAGAACATTTATTAGAATATCAGTCAGTTTGTTGTACAAACAGCATAAGAGAAAAAACACAGAGAATTCAGTAATAGATCCTCGTGGGTGTGACACAGGTGCAGCCCAGCGTCACCACCTCGCTCTCCAGCCTGTAGGAGAAGCTGCAGCCTTTCTGCTCCCGTCGTAGGACCATCACCTCCTGCTGGATGGGGAAGGAGATCAGATCTGGACTTTCATGGCCATCAGCGTCTACACAAGCAAAAGTCACACAATCCGCCTCGGCAATGACGAAAGGGAATCTGTTGGGATCTGTGTTGAGACTAGGAGAAAAAAAAAAAAATACTCTTATTTTCTGTGATCTCCGGCTGTAATGTCTGTATACTCTTATATTCTGTGATCCCCGGCTGTAATGTCTGTATACTCCTATATTGTGTGATCCCCAGCTGTAATGTCTGTATACTCTTATATTCTGTGATCCCCGGCTGTAATGTCTGTATACTCTTATATTCTGTGATCCCCGGCTGTAATGTCTGTATACTCGTATATTCTGTGATCCCCAGCTGTAATGTCTGTATACACTTATATTTTGTGATCTCCAGCTGTAATATCTGTATACTCTTATATTCTGTGATCCCTGGCTGTAATGTCTGTATACTCTTATATTCTGTGATCCCCAGCTGTAATGTCTGTATACACTTATATTCTGTGATCCCCAGCTGTAATGTCTGTATACTCTTATATTCTGTGATCCCTGGCTGTAATGTCTGTATACTCTTATATTCTGTGATCCCCAGCTGTAATGTCTGTATACTCTTATTTTCTGTGATCCCCGGCTGTAATGTCTGTATACTCTTATATTCTGTGATCCCCGGCTGTAATGTCTGTATACTCTTATATTCTGTGATCCCCAGCTGTAATATCTGTATACTCTTATATTCTGTGATCCCTGGCTGTAATGTCTGTATACTCTTATATTCTGTGATCCCCAGCTGTAATGTCTGTATACACTTATATTCTGTGATCTCCTTGCTGTAATGTCTGTATACTCTTATATTCTGTGATCCCTGGCTGTAATGTCTGTATACTCTTATATTCTGTGATCCCCAGCTGTAATGTCTGTATACTCTTATTTTCTGTGATCTCCGGCTGTAATATCTGTATACTCTTATATTCTGTGATCCCCAGCGGTAATGTCTGTATACTCTTATATTCTGTGATCTCCTTGCTGTAATGTCTGTATACTCTTATATTCTGTGATCCCTGGCTGTAATGTCTGTATACTCTTATATTCTGTGATCCCCGGCTGTAATGTCTATATACTCTTATATTCTGTGATTCCCGGCTGTCATGTCTGTGTACTCTTATATTCTGTAATCTTCAGCTGTAATGTCTGTATACTCTTATATTCTGTGATCCCCGGCTGTAATGTCTGTATACTCTTATATTCTGTGATCCCCGACTGTAATGTCTGTATACTCTTATATTCTGTGATCCCTGGCTGTAATGTCTGTATACTCTTATATTCTGTGATCCCCGGCTGTAATGTCTATATACTCTTATATTCTGTGATTCCCGGCTGTCATGTCTGTGTACTCTTATATTCTGTAATCTTCAGCTGTAATCTCTGTATACTCTTATATTCTGTGATCCCCAGCGGTAATGTCTGTATACTCTTATATTCTGTGATCTCCTTGCTGTAATGTCTGTATACTCTTATATTCTGTGATCCCTGGCTGTAATGTCTGTATACTCTTATATTCTGTGATCCCCGGCTGTAATGTCTATATACTCTTATATTCTGTGATTCCCGGCTGTCATGTCTGTGTACTCTTATATTCTGTAATCTTCAGCTGTAATGTCTGTATACTCTTATATTCTGTGATCCCCGGCTGTAATGTCTGTATACTCTTATATTCTGTGATCCCCGACTGTAATGTCTGTATACTCTTATATTCTGTGATCCCTGGCTGTAATGTCTGTATACTCTTATATTCTGTGATCCCCGGCTGTAATGTCTATATACTCTTATATTCTGTGATTCCCGGCTGTCATGTCTGTGTACTCTTATATTCTGTAATCTTCAGCTGTAATCTCTGTATACTCTTATATTCTGTGATCCCCAGCTGTAATGTCTGTATACTCTTATATTCTGTGATCCCTGACTGTAATGTCTGTATACTCTTATATTCTGTGATCCCCGGCTGTAATGTCTGTATATTCTTATATCGTGTAATCCCTGGCTGTAATGTCTGTATACTCTTATATTCTGTGATCCCTGGCTGTAATGTCTGTATACTCTTATATTCTGTGACCCCCGGCTGTAATGTCTGTATACTCTTATATTCTGTGATCCCCGGCTGTAATGTCTGTATATTCTTATATCGTGTAATCCCTGGCTGTAATGTCTGTATACTCTCTTACTCCCCCCTGCCCAGGAGCTATGGTATATCCCAACTGTTCATTCATGGTCGGGCACATACATTACACAGGGGCACATTTATAAGAATATGTCGGGACAAAAAATTTTTTCAACATCCAATTTTGGCACTTATTTTTATTTTGCGATCTATTAATTAAAATGTACAATTGTTCGTGGCACAAACTCTCTTTAATGACTCCCGTAATATAAAGTTTCTAAAAATACCTGTACTCCCAGGGAGATAGAGAGCGGGTGTGAGTGTCCTCCATCTGCACCAAACTGTCCACATAACTGGAGTCAATCAGACTGGTGTCCACCGTCATACTGGTCAGCAGACGCCGGTGCCTTCTTCCAGGACATCTCTGTCTGCCCTCTAGAGGGAGCTCTTCATCCCTAGATCCGTCCTGATTATGGGGCAAATACTCCTCTGGTAGAAAAGCCGAAGAGCAAAGAGACGCCAGGAGAGTAACCTGAGGATTAGATCAATTTTGAGATTTACTAAAACGCAGAGGATCTGATATAAATTATGACATTCATATTCTATAGTGAGAATTTGTAGCTGAATGTGTTATATTTCTGTCTGTCTGCAGTCACCACCAGGGGGAGCTTTAGGAGCAACAATCATTTTATAAATTAATAGTACAATGGGGCAAATAAGTAAGGATGTCAGGGGAAAGATCCTAGACCTGCTCAAGGCTGGAATGGGCTACAAAACCATAAGAGGAGAAAGAGGCAGATTTCTCTGATAAAATATATTACAAAGTTTCTAGATCTCATGTGAACTAATGATTTATGAAACAAAAATTAAAATAACGGTTACACTTTAAGATCTTGCTGTGTACTGATTATACATTGAACTCAATAGTGAAGTTGTATGTGATAAGCTCATGAGCTCCCACTTGTGGTGGCTGCAAGGAGCTCACATATCCATATAAGTGATGGATTTATTGCCATTAAATGGAAAAATGCATCTTTTACTACTAAAAGTACTGTTTTTTTGTGATTCTTGAAAAAAGTGCAAAAGCCTTGAAAAATCCACTCCATTATGACATTGAATTAAGAGCAGACACTCCCTTAAATTCCATAAAGGTACCCTCCCTCTAATTCCATAAAGGTATCAAGTATCGAATACATTGATCAAATTTCAGCTATACATTAAAGGATTTTGCCTTGGGCAATGAAATTGATGATCTATGGATTCAACACCTTTACACCCCCAAGATGAGTTTATTACCAGTTCTGATGGTGGCGGGAACTAAACAGTGTTCGGAGTCAGAACAGTACAGCGCCATATACTACTTAGTGGCCATTCCTTGGTACTGCACATCAGCTCCTATGGAAGTGAATGATAGCTGATCTGCAGTACTAGAAAACAGCCACTCCTCAGTGTTTGGCGCTGTACTGTTCTAGCTCTTTGTGTAGTATACATCGAGCCACCACCATAGCTAATAACACCTGATCATGTGGCTGCCAGACGTCAATCCGCCCCCCCAACCAATCTAGTATTAATGACCCATCCTAGCAATACATCCCAGTCCTGCACAATCCTGTATGCAATTTCTTTCAATATCCATTAAGAAATTCTGAATGAAAATAACTGGAGGTTTAAAAGTGGTATTTTTAAAGGGTTTTCCAGTTTCAGACCCCCCTGTAACCTATACTTCCCTCTAGGTCCACTTCTGCTGCTCTATGCTGACATGGTGTAACTTCAAGCTCATGGTACCCCAAGGCAAAATCTTCAATGGGGCCCCCAATTATTGCAAATCTATAATAGCATTAGTCTTTTTCTATAGGCCAAATGACTTTTGGGGCCCCCTAGGCTCAGGGCCTGGTGTGCATTGCAGCCACTGCATCCAGTTACACCTGCAAATCAATTGAGTCTAGCGCTCTGCCCAAGTTGATGCACGAGCCGTTCACAGCTGCGGAGCTCACTGATTGGCTGCAGCACTGCCCCAATGACAAGGAGTACAGTCAGCCAATGGACAGAAGCTTTACATAATGGAAAGTCCTTGATGGCAGAACTCTAAGATCTTTATGTTGAACAGTGAGATAATAAAGCAGAATCATTTGCTCTAGAACAGTCTGGATTACTACATTCAATAACCCAGTAGACACCCCATATACCAATGTGGAAAGTAGTAAAATTGCTTTACTCTGGAATCAATGGAACTTTACTGGTTCTGGATTATCAGATGTTTCATAGAAAAGTATAATCTTGACTGTAGGATCTTGCAGAAGAAATCTTTGAATTATTAAAATGAATGTGTCCACCATCACTCAACTAAGTTACATAGATAGGAGTTTACTCACACATATTCCTAGGGTCCCGGTATTGACCATTGTGCCTCTTCTTGGTGATATTTCCAAATGTCTGGAGCTGGTAACATTGTATCCCAAAGTCTGGTCTTATTTATACTTCTGTAGGAGGAGGGGGTCTCCATTCTAGAAAATAATCAGTTTCAATTTGCCTTAAAAAACTTTTTCAAAGTTCCAAAAGTTTCTCTCCATTCTTTAGCTGCTGGGTAATGTGTGTGCACCACCCTGGTCAGTCCGAGTGACTCCTGTATGCTGTCATATGAGCTCATAATAAGATAACAGGACCAGTTCATGATCCTTGGTACTTCCCCAATGTGAGGTTATATTTTATATTCTGTTATCTCAGGCTCGGAAATCTCAAAGAATTTACTTTAATTCTTTTCAGTCACTTTTTCAGTGCACTGATTTCCTTATTGAGTGTATAGGGTTAGAACAAAGACCCAAATTAAACCAGGGCCCCATTACTTCTGGGTAGGACCCCTAATGCCAGGGCTCCAGTGCCCTTACATAGTCCCTATCAGGTAAAATCAGGAGGCAGTAAACAGAGTCAGGTACTCTCCACTGTTGAGATGCATGAGTTTCTTGACATGATCCCAGCCATTGGTTAAAAGTTCTTATAGACGTTGTTCTCATTCACATTGCATGATAACGGGTCCAGCCTGATATTTGTGGCTCAATCTGTGCGGGGGTAATCCGACAGATAACTACATAGCATAACATATTTCTCCATACCTGGTTCCTGGTGGCCCAGTGATAAAAACTGGGTTCAGTACCCAATACAATATTCAGGGCCGCTGTCAGGGCATGACTGCTCTGACTGCTGTAAGGGGCCCGGAGGAGATTGACAGGACAGGGGGTCCGTAGAAGTGGTGAGGGGGCGGGTCCCAAACTCATCTGTATATGTTGGGTGGAGGTGGAATTGGGGTGGAGGCTAGGCGGAGTCTCGGGGGGGGGGGGGAAATTTTGCCAGTATGGGACCCTGAAATTCCTAGTGGCTGCCCTGACTATGCTAGTATATAATGAGTATTTCTAACTGAATTCATTACTCTGTAACTATTTTCTTGTGACCCAGTGACAAAAAGTTATGTCTAGGCTCTAGCACCTCACCTGTGTTTAATGAATATTACCAACCAAACAATTACTCTGTACCTGGTCCCTTGTGGTGTAGAAACGTGTGCAGAGCTACTAGGAGGGCAGAGAGAACAGTCCCCCTGGCCCCCTCATTCACCCAATGTGCATTTTGTCTCTGACGAAGCCACAAAAGCTAAACACGCATTGGGTGAGTTCTTGTACGATTGGTGAGTTCATATATACCACCTGGCCATATGTATCACCTGGCATTATACCATTACTATAAAATCTATTTATTCTATATGCTCTTTTTTCACTGATTCTTTTCTTTATATGGGGTGAATGACTCCTGTACTAGTTGGGTTGACATCTCGTATATTTATTATCCATACAGGGTGTCTATTTATGAGAAACATTTTATATTTAGGTTTTCATCCCTTATTTGTAACAACTCTGGTGCTGTTTGGATATATGTCCTCCATATTCATACCTCATGTAATGCTTTTGTGCACAATGTCTTTATCATGCATTTGATAGTGCATAGATATCTAATATATAAAGCTGAGTGTATGTATGCATGTGTGTGTATGTATGTATCACAACCTGTAATGACCACAGTGCCGCCTCACCACCACTGGACCCAAGCAGACCCAACCTACTGTCTCCTTCACCATTGCCCTGTAGAATGTAAGCCCACAAGGGCAGGGTCCTCTCTCCCCTCTGTATCAGTCTGTCACTGTTAGTTTGTTTATTATATTTGTAACTTGTCTGTATGCAACCATTTCTCATGTACAGTGTAATGAGGTGAGCAATTCAGATTGTATTATCGAAATGGACACTGAAGTGAGCATTACACAGTCCGATACTGCCCCCTTGTGGACAATTGCTGAAATGACTGAAGAGAGAAAAAAAACATTGTTTGCTGATCCCTCCCCCAAGAGCCTTGTGCTGAGGAACAGAAAGGGCGGGAGATGATTCCAGACCGAGAGTTGAGCCTGAGAAGATCTCCCTGTGGATGTCTGTTGAAAGTGGACTACTTTGCTACACCTTGCCGGAAAAATCACCCCGCAGAAGCCCCTGTGACTGATCCTGGGCCACTGGACTGTGGTGCTGTGTATCTGGCCGCTCTGCAAAACCTTGCCCGTCGAGCACACAGAGTGCATGTGCAGGGGCCGTGACCGACATAAGGGAGCCATTTGGCTGCTGTGATCTCCCTCTTGCTGCTCTGTGTGCCCTGAGACTGAGAGAGAGACTAACAAAAATCTGTTACCTGCGGAAGAAGACCGAAGAGGAGGACTGAGGAGTTTCCCCCCCCTTCAGCGCTGCACTGGGACCCGTCATCGTGAGACCCCAGGCCTGCTACGTGGGAGCGACATCTTCTTCTGTGATAAGACTGGTACGTGATTTTAGGGAAAGTTAGGGAAAGATACCTTCATTGTTGTGTTTTTTTCTTGCTGCGTACCCGGCAGAAGTGAAGATTCAGAGACTCTAATATATACAAGTGCGCATATAGTTCGGTTGACTGTGATATAAACATGTTTGCCAGTAAAGAAACGTTATTATCGGTTAAACCTGAGTATGGGGATTCTGTTGAGAAAAATCATACACACACACCCGCGGCCTTACCACCGGTCGCTACATCTGGCGTAGTCGGCAGGATGTGTGATCAACAGAATCTCCTCCCGGTAGTAGCTTATAACCAGACTTATACTACAGCCTGCAGGTCCATATCCGGTGCCAGCACTCCGAACAGTGACACGGAAGAATTGAAGCAGATAGTAGCAGAGTTGCAGAAACAGATACTACAGCTACAGCTCATGCTAGACCAACAGGCGGACAGGCAAGCGAGACAGCAACCCAGCCGGCCTATGGGAAGGTGCTGGACATGCGGCGACCCCCGCCATAGGGCAAATCGTTGTCCGCATCCTCCACCCGTGGTCCGATATACCAGAACCAGCAAGCCATGCCCCACAACAGCAGCCACCTTTAAACTAGACGCCCCAGCCAAAGCAGCTTGCTCGGCAGGGGAGATCAGGGAAAAGGGTGTGAAGAGACAGAGCCAGACCGATAAGCAAGTACTGGCCACTCGGGTCCAGGGGACGGTGAAGTGGTTTAATGTCCGCGATGGGTATGGCTTCATCAACAGGAATGACACAAAGGATGACGTGTTTGTACATCAGACTGCCATAAAGCGTAACAATCCTCGTAAGTGCCTCCGCAGCGTTGGTGATGGGAAGGTGGTACAGTTTGATGTTGTGAAGGGAGAGAGGGGTACAGAGGCTGCCGACGTCACCGGTCCTGGGGGTGTTCCCGTTAAAGGAAGCAGATTTGCCCCCAACCGGCGCCGCTACCGCCGGCGATCCTACTCTCCCCGGGTAGAAAACGGGACTGAGTTTATTGGAGATATTGTGAACCCTGAACAAGGGAGCGAAGGTGAATGGGGGGATGACGCTTTCCCCCAACAGAGGTCCCTACTCCGACGGAGATCAATCCCTGTGATATCAACAGCCATCACTGCCTTGGAGCCGATGGTTGTTGACAGGGACTGTCAACCTTTAAGTGGGGAGGTATGTAATGAGGTGAGCAATTCTGATTGTATTATCGAAATGGACACTGAAGTGAGCATTACACAGTCCGATACTGCCCCCTTGTGGACAATTGCTGAAATGACTGAAGAGAGAAAAAAAACATTGTTTGCTGATCCCCTCCCCAAGAGCCTTGTGCTGAGGAACAGAAAGGGCGGGAGATGATTCCAGACACAGAGTTGAGCCAGAGAAGATCTCCCTGTGGATGTCTGTTGAAAGTGGACTACTTTGCTACACCTTGCCGGAAAAATCACCCCGCAGAAGCCCCTGTGACTGATCCTGGGCCACTGGACTTTGGTGCTGTGTATCTGGCCGCTCTGCAAAACCTTGCCCGTCGAGCACCCAGAGTGCATGTGCAGGGGCCGTGACCGACATAAGGGAGCCATTTGGCTGCTGTGATCTCCCTCTTGCTGCTCTGTGTGCCCTGAGACTGAGAGAGAGACTAACAAAAATCTGTTACCTGCGGAAGAAGACCGAAGAGCAGGACTGAGGAGTTTCCCCCCCTTCAGCGCTGCACCGGGACCCGTCATCGTGAGACCCCAGGCCTGCTACGTGGGAGCGACACCTTCTTCGGTGATAGACTGGTACGTGATTTTAGGGAAAGTTAGGGAAAGATATCTTCATTGTTGTGTTTTTTTCTTGCTGCGTACCCGGCAGAAGTGAAGATTCAGAGACTCTAATATATACAAGTGCGCATATAGTTCGGTTGACTGTGATATAAACATGTTTGCCAGTAAAGAAACGTTATTATCGGTTAAACCTGAGTATGGGGATTCTGTTGAGAAAAATCATTCACACACACCCGCGGCCTTACCACCGGTCGCTACAACAGCACCATGGACTCAATGGTGCTCTATAAATAAATAATAATAATAATAATAGCCCTGCCGCCTTTATAGCCATACCCACTTTATAGCCCAGCCCTTCATAATGCACAGGATGCATATGACTCTGCCTCCTCCATTTCGCCCCATCCCCTTCATAATGCACATGATGTATATTGCTCCACCCCCTCCAATTAGCCCTGCCCCTTTAAAATGCACTGTATGCATATGGCCCCACCCAATTAATTGCCATGCCCGCTTTATAGCCCCACTTCCTTCATAATGCACAGGATGCATTCGTCCCTTTATAATGTGACATATGCATATGGCCCCACCCCTATTACTATCCATGCAGACTTTATAGCCCTACCCCCTTCACGATGCACAGGATACATATGGCTCCACCCCTCCAATTGCCGCAACTTCTTTCCACACTTAGCTACTTAGCACCATAGTATTTTACTTTTATGTTGCATTTTTGGTCAACAGAAGAACAACAAAAAATGTAATTATCAAAAAACCCCAAAAAACGTAAAGTCCAATTGAACAATAATACGGACCACAATAACTATACTGGACGCAGACGCAACATTCGTTCCGTGTGTGTGCCAACCTAACAATGAGAGTTTAGGATTCCAGAAAAATATATATAAAAACAGCAAAAACAGTTGAAGTTTTGCATAAAAATATTGCTAGTCCAATTTGACAGCTGTATGCGCCACAATAACACTGCTGGTCGTGGCTGCAACCTTCTTTGGCAATGAACCAAGCTGGCTCTCGAGCATGTAGTGTGCATTCCAAAGCCAGCATATATGCCTGATAATCCCCCATAATGCAACAGACCGAAAATAATGACGCTCGGCCGCCAGCATGTCATCACTGGAAGGTGGAACAATAATTTTGCATCGTGTGTGTGCTCCTGACTGAATGATTGTGCTTCAGGATGAATGACCGCACCCACTGGGGCGTGATCCCAGCATTGAGAGGGGGCAGAGTCATGGAGACCGCCCAGTCAGACTACATACAATAGTCAAGAAGACTAACTACCATACAGAGATGTAAGTATCAAACTCAGTTATTATTAACATTATAGGACAGTTTTAGATCAGACAGGGATGGTTGGGGATGTAGTAGCAAGGAGCATGGACAGGCAGGGTTGGACTGGCCCAGGTGGCAGGGAGGCATTTGCCCCCCAGGCCGGTGTTATAGTCCACCTTTAGGGCCCCCCCCAGTGAGAGCGGCCGCGCACTTACTGTATTGACGGCGGGACCCGGACGCAGCATGCGGGCGTCAACATGGAGGCTGACATGGACAAGGAGAGCGGAGCGGTGGCAGAGGCGAGAGCTCCTCAGGTGGCCGCTGGCTGGTAGACTACCCCCCAGGGCAAGATCTGCCAGTCAGCCCCAGTGGACAGATAATGATAGGTTTGGGGGTAAAACGAGATGACAAGTTCCCTTCAATTTCAACAGTGTTAGCAGAAAAGAGCTCAAAAAGTCCTCAGTACAGTCCTCGGAGACCTCCGAGTGTTACACATGTATTTTCCAGGCAATTAGAGGTTTTCCAGTATTGGGATTGGTGGAGAATTTATTCTCCGATAATTGTAATTTTTGTAAAATTGATTGACTCTAAATTTCCAAAGCTTCTCTCATCTGTAAGATTCCCTTTTAGCTTGGAGGGACCCTCAAAAGGGACAGAGCGGGAAAAAAGTCTGATACAGTGAGTCCTGCATGAGGGGGACATGGAATATTAATTTGAGGCTTCTTGTTCACTGACTTCGCTGTTTCTATAGACTCCATGGATTTTCCATATGTGATAGGAGCAGGATCTCCTGATGGACCTGAGCTGGTGTCAGGTCCCTATTAATGGAAACTCATTAATGGAAGAATACCGCAGCTAGGAAACTTTCATGTCCGAGGTTTATGGTTTATGACTTCTAATCTCACAGATAAGAAGGACAGTTGTATCGGTGTCCTCTCTCTGGTTAATTAGTAATTACGGGATTCCATAGCCGGAGATGTTCCTGACCTGAAAATTCTCCCAATATTTCATATTAAATTCCCAAAGATGTAAATAAATGATACAAAATATACATTAAAACTGAAGGTAAGGTGATGACTGAGCATTTCAGGAAAGCCCAGAAACAGCTGTGGCCCCTATATATTGGGCCCTGGAGGTAACATCACAGCACAGTCCAGCAGCAGAACCTCACCGGAGAACATCCAGGAGAACAATGGCCGCACCATCAATGGTAAGAGCTCCGGATCCTCTTTATTTACTAATGAATTGTTGACACATTTTTTGTGTTAATCATTTTAAATTAAGGAAAAATCAGGACAATAATACTTTTTGGGGTATCAATGGCCAGACAGGTAAGTTTGGAGCCTGGATTCTGAGAGGGGGGACTTTATGATACAAATGTGCTCTTCCATAACTTTCCTCTTGTCTTGTCATCACCTGAGATTTGTGCCATGTGATGAGCAACTTTGAAAATGGAAACAAAACTATTTTTTTTTTGATACTCTGCCAGGAGATGTTACTGCTATATATTGCACTGTCCATTTACTGACCTCAGTCCGTATACAACCACCTTTCTTTGAGGTAACGTTTCCAGGTTAAATGGACGGCTCCATACAATGGCGTAACTTGAATCTCATGGGCCCTGATGCAAAAGCTCCAACAGGGCCCCCAATTGCAAGTCTATGCAATAGTATTGGTTATTTCATACAGTCCGAAAAGACTTTGGGGACCCCTTGGGCTCCATTGCCTGGGTGCTATTGGACCGCCTGCACCTATAGTTATTCTTGTTATTACTTCAGTATTTATCCCACAATTCTAAGGTTTTGCTCCATTTGATGACACCTTCATTGATTATGTTCGCAGGTTTTTTCTGCTCTGTTGCTGTTCTTGAACCTCAACTCCAATGTTTTTGGAAGAGAAGAGCAGGCCCCTGGCGCTGATGACTGGGAGGCCCCTCCAGTGTCCAGCAGGGGATGTCCATTCACACCGGACACCACATTTCCTCCATATGTGAAGATCGGCATGAAGATCGGCAGTGGGAGTTCTGCACAATTAATGGCGGACAGTGTGCGGAGCCGCTCCATCTCTCCATGGGAATACAGGTAGTAACTTGTTTTTCAATTATAAATATAACACTGAATAAACATTACAGATATTGTGTGTGACAGCACAGCAGTGAAGAATGAATCACTCGAACTAACACCACTAACTAGCACCACTCAAAAAACGTGTACCATATTTGAGTGGGGGCCTTAAAAAAAATTAAAAACTATCTCTAGGTCCCTTTCACATCAGCGTTTTTCATTGATTGCGGCAGATCCGGCAGATTTATAGCATTTGCTGCCTAACGTCCGCACTTGTGGCGATCCCCATGCATTCTCCATGGGGCTTGCAGCAGGTGCAGCAAGTGCGGTTCTGCTGGATGCGGCAGATCCGGCACTTGCGGCGGCGCTAAAAAAAACAGCTGCGAGCCACGTTTTTTTTCGCGACCGCAACTGCTGGATTTTCCAGATCGCCCAAAACAGCAATTGCCACTCTTGCCGCAAGCCCCATGGAGAATGCATGGGGTTCGCCGCAAATGCGGTAAATCTGCTGGATCTGCCGCAATCAGCAAAAAATGCTGATTTGAATGGGCCTAAGTCATATTTCAAGATGCAATCTCAATCCTGTGCATTATTTTACTAAATGTGTTGCAAACAATGGTAAAAAACCTTATCATGTATGTCTGTATACAGGGAGCTCCCCCTAGTGGTGGCTGCAGACAGGATCTTATCATGTATGCCTGTATACAGAGAGCTCCCCCTAGTGGTGACTGCAGACAGAACCTTATCATGTATCTCTGTATACAGGGAGCTCCTCCTAGTGGTGGCTGCAGACAGAATCTTATCATGTATCTCTGTATACAGGGAGCTCCTCCTAGTGGTGGCTGCAGATGGAATCTTATCATGAATCTCTATATACAGGGCGCTCCCCCTAGTGATGACTGCAGACAGTATCTTATCATGTATCTCTATATACAGGGAGCTCCCCCTAGTGGTGGCTGCAGACATAGTCTTATAATTTATCTCTGTATGCAGGGAGCTCCCTCTAGCGATGACTGCAGACAGTATCTTATTATGTGTCTCTATATACAGGGAGGTCCTCTAATGGTTACTGCAGACAGAATCTTATCATGTATCTTTGTATGCACTGTGCTCCTTCTAGTGGTCACCGCAGACAGAAATTTATTGTTTGATGCTGTACGTATGCAGAAGATTTGGAGCAGTGTATCAGAAAAACAAAACTATGTGCTTCTAATAGGACTATATATAATATTTTTTCTCTTTCTATCAGGTCTAACGTGGACAATAACAGATTCCCTGCGGTCGTCAGTGAGGCCCGATGTCTGCACCGGGGATGTTTGGACCCTGAGGGTAACGAGGATCTTAGCATGAACTCAGTCCCCATCAGACAGGAGATCCTGGTCCTGCGTGGTGAGATGAGAGGATGTGTCCCCATCTACAGGCTGGAGAAGCAGCTGGTCACGGTGGGCTGCACCTGTGTCCGGCCCATCATCCAATACCTGGAGTAACAGACGCCATTGTCACAGAGCCTCATCTATCATGAAGGATCCTTTTGACTCATAGTGACCAATAAGAAGACTGATTTCAATTTTCTAGCGTTTAAACAAAAAAGCTTAATTCTAATTGGCTGCTGTCAGTGACAAGAAATCAAGGATTCTTTATTCAAACAGTGTACGGAATGTTGGCGTTGCCCGTAGCAACCGGTCACATTCCAGCGATTGATTCCAAACTGCAAGAGGCAAAATGGTGTAACAGGCAAGATCTACCCCCAGCTCAGAATGTACCCGGGGTAAAAGTGGCCTAGGTTAGATTACACTCCTCCAGGCCAGAATATACCCCACGGGGTGTAAAGTAGCCTAGGCTAGACTATACCATTCCAGGCTAGAATATTGGTGCGCTTTGCTGCTGTAGATCAGATTTTTCATGCTTATGAGTACCATTGAGTGATATACCAAGGAATTAATATTTCATCATTTTATTGTGGGTTCATCTTTGTCTGGAAAGTGAGAAAGCAAAGTGACTTAAATGTCAAACCTTTAAACACTTTTATTATGTAATATATGCAGTATATGATTTGTGTGTGCACATCTATATATACTTTAGCACTACAGCAGCAAAATCACACCAATATTCTGCCCTTGCAGGGTATAGACCCCAGGTATATTATAGAATAACCCAAACTATACCCTGGGATATAAATTGGCATAGGATAGATTATACTCCTCTAGGCCAGAATATACCCTGGAGTTAAAGTGGCCCAGGCCAGATTATACTTTGGGTGTAAATTTGTGTAGGCCATACTTTTCCCAGGGTATAATCTGGCCTAGGCCAATTGATACCCTAGGGTATAGTTTGGCATAGGCAATAATATACCCAGAGTATGATCTGGCCTGGGCCACTTTATCTCTAGGGCAGAGGTCCCCAATGTCGGTCCTCGAGGGCCGAACCAGTGCAGGTTTTCAGGATTTCCTTACTATTGCACAGGGATTGGAATCATTGCCTGCTGTGCAATACTAAGGAGATCCTGAAAACCTGCACTGGTTCGGCCCTCGAGGACTGACATTGGGGACCTCTGCTCTAGGGTATATTCTGGCATGGAGGAGTATAATGTGGCCTAGGCCAATTTATATCCCAGGGCATAGTTTGGCCTATGCCATAATATACCCACTGTATAATCTGGCCTAGGCCACTTTAACCCCAGGTATAGTCTGGGTAGGGGTTAGTCTGGCCTGCTACAATGGCAGTAGTATTCTAAAAAAATATATATTTAGTATTCTAAAAAAATGTGCTTGGAACAACATATTTTTGGATTTATGGTTTAAATATTTATTATTTGCTATATTTTTATGGAAATGCTCCTCCTATTTATATGAATATTTATTACATAAGATTATTAAAACTATTTATTAGTCTTTGTGTTGTTTTTATTCTTAATGGATATGTATTAGTGATGAGTGAGCACTAAACTCTTCAAGTGCTCATTACTGTAATCGAGCAGGTCAGACGCTCACACGGGCTCGATTCCAATAATAATTATAATAGAGTTTTATGGAAAACTCTAGCATTTTTCAAGAAGACCCCTTAAGAAGGCTGGGGAGACCAGAAAATGCATGAGGAAGACACATGAATGCATCTGTGATTACCAGATATCTGCTGGGAAGTGAAAAATTAAATACATTAAAAATAAAGCGTGTAACCCCCTCATTTATGATTACCACCAGCCAAGCTAAAGCAGACAGCTTGTGGCTGGTATTATGAGCCTGGGAAGGTTCTTGGTTATTGATCCTCCCCAGCCTAAATATACCAGCCTGCAGCCACCCCAGTATTGGCACATCTATTACGCCAATTCTGGCACTTCACCCTGATGCAACGGCAATCGGGGTAATACTTTTTGGGGTTAATGTCAGTAGGTATTGTCTGTTGGCATCAAGGACAGGGGTTAGTAATGGAGAGGGTCTTTCAGACGCCCCCATTACTTACTCAGGGCCTTTTCATATCAGGGCTGGGCAATGCGTTTTTGCACTGCATTCAAACGCTAGCATCAACGCAGTTGAACGCGTACCATAGACTTGTATGGGAAAAGCATTGCAAACTCAATGCCAAATGCAGTCGTGGTTGAAATGCATGTATTTTTACCCAGCACACAGGAAATGTTTCCTATTGCGCTGGGTAAAAACGCATGCATTTCTACTGTGACTGCATTTGGCATTGTGTTTGCAATGCATTTGCAATGCGTTTCCCATATAAGTCTATGAGATGTGTTCAACTACGCTAACGCTAGCATTTGATAGCGTTAACGCAGCGCAAAACGCATTGCAACCACATGCAGGTCAATGCGTTTAATGTGAATTTAGCGTCAGTAAGTGAACCAGTAGGACCAGCCCTACCCGTGGAGGGCGCATCATCCTGGCTGCAACTTCCACTATCCCGTCATGATCATTTACTAAAAACTTTACTACCCGTTCATCAAATCCTCCCCCCAACTAAATATTGCCTCCCCCGGGATTTCGGAGCCGGGTCACATCCCCTTGACACCCCGCGGCCCTTTTATTGGTTGCCATCGACAACTAGAATTCAAAAATTATTTAGAGTGTACGGAGTGTTGGTGTTGCCCATAGCAACCTGTCACATTCCCGCGATTGATTCCAAACTGCAAGAGGCAAAATGCAGCAGATTGATTGGTCGTCAAGAGCTGTAGGTCCAATCACTTTATTTTAAAAATGTACCGTATATACTCGCGTATAAGCCGAGTTTTTCAGCCCAAAAATTGGGCTGAAAAGTCCCCCCTCGGCTTATACTCGAGTATATACCCAGTGGTAGTATACAGCCGCCCGCCACCCCCATCAGTATACAGGCCCCCCCATCAGCATCCAGGGCCCCCGCTCCTTGCTCCGCAAAACCTGCAAAGTAAAATCATTATACTTATCACTGTCCTGTCGTCGCCGTCCCCGCCGCTGCCATCGCGATCCCCGGCTTCATCCGTCTTCTTCCGGCTTCCTGTGGTCGCAGGCAATGACGTCATTGCCTGCGCCGACCACAGGAAACCGGAAGACGCTGGAAGAAGACGGGGAGCGCAATGGCAGTGGTGGGGACGGCGGCGACAGGACAGTGATAAGTATAATGATTTTACTTTACAGGTTTTGCGGAGCAAGGAGGGGGGGCCCTGGATCCTGATGGGGGGGGCCTGTATACTGATGGGGGTGGCGGGCGGGCAGCTGTATACTACCACTGGGGCTGTATATACCTCTGGGGCTGCTGTATACTACCACTGGGGCTGTATATACCTCTGGGGCTGCTGTATACTACCACTGGGGCTGTATATACCTCTGGGGCTGCTGTATACTACCACTGGGGCTGCTGTATACTACCACTGGGGCTGTTTATACCTCTGGGGCTGCTGTATACTACCACTGGGGCTGTATATACCTCTGGGGCTGCTGTATACTACCACTGGGGCTGTATATACCTCTGGGGCTGCTGTATACTACCACTGGGGCTGCTGTATACTACCACTGGGGCTGTTTATACCTCTGGGGCTGCTGTATACTACCAGTGGGGCTGTATATACCTCTGGGGCTGCTGTATACTACCACTGGGGCTGCTGTATACTACCACTGGGCTGTTTATACCTCTGGGGCTGCTGTATACTACCACTGGGGCTGCTGTATACTATCACTGGGGCTGCTGCTGTATATACCACTGGGGAGGCTGCTGTAACACTGCTGGGGCCTGTATATACCACTGGGGAGGCTGCTGTATACCACACTGCTGGGGGCTGTATACCTGTGCTGGGGTCCACCCTCGGCTTATACACGAGTCAATAGGTTTTCACAGATTTTGGGGGCAAAAGTAGGGGGGTCGGCTTATACACGGGTCGGCTTATACACGAGTATACACGGTAACTTGCCATGTGTATTATTGTTATAAAAAGTTGTGCTTATTGTGATTTATTTCTGGATTTATATTTAAAATATTTAGTAATATTTGGTGTATTTTTATGGAAATGTTCCTCATATTTATTCAAATATTTATTTATTACAAAAAAAATGAAAGCTATTTATTAGCCTTTGTGTTCCGAATATATATTCTGTAAAATACATAAAAGTGGAATCATTTTTACCCCAGTTGTTAAAACAAATGCATCTTTTACCATATACTGTATGTATTCATTGAATTGGTAAACTTAAATAAAAAAAAGAAGCAAATTTGTAAATATTGTACAGTGTATACAGCTATTACTCAGACCTGTGTGTCTTTGTGGTTACAGATTATGAATCCTGTTCCTTCTTGGAATACAATAATATGGAGGACCTGGTGATCAGAGAATGGAGGAGATAATTTATTAGGACTAGTATGTAGAAAGGAAGAAAAATGGCAGTCACCAGATCTTGCCTCATAAAATCCTCTTTATTTCATCTCCTTAAAATTACATGCGATGGCAGGTGGATGAGCGCAGCATAGTATCAGGATGACAGCTGTTTCGTGTCAGCTCGACACTTCTACAGATCTGTAGAAGTGTGAAGATGACACGATACAGCTGTTATCCTGATACTATGCTGCGCTCATCCACCTGTTATTATCTGTAGAAGTGTCGAGTTTACCCAGAACAGCTGTCATCCTGATACTATGCTGCGCTCATCCACCTGCTATTATCTGTAGAAGTGTCGAGTTTACCCAAAACAGCTGTCATCCTGATACTATGCTGCGCTCATCCACCTGCTATTATCTGTAGAAGTGTCGAGTTTACCCAAAACAGCTGTCATCCTGATACTATGCTGCGCTCATCCACCTGCTATTATCTGTAGAAGTGTCGAGTTTACCCAAAACAGCTGTCATCCTGATACTATGCTGCGCTCATCCACCTGCTATTATCTGTAGAAGTGTCGAGTTTACCCAAAACAGCTGTCATCCTGATACTATGCTGCGCTCATCCACCTGCTATTATCTGTAGAAGTGTCGATTTTACCCAAAACAGCTGTCATCCTGATACTATGCTGCGCTCATCCACCTGCTATTATCTGTAGAAGTGTCGAGTTTAACCAAAACAGCTGTCATCCTGATACTATGCTGCGCTCATCCACCTGCTATTATCTGTAGAAGTGTCGAGTTTACCCAAAACAGCTGTCATCCTGATACTATGCTGCGCTCATCCACCTGCTATTATCTGTAGAAGTGTCGATTTTACCCAAAACAGCTGTCATCCTGATACTATGCTGCGCTCATCCACCTGCTATTATCTGTAGAAGTGTCGATTTTACCCAAAACAGCTGTCATCCTGATACTATGCTGCGCTCATCCACCTGCTATTATCTGTAGAAGTGTCGAGTTTACCCAAAACAGCTGTCATCCTGATACTATGCTGCGCTCATCCACCTGCTATTATCTGTAGAAGTGTCGATTTTACCCAAAACAGCTGTCATCCTGATACTATGCTGCGCTCATCCACCTGCTATTATCTGTAGAAGTGTCGAGTTTACCCAAAACAGCTGTCATCCTGATACTATGCTGCGCTCATCCACCTGCTATTATCTGTAGAAGTGTCGAGTTTACCCAAAACAGCTGTCATCCTGATACTATGCTGCGCTCATCCACCTGCTATTATCTGTAGAAGTGTCGAGTTTACCCAAAACAGCTGTCATCCTGATACTATGCTGCGCTCATCCACCTGCTATTATCTGTAGAAGTGTCGATTTTACCCAAAACAGCTGTCATCCTGATACTATGCTGCGCTCATCCACCTGCTATTATCTGTAGAAGTGTCGAGTTTACCCAAAACAGCTGTCATCCTGATACTATGCTGCGCTCATCCACCTGCTATTATCTGTAGAAGTGTCGAGTTTACCCAAAACAGCTGTCATCCTGATACTATGCTGCGCTCATCCACCTGCTATTATCTGTAGAAGTGTCGAGTTTACCCAAAACAGCTGTCATCCTGATACTATGCTGCGCTCATCCACCTGCTATTATCTGTAGAAGTGTCGAGTTTACCCAAAACAGCTGTCATCCTGATACTATGCTGCGCTCATCCACCTGCTATTATCTGTAGAAGTGTCGAGTTTACCCAAAACAGCTGTCATCCTGATACTATGCTGCGCTCATCCACCTGCTATTATCTGTAGAAGTGTCGAGTTTACCCAAAACAGCTGTCATCCTGATACTATGCTGCGCTCATCCACCTGCTATTATCTGTAGAAGTGTCGAGTTTACCCAAAACAGCTGTCATCCTGATACTATGCTGCGCTCATCCACCTGCTATTATCTGTAGAAGTGTCGAGTTTACCCAAAACAGCTGTCATCCTGATACTATGCTGCGCTCATCCACCTGCTATTATCTGTAGAAGTGTCGAGTTTACCCAAAACAGCTGTCATCCTGATACTATGCTGCGCTCATCCACCTGCTATTATCTGTAGAAGTGTCGAGTTTACCCAAAACAGCTGTCATCCTGATACTATGCTGCGCTCATCCACCTGCTATTATCTGTAGAAGTGTCGATTTTACCCAAAACAGCTGTCATCCTGATACTATGCTGCGCTCATCCACCTGCTATTATCTGTAGAAGTGTCGAGTTTACCCAAAACAGCTGTCATCCTGATACTATGCTGCGCTCATCCACCTGCTATTATCTGTAGAAGTGTCGAGTTTACCCAAAACAGCTGTCATCCTGATACTATGCTGCGCTCATCCACCTGCTATTATCTGTAGAAGTGTCGAGTTTACCCAAAACAGCTGTCATCCTGATACTATGCTGCGCTCATCCACCTGCTATTATCTGTAGAAGTGTCGATTTTACCCAAAACAGCTGTCATCCTGATACTATGCTGCGCTCATCCACCTGCTATTATCTGTAGAAGTGTCGATTTTACCCAAAACAGCTGTCATCCTGATACTATGCTGCGCTCATCCACCTGCTATTATCTGTAGAAGTGTCGAGTTTACCCAAAACAGCTGTCATCCTGATACTATGCTGCGCTCATCCACCTGCTATTATCTGTAGAAGTGTCGAGTTTACCCAAAACAGCTGTCATCCTGATACTATGCTGCGCTCATCCACCTGCTATTATCTGTAGAAGTGTCGAGTTTACCCAAAACAGCTGTCATCCTGATACTATGCTGCGCTCATCCACCTGCTATTATCTGTAGAAGTGTCGAGTTTACCCAAAACAGCTGTCATCCTGATACTATGCTGCGCTCATCCACCTGCTATTATCTGTAGAAGTGTCGAGTTTACCCAAAACAGCTGTCATCCTGATACTATGCTGCGCTCATCCACCTGCTATTATCTGTAGAAGTGTCGAGTTTACCCAAAACAGCTGTCATCCTGATACTATGCTGCGCTCATCCACCTGCTATTATCTGTAGAAGTGTCGAGTTTACCCAAAACAGCTGTTATCCTGATACTATGCTGCGCTCATCCACCTGCTATTATCTGTAGAAGTGTCGAGTTTACCCAAAACAGCTGTCATCCTGATACTATGCTGTGCTCATCCACCTGCTATTATCTGTAGAAGTGTCGAGTTTACCCAAAACAGCTGTCATCCTGATACTATGCTGCGCTCATCCACCTGCTATTATCTGTAGAAGTGTCGAGTTTACCCAAAACAGCTGTCATCCTGATACTATGCTGCGCTCATCCACCTGCTATTATCTGTAGAAGTGTCGAGTTTACCCAAAACAGCTGTCATCCTGATACTATGCTGCGCTCATCCACCTGCTATTATCTGTAGAAGTGTCGAGTTTACCCAAAACAGCTGTCATCCTGATACTATGCTGCGCTCATCCACCTGCTATTATCTGTAGAAGTGTCGAGTTTACCCAAAACAGCTGTCATCCTGATACTATGCTGCGCTCATCCACCTGCTATTATCTGTAGAAGTGTCGAGTTTACCCAAAACAGCTGTCATCCTGATACTATGCTGCGCTCATCCACCTGCTATTATCTGTAGAAGTGTCGAGTTTACCTAAAACAGCTGTCATCCTGATACTATGCTGCGCTCATCCACCTGCTATTATCTGTAGAAGTGTCGAGTTTACCCAAAACAGCTGTCATCCTGATACTATGCTGTGCTCATCCACCTGCTATTATCTGTAGAAGTGTCGAGTTTACCCAAAACAGCTGTCATCCTGATACTATGCTGCGCTCATCCACCTGCTATTATCTGTAGAAGTGTCGAGTTTACCCAAAACAGCTGTCATCCTGATACTATGCTGTGCTCATCCACCTGCTATTATCTGTAGAAGTGTCGAGTTTACCCAAAACAGCTGTCATCCTGATACTATGCTGCGCTCATCCACCTGCTATTATCTGTAGAAGTGTCGAGTTTACCCAAAACAGCTGTCATCCTGATACTATGCTGTGCTCATCCACCTGCTATTATCTGTAGAAGTGTCGAGTTTACCCAAAACAGCTGTCATCCTGATACTATGCTGTGCTCATCTGCCTGCTTTTGGATGTAATTTTAAGAACATGAAATAAAGAGGATTTTATGAGGCAAGATCTGGTGACTGCCATTTTTCTTCATTTCTACATATGGATTTGCCATAAGCACCACTGGTACGCCTGTTTTTTCACTCACAACATTCTAAAATACCATGTCTGTATGCCCAGAATAGCTTTGTCCTAAAAACATATTGGTGCATAACATTTTTCTTCATGTGTTGATGAATTAGGACTAGAGTTTCATTTGCCAATCTTAAACTGTTGGTCGTTGGCGTAAGGCCCCGTTCACATCAGCGTTTTTGTCCAGATCCGCCTAATCCGGACAAAAAATCATATCTGTCGCATGTGCTGCCTAACGGCCACACTTGCAGTACACTTGCGGCAAGCCCCATGCATTGTCCGCAAGTGCCGAGATCTGGCACTTGCGGTAGTTGCAACCGTGAAAAAAAGCAGGGTCAGCTGCGGTTATTTTGCGCAACACCGCCCTTGCTGCACTTGCCACAAGCCCCATAGACAATGCACGGGGCTTGCTGCAAGTGTACCGTAAGTGCGGCTGTTAGGCGGCACATTCAGTAGATACGTTTTTTTTATCCGGATTGGCCGGATCCAGACAAAAATGCTGATGTGAAAGGGGCCTACCAAGATTCAAATTATGTAGAGACGTGAAATTGTAATCCCTATCTCTAATCCCAACCCCTGTCACTAACCCTAACAACTATCATTAATTCTAACCTCTATAACTAACCCTAACCCCTATCACTAATCCTAACCAGTATTACTAATCCCAACCCTTATCCCTAATCCTAATCCCTTTCACTAACCCTAAACCCTATCACTAATTCTAACCCCTACCACTAACCCTAAGAACTATCACTAATCCTAACTCCTATAACTAATCATAACCACTATCACTAACCCTAATCCCTATCACTAACGCTAACTCCTGCCACTAATCCTAACCCCTACCATTAACCCTAACAACTATCACTAATCCAAACCTCTATCACTAATCCTAACCCCTATCACTAACCCTTGCAACTATCACTAATCCCAACCTCTATCACTAATCCTAACCCCTATCACTAATACTAACCCCTATCACTAACCCTAACTCCTGTCACTAATCCTAACTCCTATCACTAATCCTTACACATGACACTAATTCTAATCCTTATTACTAACCCTGACATCTATCAATAATTCTAACCCCTATCACTAACCCTAATTGCTGTCACTGATCCTAACTTCTATCACTAACCCTAACTCCTAAGACAAGTCCGACTCCTAACCTCTATCACTAACTCTAACTCCTATAACTAACCCTAACTCCTGTAATTAATCCTAGTCCATATCACTAATCCTAACCCATAGCACTAACCTTAACCCATGTAACTAATCCTAACCCCTATCAGCACTAACCTTAACCCATGTAACTAATCCTAACCCCTATCACTAAACCTATCTCCTGTCATTAATCCTAACCCCTATCACTAATTCTATCCCATGTCACTAATTGTAACTAGATTCACAAAGAGATACCGATGCGATCCATCATTTCTTCAAGTTCTTTATTTCGTATAAATGAATAAAAACATTGTAGCGCTCTAGCAGGGAAAGCTAGACGCGTTTCAAAAAAGCTTCTTAATTTTCTTCTCAATCTTCTTAACGCATCTAGCTTTCCCTGCTAGGGCGCTGCGATGTTTTTATTCATTTACATGTAATATATAACTTGAAGAAATGTTGGATCGCATCAGAATCTCTTTATGAGTCTGCTGACATAGGCAGTTGCAATACCGTCACACTGGTGCGGGAATCCATGAGTAATCAGTGGCGGAGCGGCTTCCCCTCCCCTTTTTCCTTGTTAGTGCACTAATCCTAACCCCTATCACTAACCCTAGCCACTCTGCAGTAATTTATATAGATTATGGAATTTACCCTTTAGCAAAATGAGATGCTTAGCATTATGGAAATGGCCAAATCGATAATCCACCCAGTTGCCACATTGAGGCGTATCTCTTAACTGGGTCCTAACTGTTGTTACATGCCTACGTCTTTATGTGATCTTCCTTTATGGGTGGCGGGTACCTGAGAGTAATAGAATTGTCATTCTTATGGAGAAGGTCAGGTACTATTAATGTCTAATCTCTGAAAAAGTTAACCCCTTAGGCTTAAATTAGTGGTTGACACCAGAGAACAGTACCTTATATCAGTCAATTGAAGTGAGGAAGGTGCCTCCACAAGGGTAGTATATTTTTGTGTATTATGATATGGGTTCACTACCCTTGTGCAGGCACCTTCCCCACTTCAGTTGACTGATATAGGTTACTGTTCTCTGGTGCCAACCACTAAATTACCGAATTAGGCAGGATATGGTTTTGCCTACTGAGAATGTGGGTCTAACTAGAAGATAGATAGACAGATTGATAGACAGATAGATAGAGCTTACCAGTCTCCCACTGCTTGCTTCTGGGGCCAACCTTTAAGCTTCATGAATATTCACTGCACTGAACTACAATGGCCAATCACAGACTCTCATTCTCTGTTAGATTGCGTCAGCTGACACTGCCGAAGCTCTCGGGCCATCATTGTTTCCTCAGAGCTGGCGCTGATAGGATCCTTCCTCCTTCAGCGCGACGTCCGATGTAGCAGAGATGAGTGTTCTTCATGGACCTTGTGGAGTATCGTCAGAGGGTAAGTTGTTGGGACTTTTAATCAATGGATAAATGAGGGTTGTCAATGTGTTTTATTTCTATTAAGAGAATTTTCTCTGTGTATATGTGTTTATTAACTCTTCACTTAACGGATTGGTAATGCGTGGGTATCAGAAGATGGCTGACATTACCAATCCAGGGGTTAATGATAAGCTGTCAATACTGAGCTGTCATTAACCCCTTCTATCACCCTGATGCACTGCATCGGGAAGAGCCAGGTAAAGCGCCAGGAATTGGTGCTTCCAGTAAATGTGGCAATTTCTGGTGCTGCTGCAGGCTGATATTCTATAGCGTGGGGGGACTTATTAGCTATGGGCCCCACCACGCTGAGAATACTAGCCCCCAGTTGCCTAGTTTTGCCTTGGCTGCAATTAAAAATAGGGCAAAGCCCACTCATTTTTTTTTTTAAATATTTATTTAAATAATTAAAAAAAAAACTTGGCTCCTCTGTATTTTTCATTGCCAGCCAAGATAAAATTAGGCAGCTGTGGGTATTAGCTCACATCTGCCAATGTTATCTTTTTTGTGTGTGAAAAATACATTGAAGCCCTATGCATTTTTTTTTTCATTATTTATTTATTGTACACACTATGATGGCAGGTTGGTTGCCATACACTAATGTGTATGGCAACCAATCACACACACCAGTACAAATAGTGGGAGCGCAGTCTGATTAAAGCAGCCAATCACAGATGCTCTCACAGAGAGTGAGCATCTTTGATTGGCTGTTGCAGTTCAGTGCAGTGAATATTCATTAAGCTTAATACGCGGCCCCGGCACCAGCAGCGGGAGTCTGGTGAGCTTTATCTACACCATGTTCCAAATTATTATGCAAATGTTCTTTTTCTCTGATTTTCCTAAATGGTTGGTGCACATGACAGTCAGTGTAATAAAAGTCATCACCCATTAGAGTATACATCAAATTTTATTGAAGAAACCTCCCAATGATAACAGTATAATCTTCAAAATTAAAAAAATCTAAATGCCCTGTTCCAAATTATTAGGCACAGGAGAGTTTCTAAACATTTGATATGTTTGAAAGAACTGAAAATGCTCATTTGTTGAATTTGCAGCATTAGGAGGTCACATTCATATAATTGAAATAAAAGCTAAAATAAAAAGAAAGCTGAAATAAAAAGCTATTTAACTCCAAAATATCCTAACAGGCCAAGTTACATGTTAACATAGCCTTCTTTGATATCACATTCACAATTCTTGCATCCATTGAACCTGTGAGTTTCTGGAGAGTTTCTGCTTGTATTTCTTTGCATGATGTCAGAATAGCCTCCCAGAGCTGCTGTTTTGATGTAAACTGCCTCCCACCCTCATTGATCTTTTGCTTGATTATACTCCAAAGGTTCTCTATAGGGTTGAGGTCAGGGGAAGATGGTGGCCACAGCATGAATTTATCTTCTTTTATGCCCATAGCAGCCAATGGCACAGAGGTATTCATTGCAGCATGAGATTGTCATGCATGAGGGTGATTTTGCTCCTAAAGGCACGTTTTTGCTTTTTGTACCATGGAAGAAATTTCTCAGTCAGAAACTCTATATACTTTGCAGAGGTCATTTTCACCCCTTCAGGAACCTTAAAGGGGCCTACCAGCTGTTTCCCAATGATTCCGGAACAAAAAAAGACTCCTCCACCTCCTTGCTGACGTCGCAGCCTTGTTGGGACATGGTGGCCATCCACCAACCATTCACTACTCCATCCATCTGGACCATCCAGGGTTGCTCGGCACTCATCAGTAAACAAGAGTGAAAATAAGTCTTCATATTTGTCTGGGCCCACTGCAACAATTTTTGCTTATAAGCATGACCCACCTCAAGACTGGGGTACTCGGATCCCGGGCATTGGTTACTGTTGCTGTCACTGGTGGCCGGTGCCCGGGCCCGTGGCCCTGGTGGTCGCTGAAAAATGTGGAAAATAAAATAATAAAAATGTAATGTTTGTGACGCCACCTACGGTTTCTGGTGATGACACCAGCGCTGCTTCAGACCTCCAGGGATGATGACAGGCAGCTAGATGATGGTGCTTCCCGCAGGTGGAGCAGGATTCCTGGGGCATGATGAAATGAGACACCACATGTTGTTAGGCTCTGCACGGGTTTACTGATAACATCCAGGCAGTTTACAGGTACACAGTCACGGGTAGCTGGCCTGGGTAGCTGCCAGTTGATGGGGTGTCTCTTTCTGTGGCTTTCAACAGTGTTCCTTCTGGTTTCTCCCTCTGTCCTCTCTCTCTCTGCGCTACTCATTACTTCCTCAGTGCGGCCCTGCATACAGCCTCTTGTTGTACATCAGGCCCACGGTCTGAATAGAGTTCACCCTTTTCTAAGGGGCTCACGACCCTGGACTGAGTCCCGGATGGGGATGTGCTTTGGACCAGGTCGTGGCTGTCTGATTGCGCACGGCCCTCCTGGTTGGCGACTCAGGGCTGAACTCTCCTGCACCGTGCTCAAAGCCGGTTCTCCGTTAACGGACCGGGCTCCTCCCAGACCGGTTATCAGGACGGTCTGGCGCCGGGTGTTAGCTGACACCCAAGGATCTCCCTTTCTGTCTGGGTCACCTCTCTTTAGGTGCCCTCCCTCTACGTCTCTCGCAGGGTCCTCCTTGACTTCCCTCACAAACTCCCTTTTCTCTTCTCCTCTTCCCGCTCTTCACTACCAACTTATATAACCTCCCACCAGGACCAGTTACCCTGGTTACGGGTTTAGCCAATTGACTCTAAGTGTGTTAATGCGTAGGTGAAAGTCACATGTGAACCTCTCTCATCCCCTGGCCACCGGGATATCACACACTGGTCTGGGTGCAGCGCCCCTTCGTGGCGCATGGACCAGTGGGGCGCCACAAGCACTGTTTAGGGGTGGCCGAATAGTAGGTTTATGCACCACACCAAGCCTTTGAAGGATCCTACACCTTGAGGTTCGATGGACTCCAGAGGCACCAGCAGCTTCAGATATCTGTTTGTTGGTTTGTAAGGCCTTTTTAGCAGCTGCTCTCTTAATCTGAAGAACTTGCCTGGCAGAAACCTTCCTCATTCTGCCTTTATCTGCACGAACACATCTGTGCTCAGAATCAGCCACAAATCTCTTCACAGTACGATGATCACGCTTACGTTTTCGTGCAATATCTAGTGTTTTCCTCCCTTGTCCAAGACATTGCACTATTTGTTGCTTTTCGGCAGCAGAGACATCCTTTTTCTTTCCCATGTTAATTGAAAACTGTGGCCTACGTAATATTGTGGAACACCCAGTTTTCCTTTTATTGGGCTCACCTGCCAAACTAATTATCACAGGTATCTGAGATTGATTTCAGTGATCCAAAGAACTCTGAGACACAATACTATTAATGGGTTTCATTGACAAAAAACACCAAAAACCCTATGACACCTAAAACCAATTTGCATAATAATTTAGAACATGGTTTATATCTGTCTGTCTGTCTATCTACATATCTGTCTGCGGTCAGCTGATGTGATTACCCGTGTGACATGGTCATCTATGGTAATCCTGTCACTCGGATCCGGCATAATGCCATTGCAGTTGCATCCGGTTTGACACAAAAAAAAAAACGGATGCGGTCAAACGTGTTTTCCTCTGGATCACTGCTGGACAGAAAAGAACACAAGTGTACAACCGGCCTAGATGATAACTAACCAAATAGGTCCAAACCTTTAAGGTGGAGCACACTCACACATCATCTACATACAGGGTCCTGTAGATTACACCGCTGCCGGTGCTCTACCATATAAGATTTCTTATTATAGAGGAACTCCCCCTATAAACCTTGCATTGGAATCTAAGAAAGATGAAACCTTCATGTGTTTCCATATGACCTTTAGGGCACATGGAGATAGAGAATGACACTATACAATGAGAATTTACAGCATGTGTCCTGTGATGATCTCAGAATGTTCCACCATACCATGGACCTGTGCAACTGAGACACAACTGACTTCAAAACAAGCCAATTTATTGTAACCAGAAATAATTCTATGTATTCAACTACCGGTATTATGATTCAGTTTATTTTATAATTTATGCCTTAAATAAAAAAAAACTCAAGAAATCCAAAAATCTTATAAACAGGTGTTCATCATCCATATTTGCACTTATTCAGTAATAGATCCTCGTGGGTGTGACACAGGTGCAGCCCAGCGTCACCACCTCGCTCTCCAGCCTGTAGGAGAAGCTGCAGCCTTTCTGCTCCCGTCGTAGGACCATCACCTCCTGCTGGATGGGGAAGGAGATCAGATCTGGACTTTCATGGCCATCAGCGTCTACACAAGCAAATGTCACACAATCCGCCTCGGCAATGACGAAAGGGAATCTGTTGGGATCTGTGTTGAGTCTGAGAATAAAAATACAAAATAGGAGCTAAAATATGTTATATAACTGTGTATAATTATATTTCTTGGCTCTTAGGCTGATTTTCCCTGTGTGAATCCTACAGATTTTGGGCATTTTTGCTTCCTCTATAAAGGTACAATCTATCTTTCCATACTTGCTCCTATTATTCTTTGCACTGTGCACCTCAATCTCTCTCTGCTTCCCTTCACCTTTTCACTCAGAACTGTATCTCCATTATATGACTTGTATCTTGCATTTTCACCAGATTTCCCCTATACAGGCTTTGTCTCTTAGTTGATGCTTGACTGTAAGCTGTGGAGACAAGCTGCTATGATGCCTCCCAAAGAGAAGGATTCCTACTCTTTATTCACACAGAAGCAGCAACGTGAAGGATATTATACAGCAGTTTGGGGCGGTGTAGATGTGAATCCAGATCTGGAGTGAGGAAAAAGACTTGTTGGAAAGTTCAGTACGATCTTTCTGTGTCTCCCTCTGCCTGTTTTCTCACTCTGCTCATTATTTCGCCTCCTTTTCCCCATTTTATAGCGTATAAGAGTGTAACCTAATGCTTCATTGTGCTGACAGTTTATCATGTCTGACCAGTATTGTCTTCAGTGCTGCTTGTAATAGGAGAGGTTGTGAGATTACCTGTACTCCCAGGGAGATAGAGAGCGGGTGTGAGTGTCCTCCATCTGCACCAAACTGTCCACATAACTGGAGTCAATCAGACTGGTGTCCACCGTCATACTGGTCGGCAGGCGCCTGTGCCTTCTTCCAGGACATCTCTGTCTGCCCTCTAGAGGGAGCTCTTCATCCCTAGATCGTTCCTGCTTATGAGGCAAATACTCCTCTGGTAGAAAGGCTGATGAGCTGAAGGAGACCAGGACGGCCGCCTGAGAGATAGATAAAGAAGAAGGTTGTGTGACAGGCTATAGACAGTTTTCCAGTCTCTGAATGTCAAGTTCTCATTCACTGACAGCAAGATAATATCTTCAAAATGAGGAAGTATTAGGAAATGAGAAATATTAGAAAGTTCTACAACTTTCATTTAGAAAGTGAATTATTTATCGACCTTTATTTTTTATAAATCAATAGTAAACTTGAAAATAAGAAAATTTGTAATGAATCTTATCAGAGAAATTTGCTTCTTTCACGATCTCGACTGATAATTTATTCTCAGAATTTCTAATTGAAATATAAACATAATGAGACAGAAGATAACAGTTTGTGCTCATGAGGTTCTATGGAGAACTGCAAGTGGTGTCTCAGGAGAACTTGCAGTGAAATGTCTTTCTTTGTTACTCCTCCTTCTCCTCTTCTTCCTCCTCCTCTTCTTCTTCCTCCTCTTCCTCCTCCTCTCTCCTCCTCCTCTTCCTCTTCCTCCTCCTCTTCCTTCTCCTCTACCTCCTTCTATTCCTCCTCCTCCTCTTGCTCCTTCCACTTCCGCCTCCTCTTCCTCCTCCTCTTCCCCCTCCTCCTCCTCCTCCTCTTCCTACACCCCCTCCTCTTCCTTCTTCTATTCTTCCTCCTCCTCCTCTTCCTCCTTCCACTTCCTCCTCCTCCTAGTCTTCCTCCTTCCTCTTCCTTCTCCTCTACCTCCTCCTTCTCTTCCTCCTCCTCCTCTTATTTCACCTTCTCCTCTTCCTTCCTCTATTCTTCCTCCTCTTCCTCCTTCCACTTCCGCCTCCTCTTCCTCCTAGTCTTCCTCCTTCCTCTTCCTTCTCCTCTACCTCCTCCTTCTCTTCCCCTCCTCCTCTTATTTCACCTTCTCCTCTTCCTTCCTCTATTCTTCCACCTCTTCCTCTTCCTCCTTCCACTTCCGCCTCCTCTTCCTCTTCCTCCTCCCCTCGTCTTCCTCCTTCCTCTTCCTTCTCCTCTACCTCCTCCTTCTCTTCCTCCTCTTTCTCTTCCTCCTCCTCCTCTTCTTCCACCTCCTCCTCTTCCTCTTCCTCCTCCTCTTCTCTTCCTCCTCCTCCTTCTCTTCCTCCTCTTTCTCTTCCTCCTCCTCCTAGTCTTCCTCCTTCCTCTTCCTTCTACTCTACCTCCTCCTTCTTTCTCTCCTCCTCCTCCTCTTCTTCCACCTCCTCCTCTTCCTCTTCTTCCTCCTCCTCATCCACCTCCATAGAATTTTAAAAGTACCAACCGTCATCTCATCTCAGTACCGGGAAAGTCATCTTTCTTGAATCCAAATTATTTAGATTATAGCTATTAATTAACAATTAAAGAACAGTTCAGAAGGTGAATAAAGCCGATTTCTCTGATAAAACATTTTATATTGTGTCTTATTTTTACACGATCTATTAATGTATTGAATATAATGGTGAATTATGATTACTCTTTAAGTTGCATTGATCTAAAAATGAAAAATCCTTTTAGGATAACAATTCACTGAACAGGGCACAATCCTTCCCCCTTCTGATTTCACCCTAATATTGAGTATATTCACAGCTCCATCTATAGAAATATGACTCTAACATGTTAATCCGACATCCACACATCCTCTAATTTGCTTTTTTTTAATCAAATGTTTATGGCTACTAGAGCGGCAAGAGCTGTAAGGAATGGAACATTTTCCAGACTATTGGAATTACCGACTTCTCTCTGGATGAATGGAAATTCTCCTCTAATCTCCTTAGGCTATGTCCAGACACGTTGGGTTTTGCTTTTGCCAAAAGCAGCAAAAATGTCCTGTGAACATAGCCTTACTGACCCAATAGTATAATGGGGTGTGTGATACTCACCAGTAGGAGAGATGTTCTGGTAAGGACCATTCTGCTTCTCTCTCGGGTTCTTCTCTTTCTTCTTCTGTGGTTTGATCCCTCCATCCTCGTCCTTCTCTGTATTTATACCACCTTTAGCTCCCGGTGGAGTTTCCATCCCTTGAGTCAGAGTTTCTGTAGGTTCCGGCGGAGTCTGTGAGCGGTGAGGAATGGAGGCCGTCACTGTGGACTGTCCGCCTCTACCCGTAATGTCCGATTATAGGAGAAACCGGGGAAGATCTCAGCACTTCCCTAAATCAGGACCATAATTTATCTGAACTCTCCGCTTATCTGAGACCACAGAGATAACGGCTCACAGCTGAGATGGACTTCGGTGTTTCCCAGTATAACTAATGTAATTGTATATCAATATCTATTCTGAATCTGCTCCTATCCACATCCCACTGACAACTGCTCTGACCACATTTCGGGCTCACAAAGGGGTTGTCAGAGATGACTTTACTGCAGGGTGATCACTGATTGCAGCTGAAGAATTGGGGTCGCAGACAAGGTGATCAGAATTGTGGTGTAACTAGAGTCCGATGGGGCCCTATTGCAAGATTTGGATCCCCCCATACCCACCCCCTGCATGTTGGTCAGATGTATGAGCCCTTATAGCTTTCCAAATTCTGTAAAGACATATCTGTTGCCTTTCCCCTATAATGTAATGTCCCCCATACTTGGTATATATGTCCCCATCCTAGTGTATATGTCCCTCTTCTTGGTATCTATGACCCCCATCCTGGTATGTACTGTACATCCCCCATGTTATATATGTCCCCATCCTAGTATATATGTCCCCCATTGAGGTATATATGTCCCTCACCCTTGTATATATGTCCCCAGCCTAGTATATATTTCCCAAATGCTGGTTTATATTTCCCAGATCCTGATATACATATCCCCCATCCTGGCATATATGTCCCCAACCTGGTATATATGTCCCCCATTCTGGTATATACGTCCCCATCCAGGTATATATGTCCCCATCCTGGTATATATGTCCCCCATTCTGGTATATATGTTCCCCACCCTGGCATATGCGTCATATATCCTGGTATATATGTTTCCATCCTTGTATGTATTTCCCAGATCCTGGTATATATATTCCCATCCTGGTATATATATGTCCCCCTTCCTGGTATATTTATACCCCATCCTGGTATATGTGTCTCCCATCCTGGTATACATGTCCCCAATTCTGGGACCATCCTGGTATATATGTCCCTCTTCCTGGTATATATGTCCCCTATCCTGGTATATATGTCACCATTTCTGGGACCATCCTGGTATAAAAGTCCCCCATCCTGGTATATTTGTCCCCATTTCTGGGGCCATCCTGGTATATAAGTCCTCATCCTGGTATATATGTCCCTCTTCCTGGTATATATGTCCCCCCATCCTGGTATATGTGTCCCCCATCCTGGTATATATTTTTCCCATTCTGCATGAAAAATAAAACACATTCAACACTCCTTCCCCATCTCCCCCACCACAGATCTTCACAGGAGCTGGCAGCTGACATCAGCATGCGTACCATAGCATGATGTCACTGCCATGCAGCCCTAGTTACGGGCACTCTGACTGGCCGACCTCTGAATGGCTGGAAGCAAGTGTAGTGATGCAGGGACCTGATGGGTCTGCGTGTCTATACACTTTAGCTGAATGAGTGTCCTTGGATGCACATCTAGCTGAAGTAGGTGCTGAGGTTGGTGGACTCCCTGTATCCCCCCACACCCGGTTGCGACCACAATTATTACGTCCCTGGTGGTGAGTTCTCTAAGTTGTAGATCAGGGAAAGCATTTTTTCAGCCTCTGACCCTGATTCATCAAAGTGTCTATGCCCAAAAAACTGGCGTAAAACACATTGAAAAGTGTAAAAATTTTGTTGCGTAAAAACGTTGCAACTTTCAATGTTTCCAGTTTCGGTGACGCCGTAGATTAGCCGAGATGGGAGATGGCGACACCCATTGGTTACATGCTTCATGAATGGCAGTGTTTCTTTGTGTTTCTTTATCAATATGGCACATGTCCTTTCTACACCCCTTCCCCATAGAGAATAACATGAAATGTCGGACTTAATGAATCTTCAAATATATGAATGTGTCTCTCTGAATATGTGCTGAGCAGACAGACTGCGTGATGCAAAGTCAGGAAAATTTGGGGAGTTTCTTTAGTGATTGATGAATATTAAAAGTGCCAAACTACAACACAGATCATAAAATGTGCTATTCATGCACTCATACATACGATACTGACACCACCGCCTTTACAGAGTGTTATTATATATATATATATACACTGGTGATCAAAATTAGAGAACAACACACAATTTTCTTAATGTTAAGGTCATTGTGTTTATCCTATGTGAAAATACCCTAACATGAGTAAATTAGCCGTATTTTAAGATTATTTCATAAACTTAATATATTCTAAAGCTCAGAATAAAAATGCAAATGAGATAAATGAAAAAGACAGTGATCAAAATTAAAGAACACTCAGATACAGTCATGGCCAAAAGTATTGGCACCCCTGCAATTCTGTCAGATAATACTCAGTTTCTTCCTGAAAATGATTGCAATCACAAATTCTTTGGTATTATTATCTTCATTTAATTTGGCTTCAATGAAAAAAAACACAAAAAGAATTGTCCTAAAGCCAAATTGGATATAATTCCACACCAAACATAAAAAAGGGGGGTGGACAAAAGTATTGGCACCCTTAGAAAAATCATGTGATGCTTCTCTAATTTGTGTAATTAACAGCACCTGTAACTTACCTGTGGCACCTAACAGGTGTTGGCAATAACTAAATCACACTTGCAGCCAGATGACATGGATTAAAGTTGACTCAACCTCTGTCCTGTGTCCTTGTGTGTACCACATTGAGCATGGAGAAAAGAAAGAAGACCAAAGAACTGTCTGAAGACTTGAGAAACCAAATTGTGAGGAAGCATGAGCAATCTCAAGGCTACAAGTCCATCTCCAAAGACCTGAATGCTCCTGTGTCTACCGTGCGCAGCGTCATCAAGAAGTTTAAAGCTCATAGCACTGTGGCTAACCTCCCTAGATGTGGACGGAAAAGAAAAATTGACGAGAGATTTCAACGCAAGATTGTGCAAATGGTGGATAAAGAACCTCGACTAACATCCAAACAAGTTCAAGCTGCCCTGCAGTCCGAGGGTACAACAGTGTCAACCCGTACTATCCGTCGGCGTCTGAATGAAAAGGGACTGTATGGTAGGAGACCCAGGAAGAACCCACTTCTTACCCCGAGACATAAAAAAGCCAGGCTGGAGTTTGCCAAAACTTACCTGAGAAAGCCTAAAACGTTTTGGAAGAATGTTCTCTCTTTTTGGGCAAAGGCATCACCATAGAGTTTACAGGAGAAAACAAGAGGCATTCAAAGAAAAGAACACGGTCCCTACAGTCAAACATGGCGGAGGTTCCCTGATGTTTTGGGGTTGCTTTGCTGCCTCTGGCACTGGACTGCTTGACCGTGTGCATGGCATTATGAAGTCTGAAGACTACCAACAAATTTTGCAGCATAATGTAGGGTCCAGTGTGAGAAAGCTGGGTCTCCCTCAGAGGTCATGGGTCTTCCAGCAGGACAATGACCCAAAACACACTTCAAAAAGCACTAGAAAATGGTTTGAGAGAAAGCACTGGAGACTTCTAAGGTGGCAGCAATGAGTCCAGACCTGAATCCCATAGAACACCTGTGGAGAGATCTAAAAATGGCAGTTTGGAGAAGGCGCCCTTCAAATATCAGGGACCTGGAGCAGTTTGCCAAAGAAGAATGGTCTAAAATTCCAGCAGAGCATTGTAAGAAACTCATTGATGGTTACCGGAAGCGGTAGATCGCAGTTATTTTGGCTAAAGGTTGTGCAACCAAGTATTAGGCTGAGGGTGCCAATACTTTTGTCTGGCCCATTGTTGGAGTTTTGTGTGAAATGATCAATGTTTTGCTTTTTGCTTCATTCTCTTTTGTGTTTTTTCATTTAAGACAAATTAAATGAAGGTAATAATACCAAAGAAATTGTGATTGCAATCATTTTCAGGAAGAAACTGATTATTATCTGACAGAATTGCAGGGGTGTCAATACTTTTGGCCAACACTGTACCTGCAGGTTATTGGTGTTAATCAGGCACCCAGTGCTAATTTCCCTAATTATCTGGCAAACCCTATTTATCTGGCAGCTAAGGGGTTACTTTCCAGTTTGTAGTCACTTTGCAAAAATGTTGACTGAAACCCTTCAGTAGCAGGTTGTCCAGATGAAGGGACGTGGTCACCCTATCAGCCACAGCAACAGAAATTGGTTGTTTCAAGTCTGTGATTTCTAGAATATTTCATCTTTAAAGCATCACAAAGGCTTTCAAGACCCCCAAGAAGGCTGGTCGCCCTTGAAAGACAAATTCAAGAGAGGACAGGATAATGCACAGAATCTCCATGAATAATCGTTTCCATACTGCAGCTGGAATAGCTCGCCAGTTCAGCACTGATCAGGGTAAGGATTTGTCTCGTCATACAGTCACGACGTTTAACAGCATTTGGACTGAAAGCCTACTCTGCAGTGACCAAACCTCTCATTATCACAAAGAATCAAAAAGCTCCTTTGGTGGGGAGCATGTTGTGCAGACAGATGGGAAGTGGTTCACAGTTCATTTTAGTGGTGAAAGTAAGTTTAATTTATTTGAGTCTGATGAGAAACATGATGTTTGTCAACAAACTGGGGAAAGACTGAACCCAAAATGTGTAAAGAAGTCAGTGAAAGGTGGTGGAGGAAGTGTGATGGTTTGGGGAATGTTTTCTGCTGCAGGGGTGGGACCTCTCACACATCTACATAGCAGAGTGAATGTAAATGTGTATCAGAACCTTCTTCAACAACACGTGTCTCCTTACTTGCGTTCAGCCTCAATCAGCAGCAATTTTCCTGCAGGACAACGCGCCATGTCACACAGCAAATGGGTAAAGCAGTTCCTTGAAACAGAAAACATCGAAACAATAAAATGGCCACAGCCCAGAGTCCTGATCTAAACCCAATAGAAAACCTCTGGTGACAAAGTTATGGCCGAGAAACCCACAAGAGTCACAGAAGTGTGGAAGAGACTGGAAGAAGAGTGGAGCAAAATCCCCCCAGAGCAGAGAGAGACTAGTGATGTCCTGTGGCCGCAGATGTGCTGAAGGCATTCGCAGCAAAGCCTTGAACAAAGCAAAGGCCTGTTCAAGCAAAGGCCTGTACACAGCAAAGGCCTGTACACAGCAAAGGCCTGTACAAAGCAAAGGCCTGTACATTTCTATTGATTGGTGACTGCTGTAACTTTCACAACATTTAGTGTTAATCTCTCTCTGTCTACAGTCATTGCTGTTCTCTAATTATGATCATCACATTATGTGTAAAATAAGGGTTTTAAGTTGATAAACCTTGGTTATTTTGTATACCCTGTTCTAGTGGTTGGTGCACCCCGTACACAAAAACCACCAAATGTTCATCAGATCACATTCTGTCTGAGAAATAAAAGTGATCAGACATTGTTCTCTAATTGTGATCTCCAGTGTATATAAAGGATGAGCAAAATGGATCGAAAGTGTTGAAGCATTTTTACAGCCCCGAGTTTCCCCTTTAGTATCTGGAGTGACAGAGTGTCTTCTCACCTATTATTACAGCTGTACTCGGGTTTATGACTCTTCTTATCTCTATGGAGAATATTATTCCTGTGTCCACTCTACAGGTAATTAGTCATTAAGGGATTCCATAGTAGCAAAGCTTTTTGCCCTTTATATTTTCTCTTTTAGTTTTTTAAAGTTTAAAAAAATTCTGAAAAAAGTAATTGAAACCTGAATGTAAGGTGATCAGCGCTATAGGAAAGTCCAGAAACCAGTGTGACCTTATATAATGTGTCCTGGAGTCACAGCGGAGTCCAGAACCACCGCACAGCAGATCCCAGAGGACACCGGGCGCAGCATCAATGGTGAGAGCTCCGCACCCACTGATCACCGGACTGAATGTATTATAATAATAATCTTTATTTATATAGTGCGAACATGATCCGCAGCGCTTTACAATTCAGAGGGGACATGTTCAGTCATAAGTAACAATGATAAAAATGCAATACAGTAGTTAAAGCAAGGAAAAAAAAAAGAAAGTTGACCTTGTTCATAAGAGCTTACAATCTACAAAATACAGGCGTTTATTTACAATGATGGTTCAGTCATCTTGGAGACATGGGGGGTTGGTAAGGGCTGCATGAGTCATCACCAGCCAATCTGTATAGTGCTTTTGGGTTTTGGTAGTGTTGATGGAGAATTATGTTCGGAGGAGTAGTGCATGGGTTACGTATTAAAGGACTTCGATTAGGGGGCGTGATAGGTTGTCTTAAAAAGATGTGTTTTTAGGAAACATGTGAAACTGTATAAGGTGTGAATGGTCCTAATTTCTTGGGGTAGAGCATTCCAGAGAATTGGTGCAGCTCGAGAGAAGTCTTAGAGCTGGGAGTGAGAGGTTCAGTTTAGTGCGGATATTAGTTGAATGTTGCTTGTAGAACGTAGAGAACGGGTGGGGTGAGAACAAGCAATTTGAATTGGATCCTATAGTGTATAGGCAGCCAGTGCTGTGAAGGGCACAGAGCTGATCCTATAGTGTATAGGCAGCCAGTGCAATGACTGGCACAGAGTGGAAGCATCTGAGTAACGGTTAGCCAGATAGGTGATCCTGGCTACTACATTAAGGATGGACGAGAGGGGAGAGTCTAGTGAGGGGGAGGCCAATTAATAGAGAATTACAATAATCAAGGCGGGAGTGGATCAGGAGCACATTGAGGGTTTTTGTTGTTTCCATGGTGATAAAGGGGCGAATTCTAGAGATATTCTTCAGATTCCATTTTAAATATTTGATTTTCTTATACATGTTACATAGTTATGTCTGGTTGTTGTGGGATGGAGATCCGCTGAATATTCTTTTGACAGGACCAGAAGAGTATGAATATTGAATATTATTAGTGAATATTATTGATCCATTATTTAACCCTCGCTTACACCATTACATAATGTTGATGTTGCATCATGTCCCCTATAACGTGGTATAATCCATCCTCGGGATTTCCCCACGGTTTTTCTTCTGATCTTCATCTCTTGTGTCCATGGAGGAGAAGAGCAGGCCCCTGGCGCTGATGACTGGGAGGCCCCTCCAGTGTCCAGTAGGGGGTGTCCATTCACACCGGACACCACGTTTCCTCCATATGTGAAGGTCGACATGAAGATCGGCAGTGGGAGTTCTGCACAATTAATGGTGGACAGTGTGCGGAGCCGCTCCATCTCTCCATGGGAATACAGGTAGGAACTGGTTTTTCAATTATAAATATAACACTGAATAAACATTACAGGTATTGTGTGTGACAGCACAGCAGTGAAGAATGAATCAATTATTCCATGAAAATACAGGTAATTGTACATGGAATAATGGCATAAATAATAATAATAATAATAATATATGGGGAAAGTATATCAGAGTATGAAGTCCCAGGACTGTGGTGTCCATCCTAAGGTCAGGACAGAACCTACTTTACTGTTGTGTCCTGATTTCTATCTTCTCCTTCTCCAGCTCTAACGTGGACAGTAACAGATTCCCTGCGGTCATCAGCGAGGCCCGATGTCTCCACCGGGGATGTTTGGACCCTGAAGGTAACGAGGATCTCAGCATGAACTCAGTCCCATCAGACAGGAGATCCTGGTCCTGCGTGGTGAGATGAGAGGATGTGTCCCCATCTACAGGCTGGAGAAGCAGCTGGTCACGGTGGGCTGCACCTGTGTCCGGCCCATCATCCAATACCTGGAGTAAGGAACGCCATTGTCACCAAGCCTCAGCTGTCTTGGAAGTTACATAGGTTGAAAAAATTGTGAAAAATGGATTACTAGTTTTGTCAAATTTGTTTTTTTATCAGCAATATATTTAGCATTTTTTAAGATTTTTAGCTAAAGTTATTTTCTTAAAAACGCCGCCCCTTTATAATAGAGACCGGTCCTGCAATCATCTCTGATCACTGGGAATGTACAACCATCAACACAGCGGCCACTACAGGAGAAGTGTGGTATTACATGCAGGCTGTTCAATGATATGGACAACTATGAAACCTTTGCATGGATGATCAGGTCCTCTATTTAATTATATCCCAAATATTTTTTGTGAATTATTCCTTAATTCCCTTATTTATTGTTTTTATAGTAATTTATTATATTTTTTTATATATTTATATTCATATTTATTAAATCATTTGTTGAAAAAAATGAATATTATTTCCTATCAATTTATTTAAAGTTTTTTTTTGTAATGCAACATCTCTGGTTGGCAGTAGGATTCTCCTAAAGGGGTTAGTAAGGATTAAAAAAAAATATATATTTTTTTTATATTTCCTAGCTCCAGAGTTATAATATAGTATGTTCCCATGGACTTGAGTGGTGCTGATTCTGGAAATCGTGTAGATGCTTTTACTAATCCTGGAGTACTCCATATCAGTATTAGCAATGGGGCTGCTTAAGGCCGGTTTACATATAGCGGGTAACTAAGCACAGAACTCTGCTTAGTTACCCTGTAGTAAGTTCTGGCTGTTTACCCTGGTTACCAGCTCCCAGCGTGTGCTTTGAAGCACTGGGAGCTGGTAGCCAGGGTAAACAGCGGGTAACTAAACAGAGCGCTGTGCTTAGTTACCCACTGTTTACCCTGGTTACCAGCTCCCAGTGAGTACTGTGCGGCGCCGCACAGCACATGCTGGGAGCTGGTAACTAGGGTAAACAGCGGTTAACTAAGCACAGCACTCAGCTTAGTTACCCGCTGTTTACCCTGGATACCAGTGTTCTCGCTGGTCGTGATCACTGGTGAGTCTGCCTGTGTGACAGCTCACCAGCGATCATATAACCATGTTCCAGTGACACCCATCATTGGTGGGGTCGCTGGGACATCGTTATGTGTAAACCAGCCCTTAGAATAAACCATCCTTTGCAGATTTTCAAGGTCTATATACAGGGAGCTCTCATTAATCATGAGAATAGAGAGACCATGTAGTGTTATCTGTTCTTATCACTGCTCCTATCCTGGACCTCCGCAGAAAACTACATCCAATGTACACTGGAGATCAAAATTAGAGAACAATGTATGATCACTTGATTTTTTTCAGACAGAATGTGATCTACATTGATGAACATTTGGCGGTTTCTGTGTACGGGATGCACCATCCACTAGAACAGGAGTCACAAAATAACTAAAGTATCAACTTAAAACTTTTATTTTAAACAAACGTGATGATCATAATTAGAGAACAGCAATGACTGTAGACAGAGAGAGATTAACACTAAATGTTATGAATGTTACAATTGTCAACAATCAGTAGGAAGAGTTCAGGCCGTTGCTTTTTGCAGGCCTTTGCTGCGAATGACTTCACCATATCTGTGGCCACAGGGCATCACTAGTCTCTCTCTGCTCTGGGGGGATTTTGGTCCACTCTTCTTCCAGTCTCTTCCACACTTCTGTGACTGTTGTGACTTTATCGGCCATAACTTTGTCACCAGAGGTTTTCTGTTGGGTTTAGATCAGGACTCTGGGCTGTGGCCATTTCATTGTTTCAATGTTTTCTGTTTCAAGAAACTGCTTTACCCATTTGCTGTGTGACATGGTGCGTTGTCCTGCAGGAAAATTGCTGCTGATTGAGGCTGAACGCAAGTAAGGAGACACGTGTTATTGAAGAAGGTTCTGATATACACTTACATTCACTCTGCCATGTAGATGTATAAGAGGTCCAACCCCTGCAGCCGAAAACATTCCCAAACCATCACACTTCCCCCACCACCTTTCCACCTTTCACTGACTTCTTTACACACTTTGGGTTCAGTCTTTCCCCAGTTTGTCTATGAACACAATGTTTCCCATCAGACCCAAATAAATTAAGTTTGCTTTCATTACTAAAATGAACTGTGGCCACTTCACTTCTGTCCACACAACATGCTCCTCACCAAACTTGAGTCTAGCCTTTTGATTCTTTCTGCTGAGAGGTTTGGTCACTGCAGAGTGGGCTTTCAGTCCAAATGCTCTTAAACATCAAGACACTGTATGATGTGACAGATCCTTACCCTGTTCAGTGCTGAACTGTCGAGCTATTCCAGCTGCAGTGTGGAAACGATTGCCCATGGAAATTCTTCGCATTATCCTGTCCCTCTTGCATTTGTCTTTCAAAGGCGACCAGCCTTCTTGGGGGACTTAAAAGAGTTTCTGATGTTGTAAAGGTGCAATATTCTAGAAATCGCAGACTTGGAACAACCAGGTTAACCCCTTTGGCTTTTATCTGGGTAACTTGCAGCTGGAGAATTTCAGTCATTTTGGAACTGCACACATTTTTTGCAAAGTGAGTGCAAACTGGAAAGTTAGGCTGCCAATTAAGGAAATTAGCACCAGGTGGCAGATTAGCACCAATAACTTGCAGGTATCTGATTGTTCTCTAATTTTGATCAGTGTCTTCTTCATTTATCTCATTTACATTTTTATTCTGAGGCTTTAGAATATATTCAATTTATGAAATAATCTTGAAACACTGACAATTTACTCATGTTAGGATATTTTCACATAGGACAACACAATGACCTTAACATTAACAAAATTGTGTGTTGTTGTCTAATTTTGGTCGCCAGTGTAGGTCCACCACAATTTGCAATTGAATCATATCTTGGGGTAAAGTCATCACTTGATTGGGAAACCACAATCCCCAATGAACAGTATTTCCAGCTCAGCACCAGATCCTTCATCTCCCAGATCTTATGTATTGTAGGTGTCACGCGTCAATCGGATGAGGAAAAGGAAGCAAAATGATATAACAGACATGGGCAACTGGGGAGCTAGTCTGGCCCTGTACTTGGGGTCCCTTACTAGTCCTGTTACCGAAGGTACCCCAGATGGTGAGGAGGTTCAGTCCACCACCCTTTCCCTCAACTCCTCAACCAGCCCTGTACTACTCCCTCTCACCTTCCACCACGGACAAGGGAAAACAGCAACTTCCAGGTATAAGCGCAAAGCTTCAGCAGAGCAGAGACAACTTCAGCTTGCTTTGGTTAAAGGCAAAGAAACTCTATCAGGGACGCCCTCTGGAGGAAGGGGAGACTATTTAAAGGCCAGGGGTGTGATCACCTGATAAACCTATACCTCTGATATGCCCCCCTAGGGCCTTAGGATACTCATGTAGCGCCCCACTAGTCAGCATGCTACAAAAGGGTACTGCACCCCTAACAGAAAGTGCAGTATGCTTTGTTCTGGTAAGGAGTGGTAAAAGCCACACACACACACCTAGTAATAGGGGACCAATCAGATGCCCGTTACTAGGGCAACCGATCCCGGTGGGTGGAGAAGCTAGGTTATAAAGTGAGTGGGGAGAGCAGAACAGAGTTAGTTAAGAAGGGAGCTGTAAAGAGCGGTGCAGCAGAGTGAGAGAGTGAGAAGCAAAGTGAAAGCAGCGGATGTAGCAGAGCTGCAGAACAGCAAAGAGAAGCTAACGGGGAGGGCACCTCAACCTGGTGACCCAGAAGAGAAAGGGGCAGAGAAAGACGGTAATCAAATACCCATGCCCAGTCCGAACCGGGGTACCAGCTCCGACGTGGATCAGAGGTCCATCCCGGAACCGCAAATTACCGGCGTGGTCGATGTCTTCTTAGGAGCACGATCCAACCGCCCTACACCAAGCACAGTCTCCACCAGAAGCACTAGACTGGGTTGGGTTTCTTCTGGAGAGATTCCCATATCACCCGACAGGCCTGGTTCAACAAGTGGGATTGTGCAGGGCAGCAGAGCAGGACAGTACTGTGAATGTGATAGAGAAGAAACACCAGTGGAGCCTTAGAAGGACACTACTCACTACCAGAACCACCCGGTCCACTACCCGGCTAAAAGAACTGCATTATTCTGTAACCCTGCAGATTGCTAGAGTAAAGTACCCGTTCAGAGCGAGCAACGTGTCAATGTTTCTTCGTAACGAACTGTGATTAACCTGCCTTGCTCCACAGTGACTACGCTGCCCTACTCCACCATCTATTACTACTTCCAACACCCAGGGGACATCGCCCTTCCTGTAGAGGGCCACAACATCTTGCTGCCGCAAATGCCCGGAGGTTCCAGCAGTGCCAGTGTCATCACCGGACCCATAGGTGGCGTCACGAACAACTTTATTTATTTTCTTTTCCCATTTTTATTGTCTGCATCAAGGGCACGGACTCGTGCACCGACTACCCGTGACGTCCCCGTATCAGTACGCCCAAGCTCCGAGTACCCGACCCTTGGCCCCAGACACTCAGAACCGGGCTTTGAGGTTTCATCACTAGGATCACAGGGACCGAGACCCATTTACGTGAACCTAGCGGTGTCATTAAAAGTTTGGTGTGGGTGGCTCTCTCTCTTAGGGATAGTAATCTGGTGTGGAGGGTTCATTCTGGGTAGGGATGACTGGACCTGGGGATACTTGCGTTTTTACGTGATGCCACCCGCAGGTCGCGACTATAGATGGCATCTTCTGCACGACAGTTCTCCTAGGGGTTGATGGTTGGGAGGCAGCAATGTTCTTAAGCCCTCCATGGATAGGGCTGTCGCCCAGGGCAGCTAGAGGTACCTGAGTGAGTTGGTAGTTGTGTTTCTGGTGCTTTCAACGCGTTAAGAAATTTCACAGACACAGCGGGTTGCAGTCTTCAGATCTTTTACTCCCAGTTACTGTGCATCAACCCGCTGAGCACTGGGTTCTCAGAGGCAGGGAACCAGCTGCTCCCGGGTAGTAGGATAGTACGTAACCAGCACCACTTCTCTGTCTTTTCTCTGCCTATTTACACTGCGCTTGCCTCACCAGTCCGGCCTTGTGCCTCGCCACACAGAGCTCTGAAGCAGTGACTGTGGGCTTTTCTTAAGGGTTGACCTGCAGTATATCCCCTTAGCCCTATGGTTGCTACCTTTTCAGCAGATGTGCGCAGTAGTCGACTGTGTTCCCTTGGCAGTTCCACAGCCTCCGGGCTGCTAGCTTAGCCTGGTCTGTTTTCCCCACTAGTCTTGGGGATCCTGGTGCCCCTGTTCTTGCGGCCTTGTCCCTCCACTTGCCTGCGCCTGACAATGAATATGAGCCCCACGGGTGGATTGCTCCCCTCCCGTGTCTCTGGGACCCCTTCTTCCTTCCAGAGCCACCTTGGTATGGTTTCTGCTCCTCTGTCTGGCCTCAGGACGAGCTCCCACTTGCTCCAGTCCTCTGGACACTTTTCTTAAGTTCTTTCATTCTGTGGCAGGCGTTCTTTCTCTAGCTTCCCACCAACTGTTGTTTAAAGGTCTCTCTTCTCTGCTATTTAACTGTCTCTCATGCATTCTAGATCTTTCCCGCTCTATTTATACCCTTTGTCACGTGTCCCACATCATCTACGTGTTTTCTTCCTGACCTCACACCTTCCCAGGTGCTCCCTCTAACTACTTCCTCTCCACCCATCCCCGCTACAATGTTTCCTAGTTCGTGGCCTGGGTGTCCCAGTACCGGTCTGTGCCTCTCTTACCCACATGTGGGATAATACACCTTAACAGGGGTGCAGTACCTTTTTGGCAACTGGATCCGCAGGGTCGCCACACCTCCACCTGCAGAGCCGCCCACTGCACATTAAGCAACTGCAGCTTCAATATCAACCCTGACTGAATCAAAGGGAAAAAAAAGCCCCTAGTTTAAACAGCAGCAGAACAATTCACGTGGACTGAGGAGCAGTGAACACATGACGGTAGGTTGACCATGTGACCACTCAGTGACATTGCGGAGAGTCTGGCCACATGATTCTTGCAAATCGAATGGCAAATTGTTGAAATTCTCTTGGTACTGAAACGGCACAAAGTTGGTCAGTGGCGGACCTTGCATCCCGGGGGCCCTGGTGCAGCAGCAGATGATGGTGAGGGGCGGGGGGGGGAAGAGTTCTATCGGACGGTCGGCGAGGACCATCTGGGGGGGCTTGGGGTGGGTGCTGCCAGGCAATGGCAGTGAGCGGGGCTATGTCTGCGGCTTCTACCTGCATCGTGCGAGCCGCGGTGCGAGCCGCCCTGGGAGCCGCGCTAGGAGCCGGGGCGGCAGAGGAGAGGAGGGGCGGGCTCAGCCAGGGAAAGCAGGAAGCTTCCCTCGGTTAGCCCCCTCTCCTCTGCCACACTGGCACAGGGTCATCGGAGTCGGCTGGGGGCCCCCCTGCAGGCTTCAGGGGCCCCCTAGCCGCTCGGGGCCCTGGTGCAGCTGCTCCAGCTGCACCATGGTAGGTCAGCCCTTGAAGTTGGTTCGCTTTGGATTGATTCGATCATCCTTAGTATATATTCCCTTAGATATGCTGTAGTTGCCCAAAGATCCAAGATCTCAGAATCTGTATGTACGATTTATACCAGAAGATGGCAGCAGAAGACTAGATCATTTCACCAAAACATGGATCTCTAGACGCAGGAGAATCGGCTGACCATAAGCCAACTTGTGGTCTTCTTTCTGAAGATCTAGATAATCAATAAACACCAAACTAAAGTAATGACCTCATTACATTTAATGGGACACAGAAAATAATAATAATAATCTTTTTTTTTATAGCGCCAACACATTCCGCAGCGCTTCACAATACAGAGGATCATATTCAAACAATCATAAGAAACCGTTATCAGAAAATACAATACAATACAAAGCATAATACAATAATTAAAGCAAAATAATGACAGCCCTGCTCCTAGGAGCTTACAATCTAACAATGAGGTGAGGGTGACACAAAGTACAGGGGCTTATTTACAATGATGGTATAGTCAACTTGAGGAGATGGGGAACAGATAGGAGCAGTATACGTGGCCACCAACCATTATTTGTGATGCATCTGAAGCTGGTGGTGCGGATAGGCTATGTCTAAGTAACTTTGACTAGGGATCATGATAGGCCGCCATAAAAAGATGTGTTTTTAGGGATCGCCTAAAGATATGTAAGATGTGAATAGATCTAATTTCTTGGGAAGAACAACAAACACCATTTCACAAAATACCACATCCTAAATACTTTTATTGTATTTAAATACTCTGTCATATAGTTTCATAATCTGTGGTACAAAAATATATAGTATGGAAAATATTCAAGGAAGGTCACCATATACTAACACAAACCAAACAAGAAAAAATGCGACCAAGCATCCTTTATATGCAATAAGTGATTTTCTTTATTCAGACCAAAAACAGACAGGGAGGCGTCCATGCCAGTGACTTCACAAACAATGCAGTATTTATAGGTATATTCCATGTACAAAAATTCATGGTTATATATGTACATTTCTTGGGGTAGAGCATTCCAGAGAATTGGTGCAGCTCGGGAGAAGTCTTGGAGCTGGGAGTGGGAGGTTCGGATTAATGCAGAAGTGAGTCTAAAGTCACTTCCAGAGCGAAGTGGGGTGATAGACAGAGAGGAGGGTGCAGAGGTAGGGAGGTGCTGCACTGTGAAGGACAATTCATACATCTGCCTCCGTAGGGCTACGGTACATACACTTCAACGGGTCCCTTCACTGACTACTTAGTCGGACCCAATGGCGGCTATGCCCGCCTGGCACAATTCATACATCTGCCTCCCGTAGGGCTACATACACTCGCTGGGTCTTTTACATAAGCCATAAAATCCACTTACACTTCAACAAGTCCCTCACTGACTTTTTAGTCGGACCCAATGGCGGCTATACCTTGGTCCTGGGCACATACATTTACACCACAAGTCAGGTACACCAAGTTTCACGTCTTCGCACATGGGAACTGCCTTCTTACCGGGCATGGATCCGGGTCTCGCTACCTGGGTCACGGGTACACCAAGCGTCCCCAAGGGCTCCTTCCCAGACGTGTCTTGTCACACGTCCAGACCAGTATCCACCTGGTTCAGCCACAGCTTCCCCACTCCAGGAGCTGTCACGACCCCAGTCCTAGCAACCGATATGGAGCTAGCACGCTCCCCTCATATCTGCACACCCCAGTGCTCTGGACTGCTCTGCTCTCAGCGTCCCTCAGTCTGAGACTCAAACACTTGTCTCTTACACAGACTGAATCTCTCTGGTGCTCTCTGGCTGATGATATCCATCTCAATCAGCTGGCAGGCTCTTTATCGTGCCTGCCACGTCCACACTGACACATCCACCTGGGCTGCTATTACTCAGCACACACCCACCTGGGCTGTACCAATTAGGACACACGGTTACCATACAGCTGCTCATCAGGCTCATCTATGTGTCAGATCTACAGCACTCACTCTCAGATTTAACTCATTGTGTTCCGGGTAGGTTCACATAGCATCATCACAGTAAAACCGGCCAGTGTGGACAGGATCATATACTGATCCTGTGACTCAACGTAGCCAGGGGGTACACGTCTCGGGCTGTTGCTGCTCCCTGTCACGGTTCCGCGCCCGATGCGGTGTGGGCCCAGTGGTCCAGATCAATACGGGATGGCTGAACAGTAGGGGATTTAGTAGTCTTGTCGTGACGCCACCTGCGGGTGTTCCGGTGATCTCACCGGCGCTGCTTGGCCTCCGGGGGATGTATGGCAGCAAGATGGGACGCTCCGCACAGGATGAGCGGGAGTCCCAGGGGCCTGGAGCTGCACGTGATGGTGTATGCCAACTTGTGGTACTGCTGTCGGGTCCAGGAATAATGCACAGACACATCAAAGTCTTTTGGGTACCTTTACTGTTGTCAACAGGTACACTCGGACCGGGTGATGAGGTTGTCGCTCCTGGAGTTTCCACAGCAGGCAGTGTGTAGGCTTCCTTTCTCTAATACTCTGGTTGGGTCGGGTGGATATGGAATCCTGCCGGACCGGTAGTACGTTCAGTGTAACGTGTTTCACCTGGGTTAACTGCACTGAGGGCACTGTTAAAGGGGTCAGCTGAGCTAGGCTTCTTCCCTAGGCTCTCATCCGTGGGTGCTTTCAGGTGTACAGGGGGCTAAACTCCCTGGTTGCAATGCTGGCTTCTCTGTGGTCTCTACGGTGGTTCCCACAGCTCGGTTCCAGTAACCGGATTGTTTGGGAGAGTTAAGGTAACTCTATTGTTCCCGAGAGGTGCTCTTCTCCTTTCCTCTGACCCCAGTTGCAAGGGTCTCTCACGTGCTAGGTGAACTGGTTTGGGCCTATATGGTTCCAGGACCAGTACTGCACCTTCCTGCAGCTCTCCTAGCGTCTGATGTTTCTCCCTCCAGGACCCTATTTATAGGGGGAACTGGCTCAAAGTGACCAGTGGAGCTCCCCCTAGAAGCCTGGGGTGAAACAGGTGTCTAGTGTTGTAGGTGTTGTTAGTGGTGAGTGTTGCTTGCTGTTTCCACTCCATTTGCGTAACAAGGGTTCTGTGGTGCCCAACAGGGTGACAGGGTGCCACACCTGCATGTGATGCACCCAGGCCATGGGGACCATGCCGGCCGTGCCTCACATTATATATACACAGCTGGTATAACTTGTGCATCTCCTGTATATAATTATATATGTAAAGCCGGTATAACCTGGGTGTGATGAATAAGAAGTATTTGTAAGGAATATTGCCATATTCCCCAGCTTCCATCTGTCCTAGATGTTGCAAGATCCACTCACAAGCCCCCACCCTTGCTAGCCTGAGGCAATTCATCTCTGGGAAATGGTTGATGCCAACAGGTCACACAAAAGGGCTCTTCCTCACCTGTGATATGCTAATCAGCTAGGGAGATGTCCTTTAGCCAGATGTATGGAGCTTCCTAGGAAATGGAGATTAGATGACACTTTATACCCAGCCATTATCCAAAGGATGACTCCCTGCTGGGATTTTCAGAAGTGGCAAATCTAATTTCCCTGTATCACAAGTGGAGGGGAAAATCCTTTCAGCCAGCTAGACTGAGAGGAGACGAGTTATAACTTTTAATATTTCATAAGCCTATCCTGTGACAATGTCGAATGTAAATATGAAATCTACATGTCTAGACGGTCATAGGGATTATATTTATATGAATGTGGAATGGCTGTAAGCCATCTAAACGTAATTTTGGCTAGTAGGCTGCTCTCAGAATATTCATGTTTCATATCCAGGCGAAAATAAAATCATAACTGAAAATATGAAAGCATTGTCTTCCGTCGGGAATGCTCACAGACAAGGCTAGGGAAGATAATAAAGTTTGGGTATCTATATCTCCACTCAGAGGGGTGGTAGTTGTGAGACAGCCCAGAGGTGCGAGATGGGTGGAGACAGCGGTCAGCCCATAATGTATAAAATTCAGCTGCCCCTTCTCCATGTTGTATTTCTTCTGAAGAGGCGTTATTATTCCACCAAAACCAGAGAATACCCCAGGAACAGATTGGCATCACGCCACCCTTGTGGTGCCATCAGCATTAAGGTAACTGATCACATGTGTGTGTAATTCTGTGTATTCCATTTATCCTTGTATTTGCATAACTGACTGTAATATTTGTAACATCTTGATAATAACTGTAAATATTTATATCTAGTGTACCATTAGGGTGATTAAATATATAAATTTAATCTTGAGTTGCTCCTTTTATCTTGATCAAGCATTCCCCCGTCCGTGTGCTCATTTAACGTTACCTGGGTTGGTTCCTGATCCAATATAAGCCCGACCACGGACCGGACTTATATTAAAATGAGGAGCTGGTGGAAGCATTTGTGCTTGGGGTTATCCAGGGCCTCTGGCAGTGACGAGGTGGAGGTTATTATATGTGCTTCTGGCTGCGGGCTAGAAGGCATATACCACACTCACTGAGAGGTGCCTTAATAAACCAGCACAGACAGGGCAGCTGCGGCCCTTCTTTATCCTCAGGCAGTTCTCTGACTGACCTGGGTTTAACAGGAGGCGCTGTGGAGCTGCCAGGTTTGGTGGCCGATTCACCACACTGGGCATCTTATGTACAGTGTTGGCCAAAAGTATTGACACCCCTGCAATTCTGTCAGATAATACTCAGTTTCTTACTCAAAATGATTGCAATCACAAATTCTTTGGGATTATTATCTTCATTTGATTCATCTTCAATGAAAAAAACAAAAAAGAATTGTCCTAAAGCCAAATTAGATATAATTCCACACCAAACATAAAAAAGGGGGTGGACAAAAGTATTGGTACTGTTAGAAAAATCATGTGATGCTTCTCTAATTTGTGTAATTAACAGCACCTGTAACTTACCTGTGGCACCTAACAAGTGTTGGCAATAACTAAATCACACTTGCAGCCAGTTGACATGGATTAAAGTTGACTCAACCTCTGTCCTGTGTCCTTGTGTGTACCACATTGAGCATGGAGAAAAGAAAGAAGACTAAAGAACTGTCTGAGGACTTGAGAAACTAAATTGTGAGGAAGCATGAGCAATCTCAAGGCTACAAGTCCATCTCCAAAGACCTGAATGTTCCTGTGTCTACCGTGCGCAGTGTCATCAAGAAGTGTAAAGCCCATGGCACTGTGGCTAACCTCCCTAGATGTGGACGGAAAAGAAAAATTGACAAGAGATTTCAACGCAAGATTGTGCGGATGTTGGATAAAGAACCTCGACTAACATTCATACAAGTTCAAGCTGCCCTGCAGTCCGAGGGTACAACAGTGTCAACCCGTACTATCCATCGGCGTCTGAATTAGTGATGGGCGAATCCTAAATTACTCGGAATCGCTTGACTCTAGCGAGTCCGAGCCCAGGACTCGCTACTCGTTGCGAGTCTAGCGAGTCCAATGTTAATGAATGGGGAAGCGAGTAATAGCGAGTAGTGTGAGATTTACAAATCGCAGATGTGTCTCGGAAGCTTCAGCCTGAAGCAATCCTAGTTTTGCTATTTATTTGCATTGGACTCGTTTACTTTGTAAGTAATGGCTGGGAAACTCGCACAGATAAGAGAAGAGTCCTGTCTGCTCTGTGCAGCTCCAGGGTCCTAGAGCCCGCCTGCTGCCTGATGTAGCAGTGCTGAGATTGTTCTCAGTCTGCTCATTCCCTGTGTACAGACATGAATGTCTGTGCACAGAGATGATGTAGCAGTGCTGAGATTGTTCTCAGTCTGCTCATTCCCTGTGCATAGACATCTATATCTATACACAGGGGATGTAGCAGAGAGGACATCGCGTTTTGGACTGCGTCGGACGGAAGAGGATTTTTTTAATTAAAGATGGAGTCCCTAATGGCTTTTTTTTAAATTTCTAATAAAAAAATTTCTCTGTGTTGTGTTTTTTTTAAAACAATTTAATAGAAATTCATGGCGGTCATGTCTAATATTGGCGTGACCGCCATAAATTTCGGGCTTAGGGCCAGCTGATAATACAAAGCTGGCCTTAACCTCTATTACCCAGCGTGCCACCGCCACCAGGGCCGCTGGAAGAGCGGGGTTCAGCGCCAGAGGATGGCGCTTCAATGAACGCGCCATCTTCTGGGGCGGCTGCGGGCTGCAATTTGCAGCGGGGGGTGCCCAGAAAGCTTGGGCATCCCTGCGCTGCGGATTCCAGCCCCCAGCTGCTTAGCTGTACCTGGCTAGACATAGAAATTGCGCGGAGCCCCACGCATTTTTTTGACTCTGACTCCGAGACGACTCCGACTCCGAGACGACTCCGACTCCGACTCCGAGACGACTCCGACTCCGACTCCGAGATGACTCCGACTCCAAGACGACTCCGACTCCGAGACGACTCCGACTCCGAGACGACTCCGACTCCGACTCCGAGATGACTCCGACTCCAAGACGACTCCGACTCCGAGACGACTCCGACTCCGAGACGACTCCGACTCCAAGACGACTCCGACTCCAAGACGACTCCGACTCCGAGACGACTCTGACTCCGAGACGACTCTGACTCTGAGGCGACTCCGACTCTGAGGCGACTCCGACTCTGAGACTCCGACTCTGAGACTCCGACTCTGAGGAGACTCCGACTCCGAGACTCTGACTCTGAGCCTCTGACTCTGAAATTCATTAAATAATAAAAAAAAAAATGCGTGGGGCTCAGCGCAATTTCTATGTCTAGCCAGGTACAGCTAAGCAGCTGGGGGCTGGAATCCGCAGCGCAGGGATGCCCAAGCTTTCTGGGCACCCCCCGCTGCAAATTGCAGCCCGCAGCCGCCCCAGAAGATGGCGCGTTCATTGAAGCGCAATCCTCTGGCGCTGAACCCCGCTCTTCCAGCGGCCCTGGTGGCGGTGGCACGCTGGGTAATAAAGGGGTTAATACCAGCTTTGTTATACAAGCTGGTATTAAGCCCGAGATTCTTAATGTCAGGCCACGTTTGACCCAGCCACTAAGAATCTCCAATAAAGGGTTAAAAAAACACAACACAGAGAAAAATTTTTATTTGAAATAAAAAAAAAGCCATTAGGGACTCCATCTTTAATTAAAAAAATCCTCTTCCGTCCGACGTAGTCCAAAACGCGATGTCCTCTCTGCTACATCCCCTGTGCATAGATATAGATGTCTATGCACAGGGATGAGCAGACTGAGAACAATCTCAGCACTGCTACATCATGTCTGTGAGCAGGCGGGCTCTAGGACCCTGGAGCTGCACAGAGAAGACAGCTGGACTCTGCTCGCAAAGAAACAGCAGTTACTTTGCGAGTTTCCCTGCTATCACTGGCACAGTAGCCAGTGATTACTCGCACGAGTCTAATGAAAACAATGGCAATCCTAGTTTTGTCAGCATTTCTGACAAAACTAGGATTGATATTGATTTGCATTGGACTCGTGCGAGTAATCACTGGGAAACTCGCAGAGTACCGAGTCCTAGAGAGTAGATTCGCCCATCCCTAGTCTGAATGAAAAAGGGACTGTATGGTAGGAGACCCAGGAAGACCCCACTTCTCACCCCGAGACATAAAAAAGCCAGGCTGGAGTTTGCCTAAACTTACCTGAGAAAGCCTAAAACGTTTTGGAAGAATGTTCTCTCTTTTTGGGGAAAGGCATCAACATAGAGTTTACAGGAGTAAAAAAGAGGCATTCAAAGAAAAGAACACGGTCCCTACAGTCAAACATGGCGGAGGTTCCCTGATGTTTTGGGGTTGCTTTGCTGCCTCTGGCACTGGACTGCTTGACCGTGTGCATGGCATTATGAAGTCTGAAGACTACCAACACATTGTGCAGCATAATGTAGGGCCCAGTGTGAGAAAGCTGGGTCTCCCTCAGAGGTCATGGGTCTTCCAGCAGGACAATGACCCAAAGCACACTTAAAAAAGCACTAGAAAATGGTCTGAGAGAAAGCACTGGAGACTTCTAAGGTGGCAGCAATGAGTCCAGACCTGAATCCCATAGAACACCTGTGGAGAGATCTAAAAATGGCAGTTTGGAGAAGGCGCCTTCAAATATCAGGGACCTGGAGCAGTTTGCCAAAGAAGAATGGTCTAAAATTCCAGCAGAGCATTGTAAGAAACTCATTGATGGTAACCGGAAGCGGTTGATCGCAGTTATTTTGGCTAAAGGTTGTGCAACCAAGTATTAGGCTGAGGGTGCCAATACTTTTGTCTGGCCCATTTTTGGAGTTTTGTGTGAAATGATCAATGTTTTGCTTTTTGCTTCATTCTCTTTTGTGTTTTTTCATTGAAGACCAATTAAATGAAGATAATAATACCAAAGAATTTGTGATTGCAATCATTTTCAGGAAGAAACTGAGTATTATCTGACAGAATTGCAGGGGTGTCAATACTTTTGGCCAACACTGTATATAATTATATATGCACAGCTGGTATAACCTGGACTTCTCCTGTATATAATTACTATATTTTTCGCTTTATAAGACGCACCTGATTATAAAATGCACCCCCAAATTTTGTGAAGGTAAAGAGAAAAAAATAATTTTTATTGTTAAATGGGGTCCGTCTTATAATGCTAGTGTCCGTCTAACAAATCATATAGGGTATATGTCCCTCATCCTGCTACATGGTCACTCATTCTGGGATATAGCCCCCCATCCTAGAATTAGCCCCCTTAATCTGGATATGGCACCCTTATATTGGATATAGCCCCCTTGTGCTGGCAGACATTCCCCAGTGATGGCACACATCCTCCATTGATGGCATATGACCCCTAGTGCTGGCACACGTCCCCAAATAATGGCACACATCCCCCATTGATGGCACACGTCCCCCTTTGATGGCACATGTCCCTTATTGCTGGCACCATTGTCCCCCAGTGCTGACACACATCTCTTATTGAAGTCACACGTCCCCTATTTAAGGCACACGTCCCCTATTGCAGGCACACGGCCCCTATTGCTGGCACACGGCCTCTATTTCAGGCACACGTCCCCTATTGCTGGCACACGTCCCCTATTGCTGGCACATGTCCCCTATTGCTGGCACATGTCCCCTATTGCTGGCACACGTCCCCTATTGCTGGCACACGTCCCTTATTGCCGGCACACGTCCCCTATTTCAGGCACACGTCCCCTATTGCTGGTACACGTCCCCTATTGCAGGCACACGTCCCCTATTGATGGGACATGTCCCCTATTGCAGGCACATGTCCGCTATTGATGGGACACATCCCCCATTGATGGCACATATCCCCTATTGCAGGCACACTTCCCCCAATGCTGGCACACGTGTCCTATTGAAGGCACACATTCCCTATTGATGGCACATGTCCCCAGTGCTGGCACACATATATGCCCCCCACGTCCTGCATTTAGCCCCTCCATATGCTGCCCCCATGTAATACACCACCCCCTGCATATGCTGCCCCCACGTAATATACCCACCCCCTACATTAAGAAGATGGCCCCTCGCCCTGCCCTCGGGTCACTTATATGCCCCCACTCTGGCCCGCAGCAGATAAAATAAAAAAGTCTTCTTACTTACCCTCTGGCAGTAAGCTCACAGCGTCACCGCCGACTCCCGATCTCCATGGTGCTTGGCTTCTTCTGCTCATGTGATTGGGCGTTGATGTCATCACTGTGTGCCCGATCACATGAGCGGAAGAAGCCGACGGGAGTCGGCGGTGACGCTGTCAGCTTAGCGCAGGAGGGTAAGTAAGAAGACTTTTTTATTTTATCTGCTGCGGGCCAGAGTGGGGGCATATAAGTGACCTGAGGGCAGGACGAGGGGCCATCTTCTTAATGGAGGGGGTGGGTGTATTAAATGAGGGCAGCATATGAAGGGAGTGGGTGTTTTATGTGGGGGCAGCATATGGACAGGGTGGGTGTATTACGTGGGGGCAGCATATGCAGGATGTGGGGGGCATATGGAGGTGGTCAGAGAAGAGCGGTGGGTGAGTGCTGGCTCACTTAATATGCACTGCTCCCCCCCCGTCCATCTCTGAGTGCAACTTCAGTACTGAGGTGATGGAGAGTGGCAGTGCAGTGCATATTAAATGAGAGGGAGCAGGAGATCTCCCCGCTCTCTCTGCATCCCTGCAGCCAGCCCGCTGCAGCCCCGGACACGCTCCAGAGCTGCCCCCAGCCTCCCCTGCAGTGTATTCAGATTATAAGACGCACCCCCCACTTTCCCCAAAAATTTGGGGGAACAAAAGTGTGTCTTATAATCCTAAAAATACGGCATATATGTACAGCTGGCATAACCTGGGCATCTCCTGTATATAATTATATACCGTATATACTCGCGTATAAGCCGAGTTTTTCAGCCCAAAAATTGGGCTGAAAAGTCCCCCCCTCGGCTTATACGCGAGTCATACGGCCCCCCTCAAAGTTTGGCGCCCCCACCTCAGTTTCTGGGCCCCCCCGCATGCAGCGCTGCACATATACATTACGTGTCTAGCAGCTGTTACCCTCCGGTGGCAGATCGCGGCTCCCGGCTCCGGGCTCCATCTTCCTCTCTGTCTTCCTGGTTGTCATGTGACCGGCGCGATGACGTCATCGCGCCGGTCACAAAGCAGGAAGACAGCGAGGAAGATGGAGCCCGGAGCCGGGAGCCGCGATCTGCCACCGGAGGGTAACAGCTGCTAGACACGTAATGTATATGTGCAGCGCTGCATGCGGGGGGGCCCAGAAACTGAGGTGGGGGCGCCAAATTATGAGGGGGGCCCTGCTGGGGCCCTGTATACTACCACTGGGGCTATATACTACCACTGGGGCTATATACTACCACTGGGGCTATATACTACCACTGGGGCTGTATATATACTACCACTGGGGCTATATACTACCACTGGGGCTGTATACTACTACTGGGGCTATATACTACCACTGGGGCTATATACTACCACTGGGGCTATATACTACCACTGGGGCTGTATATATACTACCACTGGGGCTATATACTACCACTGGGGCTGTATACTACTACTGGGGCTATATACTACCACTGGGGCTATATACTACCACTGGGGCTATATACTACCACTGGGGCTGTATATATACTACCACTGGGGCTATATACTACCACTGGGGCTGTATACTACTACTGGGGCTATATACTACCATTGGGGCTATATACTACCACTGGGGCTGTATGTATACTACCACTGGGGCTATATACTACCACTGGGGCTATATACTACCACTGGGGCTGTATACTACTACTGGGGCTATATACTACCATTGGGGCTATATACTACCACTGGGGCTGTATGTATACTACCACTGGGGCTATATACTACCACTGGGGCTGTATACTACTACTGGGGCTATATACTACCACTGGGGCTATATACTACCACTGGGGCTGTATGTATACTACCACTGGGGCTATATACTACCACTGGGGCTGTATACTACCACTGGGGCTATATACTACCACTGGGGCTGTATACTACCACTGGGGCTGTATATATACTACACTGGGGCTATATACTACCACTGGGGCTGTATACTACTACTGGGCTATATACTACCACTGGGGCTATATACTACCACTGGGGCTATATACTACCACTGGGGCTGTATATATACTACCACTGGGGCTATATACTACCACTGGGGCTGTATATACTACTGGGGCTGCGTGTATACTACCACTGGGGCTGCTGCTGTATACTACCACTGGGGCTGCTGCTGTATACTACCACTGGGGCTGCTGCTGTATACTACCACTGGGGCTGCTGTATATACCTCTGGGGCTGCTGTATACTACCATGGGGCTGCTGCTGTATATACCACTGGGGCTGCTGCTGTAACACTGCTGGGGCCTGTATATACCACTGGGGAGGCTGCTGTATACCACACTGCTGGGGGCTGTATACCTGTGCTGGGGTCCACCCTCGGCTTATACACGAGTCAA